>JAMPIV010006439.1:0-198673 GCA_024509875.1 Oreohelix idahoensis
GAGACCATTGGCTCCGAGGTTGAGAACCGAAGTTGAATCTTCCTCGCCACTCCGGACGTCTAAATTGCTATGGCCTCAACCACCTCTAACTACCCTAAGGGGATAAGGTTCAATTCAGATTAACATACACCACGATACAGACAACGGATAGCTACTGTACGTAAATGAAATGACTGATTCCAGCTATAATGTACAAGTTTTATTTACACCTATAAACAAAACTCAAATACATGTCAAATACATAAAAATGCAGTGTAAGCACTCCTGGAAAACCAAATTCAGGCAAAATTACAAATGATGTATCATCAAACCCAACCCTTCACCCACAAGTTTCACCTGTATGGAGAAAGAAGGTAAGATTAAATTAAATAAACCACACTGCACTTGGTGGGGTCTCAGATGTCGAGCCTCCACTCCAAACTAGCTGTTCTAAATTCTAATTTTGACTCTAAGTACACAGTCAGCTGGAACGACTACGAAATATCTACACAATCTCTGCACAGACTTCGTTTCTACACAGCCTATCCTGAAATCTCATGAACACTGCTACACAACTAACTCGTCTAAAACTTCAGCAGCTGACCTCTGCTATGCTTTTCATTAAACTTTGTGCTCAGTTCTGTCTATCTGCTATACTTGGAACAAAACTGTATCAGTTCTGCCTATCTGCGCTGACTTCTGTAGAGAGTAGGTTCACCCTATCTCTCTCCACCATTTTTGAAAATTGATGACTAAGGTTTAAACGCTGAATTCTGGAAAGACTGGAATAGGTAGCTGGGTTTGCTGCTACCACTCTGGATTTACCTTCCCGCACCCTCCTCTGGGTTCAGGCCTTCCGCGTTATTATGGCCGGGACGAAGCGAAATAATTACGACCACGCTGGCAACCTGCCGATTTGCGTGTGTAAGAAGATTGAGCATCAGAGCTCGGATTTTCCCACCAAAATCCCTTTCAACTGGAGAATGTCTTCCCTGCCTTGGGAAAACGTATTTTTTCTCGATACTTCATCCGCCTCTGGCGAAAATCTCAAACCCTTCTCTGTCTGAGATGCAAACTCTCGCCGTGGGGAAAGTGATTGGCACTTTCGCTCCTCCCACTCAGAGCCGCGATACCTGCTGTTTAGACAGAAAAAAATGCAACAGCTAAACACACAGTAATAATACATTTTCTAATAACAAAAAATCCCTGACTTTTACCCTTTAAGTCCCAAGTCTCCAACACGTAACTCCCCTACTCTCTTCCCATTATGCACTACCATACAAATAATCATGCCAACAAAGCCCTCTCTTCTACTGTTCCCTTCTCTACCTGAGCCCCAAATAAACATTGGCTGACACAGATCGTCTGTTCTGCCTGACTAAGTCCGAGCAACAACAATATTTCACTGGCCCTATCTGGGCAGACGTACTGTGGCCTACTTCTTAAGCTGACACTACCTGCAGCAATGTTTACCACCAATAACTAAACCTCACTCTAGAAATCATTACATTCCCGTACAGTATTATTAATCACCTCAAAATGAAATAAAATATTATTCCCTTAACAGAAATAATTTCATTTCCGTCGTCTGAATACTCAGAACCACAATACATAATACCCGTATAACCCTTTTTACGCTAGCATATACATGCCGTCAAACGTTATACATAACCCCAGGGTATCAATTGAAAACCCCGTAGTTCAACCACGTGCTAAAATCTTACCACCACTGATAAGGGTGGATTTGAGCTGAAATGATAACTTGCCACCCCTATCGACACCAGGTATTACAGTGCAAGATGTGGGTGTCTTATCTGGTTTAGAATGTTGCTGTGCGTGTTGCAGTAGAACAGTTCACAAGGTACACCACAGGCAACATGACGTGTAGAGTCATAGAAATGGTAACTTCGCTTTAGTTTTATACCATTTATTGCACGCCACAAAACAGTCATGATATTTATGTCATCATCAGCATAGTATAACGAATGCAGCATTCAAAATCATATTAACTGATAGTCATGTAGGATTCAATACTCAATAGTTGTATTGTAAACAGATATCATAAAGTTCTGGTTCGTGAAGCTGTATCAATAATATATATAACTTCTGCAACAGTCAGCTGCAGATCTTCAATGTTCATAGACAACAATAAATACTCCCTTTCTGATGCTAGCAGATCAGATGTATACAATAAGTCCGGTTACTGTCTGCACGTGAATAGCATACTGGGCATATAGGTCATACCGACCTTTATAACGTTTCTAAGTCTAACCATCTGACTTGGACGTGATCTCTGATATAACGAATCCTGGAACACAGACAATAGTCTTGTTGGTCTAGAGCGACCCATATATATATAACTAGTTCAGGTATAAAGATAGCGGTGACTTAATCCTAGTCAAAGTACCTCTCCATTTTGAATCACACAGGCGAGCAAAAAGGCGACAAAATGACGAACCTCTAGATGATAGCATAAAGTTCGATACAAGAGGAATTACCTTATTTCGGAAAATCAACCATGAACATATGCCTCCAGGCAGGCTTGAATAATACTGGGAAATAGTCTAGTTAGCTAACTAACTCACAAAGACAATGTATTTCCCTCAGAGAATCACAAGACGCAGGTTGCGTCCGCTCGCTACTCAGACCATTCCTAAACTGCCCAGCTGGGCGGAAGACACAGAACGAACTCCCAGTTTTTGACATGCGCAGAACGACAATCTCTGAGTCGCCGTTCACAATAAGACGATTCTAAGAACATTCGAGATAAAAGTCTTACACAGTCGCGCCTTTTATGGTCATGAACAGAAGCGTTAAGACAGGTTTCAGGCATCTACAACAGTTGACTGATACTACCAAATAAGGAGATATGGTCACGCTTCGTTCAAGAAATTATAGACCGAACGTGTCTCTATACAAGAGAAGGACAACTCCTAAAAAATTGTAGTCTCGATAACTCGGATTATGTCCCTTTGACTATAAAAAACATAATACACACTTCAGTCAAAAAATGATCATACATACGAAAAATGATCATACAAAGGCTTTGAAAAAAGTAATTATTTGTGCGTAACATTACCGCACCCTCCCGGGAAAAAAATATGAAACATTTTTTTTTTTAAATCCTGGAGCCGAAAAAAATCTAGGCTCCTAACGCACGTATGATGCGCGGATATATACCTAACAAAATAGCTCAACACTTAGAGCGAAACTGAGATCATATCTCAGATCCTTAGAGAAAAAATGTATCTAAGTATACGCTTATATATTCCAGGAAGGTGCCACCAACACACGCCACAATGATGGCAACATCATAACAAAAGTCAAATTATACTCATACCAATATATTAAATATATTATTATGATATCATACAATGTGTTGCAAATAGCAGTGTAATTTACTAATATACCGCACTATATTATTACATTATATAAAGCAACAGTAATTAATAAGTAATACATGTGTTGATCTTCGTTGACATAAAACACTCAATAGAAGAAGATGTGGACATCATCCGCTCCCAATCTAGGACAGGACTTGATATCCTCAAAGTTCCACAATGGACACAATCTCGCATCTTCAATGATGTGCTGCGAAAATATGAATAACACAAATCTTAAAGACAACTGGTAAATCTCTTAATACAATCCTAAAATAATTTATTTAAATGTGGCCGAGTGATCTTTTGGCCCGTATATCACTAACTAAGCCTTCTTAGATAATTACATGGTACAATGTTATAAATTTCCCTCAAAAAAAAGTGAGAAAAAATCGACTAACATGTCATTATAACATTGGACTGTATATCAGGAAATATATATATATATATGACAGAAGAATCATGTGGAATCGTGTGGGCATCTGGACAGAATGTCTGCCATCACATTATCCGAACCACGGATAGCTCGAACCGAGAAATGAAATGGTTGAAGAGCTATGGCATAACGAGTGGACCTCGAGCTCTTCAAGTTTTTGCTCTGAATAGCAGTAAGCGCTTTCTGGTCGGTTTCCACAATGAAATGTGCGCCTAGAAGAAATCTTTGTAACTTCAGAATAGACCATACCATAGCCAATAACTCACGGTCTAAAACCGAGTAATTCTTTTCTGCCGCATTTAATTTCCTAGAGATATACATCACCGGATGCAGAGTATCAGAATACTCCTGCATTAGTGCCGCCCCAATCCCAGTTGACGAGGCGTCACTTCGAAGAACAAAAGTCTTCTCAATAGTAGGTAACCTAAGAATAGGTGGAGATGAAAATAGGGCTTTAACCTGGTCCAATGAGGATTGACATTCTTTAGACCAGCGGATCAGATTAGGCGACCCTTTCTTCAATAAAGTAGAAAGCGGTGCCATAATGGAGGACAGATTCGGAATGAATCGTCCATAGAATTGGATCAAACCTAATAGACTTCTTACTTGTTTCTTCGTCTTAGGGACCGAAATGTTAAGTATTTTTGAAACATTGTGGTCCTCTGTCTTTAAAAGACCATGACCAACCCGATGACCTAGGAAAGAAATCTCACTAAATCCTATAAAGGCTTTAGAGGGTTTTGCAGTCAAGTTATACTCGCGAAGAGTGGACAGTAATTCGTATAAACCCAAATAGTGATCTTCCCAGGAATCACTGAATAGACAGATATCATCTAGGTATGCTATGACATCTGTACGATATGCGAGAATTCGCCGCATCATGCGTACGAATGTAGCAGGGGCGTTCATAAGACCGAAAGGCATGAAATTCCATTGGAATAAACCCCTAGGTGTAGAAAAAGCTGTAAAAGGTTTGGCACGTTCAGTTAGCGGGACTTGCCAATAACCTTTAGACAAATCTAGTTTGGTAAAGAATCTAGAATTAGAAAGTTTATTGAGTAGCTCTTCTAATGAAGGCATAGGTTCAGCATCGAACTTCGTAACTTGGTTCAATTTGCGATAATCTACGCAAATGCGAATGTTATTATCCTTCTTTCGAACAATAACCATAGACGAAGAGTATGCTGAAGTGGATGGTTCAATGATTTCCAAACGTATCATTTCATCCAATTCTTTTTCGACTTGAGACTGGAAATGGATAGGTATTGGATAGGGTCTGACTCTGATAGGATTGTGATCAGTTAGCACAATGTCATGTTCAATGACATGTGTGTGTCCCGGGATGTCTGTAAGAACATCCTGAAATGTTTGCAACATCGAAGAAACTTGTCGATGTTCCTCAGCGGAAAAATTTGGAGAAACGGTCACGTTTTTCCAAGATTCCGTAGAATAAAGTGGGACCATAGAAAGAGGAAGATTGACATCAGAAAAAGTAGTTTCCTCATCCTGTATAACTGACAGAGATGAGTACTGACCATGAGGTACTTGAGAATTGTCCGTAGCCTGGAAAATAGGCTGCAAATAGTCAGGTCTTTCATAAAATTCCGTGAGCATATTTATGTGGAAAGTTTTATGCTTTCCATCAATATCGACAACATAGTCGACATCAGAAATTTTGGAGACTATTGCATATGGACCTTTCCATGCAATTAGAAGTCTGTTCTCCCTTGAAGGAAGTAGAACGAGAGCTTTGTCACCTGGACAAAGTTGTCGTAGACATCTATTCTTATTTGCAAACTGCCTTGCCTTTTCTTTAGCAAATTCGGAAGATGAAGTTGCTAGTTTGCATGCCTCGATGATCTTTTGCCTAAGAGCAATGACGTACTCATAAGAAGATTGAGTCTCATCGCTAATATTATCGGCAGTGATTAGATCGTGAAGTAAAGACATAGGGCCGCGCGGTTGCGCGCCAAAGACAAGTTCAAAAGGGGAGAACCCTGTATGTTCATTGGGGACCTCTCTATACGCAAAGAGAGCCGCGGGTAAGACCCTGTCCCAATCCTGAGGATGATCCTCAGTTATTTTACCAAGTAAAGTTTTCAGAGTCCTATTTAAACGTTCGACCAACCCATTAGACATTGGGTGATAGATACTGCTGAGAGACCTTTTAATGTGTAGCATAGACATTACCTGTGACATAGTGTCTGATATAAGTTGAGTGCCATGGTCTGACAATATTTCTCCGATAAAACCCAAGCGAGAAAATATCAGCCAAAGAGCGTCTGCGATATCAGCAGTTGAGATGCTCTTGAGAGGTATTGCCTCTGGCCAACGTGTGCACATATCGACACATGTAAGGATAAATTGATGTCCTCTAGCCGACTTAATTCTAAAAGGACCGATAATATCTATTGCCATTTTTTGAAAAGGGCGAATAGGAATGTCAGCAGCCTGGATAGGCGCAGCATGTCGTGGTCCTTTAGATTTGACCTCCTGACATACTTTGCAAGAGCGACAGTACATTCGTATGTCCTTGCTCACAAATGGCCAAAAGAAAGCCGCAAGAACCCTCGACTTTGTACGGGAAAAACCCATATGTCCAGCACATTGCGAGTCATGAGCATGTTGCAATATTTGCAATCTCATGCTCTTAGGCACAAGAATTTGTGAATGAGTGGACGTAGTCGAGTCTTGTACCATACGTACAAGTACGCCGTTCTTCATAGAAATCCAAGACTTTCTATTAGTATTTTGATTAGGATCACCTTTTTTTGCTAGAATGAAGAATTTTTGTAAAGAAGGATCTTCTTCTTGCAATTTGATAAATGAGTCACGTGTAATAGTCAAGTGATTATCTTGGTCATTTACTTCATCATTATTAGTTAATGAAGTTTGAGGTGGATCCAGAGCATGTGCTCTTGTGACCACCGCATTGGTAGCTTCAATGTTTTGCTCTTCCCAAACAGCAATCTGCTGTGGGGTACATTCCCTAACTCCGTGAATACGACCAATAATAAGGTCCGCAATAGGATTTGGAAGTAGACACGCGTGGACCTCTCCCGTGAAGAAAGGAGTAGCAATATGTATTATAGCAGTAGGATACTTTTCCAACGTGCCACCAAATGTGACACATTTGATGACCTTTCCTGTAGCACAGGATGGATCTACAAGAGATTGCCTAACACCGAGAGTAGTACATCCAGAATCAAACAACACCGAGACTGGATTACTATTTACTAGCCCCTTATGTAATATAAGAGAAACTCTCCCATCATGAGCAACATTAGCAGGAAGAGCGGGCAAAGGATGACCACAGCTTAGAGTACTAACGGTCTTCGGATCAAATAAAGTACTGCATTGGATACATTTATTTGCTCTACCAAAATCAAAAGATGAGCATCCGATAGCATTATGGTCTTTATTATCATTATTAACCTGCTTATCTACTCCCTGAGATTCTTGTTGAACAGAGTTTGTCTGTTGATATCTTTTTCTCTTATGTTGCGATCTACCGCGACCATTATTGCTTCTGCAATTATCATTAACGTCCCTACTGTAATTTTTTATCCTGGTTTGAGTTCCAGTTTCCATAACTGTCATTACAATCTCTATGCTGTTGAGAACCTCTATTATCCTGGTATTGAGGTCTCTGAGAAAAATATTTTCCTCTATACCGATTACCTTTGTGAAAATTTCTAAAGTTAACCGGAGTAGAATACCGTGTAGTATTAGGTTGTCTCCAGTTCTGGGAAGAAGAATCACCCTGGAATTGATTACTATGGTTCTGGGCATAATTACGATTACTCTTTTTATTGAAATTTAGCTGGCTACCCTGAAATTTACGCATAAAATTTGGGCCATAAGGTGCTGCCGAAGCAACTGGCAGACCTTCTTTTACTTTAGAGTTGCTAATGGTTATGTGCGGATGCGCAGTAACATACTGGCTACAGTATTCTTCCATTTCTTTTATGTTTTTAGGCTTACGCTCATGAAGAAAAGAAAGAAAAGCTTCATTAACAGAAGACATAACCTTGTCTCTAAGTAGTAAGTCCATGAGGGCTTCAAATGTATTTTCTGTCTTAGACAACTCAACCCATCGTAAAAAAGTAAGACGTATGCTTGAGATGAATTCAGAGAATTCAACTCCAGTTTCTGGTAACATGGTTTTAAATTTAAGACGATATCCGTCCTCGTTAAGTTGGTACTTCTTTAACAATGCCGCCCTGACAACCTCATAGTTGTTTTTGTCAGGCACATCTACCATACTCAACAAAGTCAAAGCATCACCTCTAAGTATCTTGGACAGATGATAAACATATAATGTTTTATCTATATTATGCACATTACATGCACTTTCAAATCTATCTAGATAAAATGTTATATCATCGATTGAGGGATTAAATGCTGGTAGATTAAGCTTGAAATCCTTAGCATTAGTCTTATCTGACACCTTATTTGCATCATTAGCATTACCAGCGTTCAATAACTTTAACTTCTCTAACTCTAAAGCTATGAGTTTTTCTTCATGCTCCATTTTTGCTTTTCTCTCATCAGCTTCTCTTTGTAACCTTCTTTCTTCAGCCTCAGCTTGTTTTTCTAATCTTTTATTTTCAGCCTCTATTTCAAGTTTCTTATTTTCAGCCTCTTTTTCAAGTCTCTTATTTTCAGCCTCTTTTTCAAGTCTCTTATTTTCAGCCTCAGCCTGAAGTCTCTTCTCCTGAGATTCTGCTTCTTTTTTTTGTTTTTCCATTTCCATTTGTAATCTTTTTTCATCTACCTGCATCTGCAGTTTTAAATTTTCAGCATCTATTCTCTTTTGTTCAGTTTGTTCTTTCATTTTCTTTTCTTCCGACTTCAATGCCTTGGCATATTGAACAGTCGCAAATTCTTCTAATTTATCACCTGTCTTCCCAAGGGCTTTACCCTGCTCAATAAAGTACTCAAATGTAGACATGATGTCTAAAATGTGAGCACAGAACCTGAAATAATTAATTATCTTATTTCAATCTTAATAGCAACAAGACTTAATAAAGTGCTTGTATAATCACTATGTTTAACCCAATCTCTGTGGGAAACAAGACTTGACACCAACTTGTATTATCAAATGTATAATAATATCACAAGTCACCTCTTAATTAACAGTGCACTACCTAAATCAGTGCATAACCATCAGTTATTTATCATAACTGCACTACAATAGTGCATAAGCAAAAAAAAAAAAAAACCAGTTAGTTATGATAAGTGCACTATAGACCAATAGTGCATGAGCATATATGTAACAATAGTGAAAGCTAACTATGCAAGAACTATGCAAACAATAACAAGACAATGTAAACAATAACAAAGTCACCAACAATGTAAACAAAACAAAGATCAAAGTCAATGTAAACAATAACAAAGATCAGAGTCAATGTAAACAATAACAAAGATCAGAGTCAATGTAAACAACAACAAAGATAAAACAATACGAAAACATTCGCATAAGTCAAATAAATAAACAGCGAAACTAAAAAGAAATGTAATGACAAAATGCGAAGATATGACAAACAAATGACGCTACAGTGTATACACAAAAAATTTACGTGAAGAACTGAATAATAGAAAAGAGGAGACCTACAAATACAAACAATCGAAATCGAAACTAAAAACAGAAAGAAAGAGAGAAAAGGAAAAAAAAAATATACAAAAAAACAAAAATAAAGCACAACTCGTCACAACTAAACAGATATAGCAACGATTGTCGCTAGCAAATTTCACTGTAGGAAATTCGCACAGTCCCTAACGAAAACGCTAACAGTAGAACCTCTGTGACGTGGTATCTTCTACTGAAAGACACCGCCCAACCGAGAAAACCCGCTGAAATATAAACATATAAATATACAAATACAAATAACATATAACATGAGCATGTAAACAGTGAAAAATGTGATAGACAGAAGGCTCAGTTAGAACATAAGGGCACAGTTCACAAACAAAACAGGCCACTTAACTTCTATGTATCCACAACGTCAGCACAGTTCAGAACAGGATGTGATCAGCATTCTTAGGACAATGATCCAACGTTGATCCATATCTGCTCCCGTAAACTGCCATGACGAAGGAAATGAGCTTCTAACAGGAAACAGCTTCTGAACTTGACCTTCTGAATTCTACAAATTGACTTGAGCACTTGACCTTCTGAATCTGCAACAGTACCTCTGAGACCGGAACAGTTGTTACGGCACTTGTCCTTCTTCTTAACAGATCAGGAAATCCATTCGCTCGGTACTTGTCCTTCTAGTCGTAGACAACCTTCAATACTGCCGAGCAGCGCCGGGTAGTTTCAAAATATCAACAACTGTCAGTAATGCCGCGTCTTTCAAAAAATTTCATCAAAGGTGATGAATAGAAACTGCAACGTTGTCTTGTAGTCTGCTGATGATGTCTGGGTTTGTTGACCCCCTTGAGAGTTGGTACCAGAATAAACCAACTTTTGGCCACCATGAATTGATAAGGGTGGATTTGAGCTGAAATGATAACTTGCCACCCCTATCGACACCAGGTATTACAGTGCAAGATGTGGGTGTCTTATCTGGTTTAGAATGTTGCTGTGCGTGTTGCAGTAGAACAGTTCACAAGGTACACCACAGGCAACATGACGTGTAGAGTCATAGAAATGGTAACTTCGCTTTAGTTTTATACCATTTATTGCACGCCACAAAACAGTCATGATATTTATGTCATCATCAGCATAGTATAACGAATGCAGCATTCAAAATCATATTAACTGATAGTCATGTAGGATTCAATACTCAATAGTTGTATTGTAAACAGATATCATAAAGTTCTGGTTCGTGAAGCTGTATCAATAATATATATAACTTCTGCAACAGTCAGCTGCAGATCTTCAATGTTCATAGACAACAATAAATACTCCCTTTCTGATGCTAGCAGATCAGATGTATACAATAAGTCCGGTTACTGTCTGCACGTGAATAGCATACTGGGCATATAGGTCATACCGACCTTTATAACGTTTCTAAGTCTAACCATCTGACTTGGACGTGATCTCTGATATAACGAATCCTGGAACACAGACAATAGTCTTGTTGGTCTAGAGCGACCCATATATATATATAACTAGTTCAGGTATAAAGATAGCGGTGACTTAATCCTAGTCAAAGTACCTCTCCATTTTGAATCACACAGGCGAGCAAAAAGGCGACAAAATGACGAACCTCTAGATGATAGCATAAAGTTCGATACAAGAGGAATTACCTTATTTCGGAAAATCAACCATGAACATATGCCTCCAGGCAGGCTTGAATAATACTGGGAAATAGTCTAGTTAGCTAACTAACTCACAAAGACAATGTATTTCCCTCAGAGAATCACAAGACGCAGGTTGCGTCCGCTCGCTACTCAGACCATTCCTAAACTGCCCAGCTGGGCGGAAGACACAGAACGAACTCCCAGTTTTTTGACATGCGCAGAACGACAATCTCTGAGTCGCCGTTCACAATAAGACGATTCTAAGAACATTCGAGATAAAAGTCTTACACAGTCGCGCCTTTTATGGTCATGAACAGAAGCGTTAAGACAGGTTTCAGGCATCTACAACAGTTGACTGATACTACCAAATAAGGAGATATGGTCACGCTTCGTTCAAGAAATTATAGACCGAACGTGTCTCTATACAAGAGAAGGACAACTCCTAAAAAATTGTAGTCTCGATAACTCGGATTATGTCCCTTTGACTATAAAAAACATAATACACACTTCAGTCAAAAAATGATCATACATACGAAAAATGATCATACAAAGGCTTTGAAAAAAGTAATTATTTGTGCGTAACAACCACGTGCTCCTGCATAAATATTCATTAAATGATAGCACCCACGTGCTCCTCTCCCCCTCACCCCTCTGAATATCGTCTCGAATAAATATTCAGTAACCAACGCACCCACGTGCTTACAAATCACACCTCTTTCACTCCCGTCCACAGATAGATGTGTAACTATATAAATAACTAGCAGCATTACACTCTCAATAAAATCACAAATACCCATGCTCCCGCCATTCTGTAAATAAATATAATTCGCAGATGCGGGTTTCTCTACAGACCTGCTTTGAAATAATACAAAGCATGCCCGTAACCTCTCAACTTTTAAACCATCTTAAATACCGCTATTCCTTCAATAAGGAAATAAATGGGCCTATTAAGTTTCTCAAGTCTATCACTAAGATAGTATTGATGGCGCTGGCATTAAGAATTAACATTAAACTTAAACTGCCCAAAGAAACTTAACTGATCGGCCTAGGACTAGACAAATTAAATAAAGTACCCCGCAAAAATTATGCTTACCAAAACTCAAATTTTCCCACTGAAAGGCAATCGACAATTTTGACTCTGGCATGCGGCTGGCAATTACATTAAGAGACCGAGCCATGAATTACAGGTCTTTTTATAATCACATAACAGCACGCTGACCTCTTGACGTCATATGCGTGGCTTTGATTCTAGCCCAATGATTTCAAATGCCGTTAGCTCTCGGCCAATCAAAACTGTAAACAATTCTGATGCAACCAATTACTGCTAACCCCTTTAGACAAAGAAACGGGATTAAGTTCTGCCCTCTACTGTCTAATGAAGCAAAAATGGCCGACATATATTTAATTCCCGAAAAATACGTCTATGGCCACGCAAATCTTTAAAAAGACTAAAACTGGTGCAACTCTGATCTAGGCTCTATAATCTTTCTTCTAGAATAACACTGCACCAATTCCCTACACACCAACTCTAAACTCCATAAAGAAGAACCATAAAGCAGATGAGATAAAACTCCATCGTGATCTCACTCTGAAAAACTTAAATAATAGAAGGAGAAGAAACATGGGGAAGGATTACCTGTAATCCCTCCTAGAAAAAGTGAACAAATTGCAAGGAGAAAAAGACATGGGCCATTTGAAAGACAGAATCTAAGTCCACTTCATCACAATATATATATATATACGTCATACACACACATGCACATTCGCCACACATACACACACCCGTAGATAGACAGGCAGACAGAATGACAGGACAGAGAGATGGGTGGATGGATGAATGAATGAGGATGGATGGGCGTGGGGAAGGGGGCAGACAAACAGACAGGCAGAGAGACAAGGCACACAGACATACAGACAGAAGGACCGACAGCGGACGGTAGGTAGGTAAGCAGGCAGACAGGTTGGTAGACAGGCAGACAGGCAGACAGACAGACAGACAGACAGACAGACAGATAGATAGATAGATAGATAGATAGATAGATAAATAGATAGATAGATAGATAGATAGATAGATAGATAGATAGATAGATAGATAGATAGATAGATAGATAGATAGATAGATAGATAGATAGATAGATAGATAGATAGGTAGGTAAGTAGGTAGGTAGGTAGGTAGGTAGGTAGGTAGGTAGGTAGATAGATAGATAGATAGATAGATAGATAGATAGATAGATAGATAGATAGATAGATAGATAGATAGATAGATAGATAGATAGATAGATAGATAGATAGGTAGGTAAGTAGGTAGGTAGGTAGGTAGGTAGGTAGGTAGGTAGGTAGGTAGGTAGATAGATAGATAGATAGATAGATAGATAGATAGATAGATAGATAGATAGATAGATAGATAGATAGATAGATAGATAGATAGATAGATAGATAGATAGATAGATAGATAGATAGATAGATAGATAGATAGATAGATAGATAGATAGATAAAACGAACAACGAACGAACAAACTTTATTTTCAAAGGGTTAAGAATTGGACGCGCAGGCCCGTCTAATCCTGTCATTCCCACATGTTACTTAAAGCATTAATATGAAGGCATGCAACATTATAAAGGTAATATAACAGCGTACGTTTACAGTATGCAGTCATAATCAAAATTAAGTATTGTTCATTAATCAAACGTTATAATTAAATTTAATTGAATTTAATTTTTAAAGAAAAAAAATTTAAATAACAAATAAAAATTAATAGATAGATAGGTAGGTAGGTAGGTAGGTAGGTAGGTAGGTAGGTAGGTAGGTAGGTAGGTAGGTAGGTAGGTAGGTAGGTAGGTAGGTAGGTAGGTAGGTAGATAGATAGATAGATAGATAGATAGATAGATAGATAGATAGATAGATAGATAGATAGATAGATAGATAGATAGATAGATAGATAGATAGATAGATAGATAGATAGATAGATAGATAGATAGATAGATAGATAGATAGATAGATAGATAGATAGATAGATAAATAGATAGATAGATAGATAGATAGATAGATAGATAGATAGATAGATAGATAGATAGATAGATAGATAGATAGATAGTGTCACAGATGGAACTAGTGCAGCAGTGATCATCCACTTTTGCCCCTCCCCATCTAGTTTATTTTTTGCTACAGGAACGAAGGATTCACTTGTGCAATTGACACGTGAGCTGTTTGTCAATTAAGCACGGTGGAACAGAGAGAGCGCGGAGCAAGGCGTAATATATTCTTTGATCAGGGGCGATGTTACGTCTGAGACGGACCTTGGATTGTAAAACTTTCAGGGGAATTAATTGCGTAGCTGATATTCGGCAAGGCGGAGATGATGAAAGTCAAGCCAGAGAGGTTGTCGGTGGCAGAGGTGGTAAAATTACCTTTGATTCAAGAATCGAACGGCAAATGGGCTCGGGTCTGACAGTAGGTGTGACTTTCGCATTAAAGAGCGATAGAACGGAATTTACGGATATATACCATGTCTCTCCGATAGCCATGATCAGTTGTTCAGAAATCTATCTGAAATTCACTAGCTCGATATCTTAGATTTCTCGTACAGAGTGAAAATTATTAAATTTTCGTGGAGTGTTTCGTTTTTCTGATTGCGGCTGATCAACCTGAGTACTAGCGGTTATTTTTTATGGCCATATGAACTTATGATCATACGAACTTATAATATTATAAGCATCCAAGAATATTTAATATTGATGAGCTTCTTGCTGTGACCTGTGTGGTCCAATTTTCCTCAATTTCATGAGAGAAACCAGAATAGAACCATTAAATTATAATATTAACTGGACCAGAACTATTACTAGATTTACTTATATCAATCTCATCAGCCAGCTGTGGCGAAATATATTGTCAGCAACATTTGTGTAACTTAACCTAGCGTCTCAGCCACCTGAGGCTAAACAGCATAGGAACTATATATGTTCTATTCATCCTACGTCGGCAATCACCACGCATGAACCTTACTCCAACCAACTGAAGGCATAGATAACTTATTGTATTCAGGACAAATTAAATCACCGACTCTAGCGACTCCCGTGAAATTTGCAGTCAGCAACTACGGCGAGTCTGGGGCTGGATTTGGCAAAACTTAAATTTGACACTAAATAGTCTTATTACTTATTAGTGTATTTCCTTGGAATGCCTGCGACAACTACTGGGGTAAGCAAAAGTTTGAAAGTGGCCACTGAATGGATGTGAATTGAATGAACGGAGAAAGAAACTTATGTCTTTTGTTAACATCATATACTTAGGTGGTTTCTTCTTTCTTTTTTTTATCTCACTTATCTGAGTAGTCACGGGATATATTACATTAGGAACCTATTCTTTTCCCATATTGACTATTTCATAACTTAGTGTTACTTTTGATCTTTTGGATTAATTAACCACTGTTGGGATCGTCTTTTCTTTTCCTTTACCAGAGGGGGAGAACCTATTTGATTAATTTCTTCTTTTGCAATTTTGTCTGTAAACCATGATCTAGTAATGTATATCCTTATTGTTGTGATCTTCTATTGATAATAAACTTTATTAAACCTTTAGTTATCGTGTCGGTCAACCCCTATCCATTATATGTTATTCATAGTTTGTTTTCACGATCGTGCGTATTTGTCACAGAATTATGTGCATTTGAGTGTAGTGTAACTTGTATTTCGTACAAGGAGAGAAAGTGCGTCTGATTTAAATATCGTCGCCCAGATAGGCTGGATTAGATAAATTATTCTATCCAGAGACTGTCCTTTCTTTTACACGATCACCTCGTGATAAAACTATTTCTTACCCCTTACTTTCACATTGTCATCACTATCACCTAAACATCTATTACCTATCTGATAAAATATACGACAGACAGATAGATAGATAGATAGATAGATAGATAGATAGATAGATAGATAGATAGATAGATAGATAGATAGATAGATAGATAGATAGATAGATAGATAGATAGATAGATAGATAGATAGATAGATAGATAGATAGATAGATAGATAGATAGATAGATAGATAGATAGATAGATAGATAGATAGATAGATAGATAGATAGATAGATAGATAGATAGATAGATAGATAGATAGATAGATAGATAGATAGATGCAAAACACATACATAATCTATATTCATACATACTTCCAACATGCACTAACAATATCACAACGGGCGGACACTAGTTCAGACAGACACTGAAACACACCTACACGCACACAAAAGCTGAGAAACTCCCAAAAATAAATCTTGGTTGACCTACCAGATACGAAAGAGAAATTTATAAACCAGAACCCCCCCTTCCGTGCCAGTCAGGGAAATATCGGGGTGTCCACTTGCGATAAAGCGAGGCACAGGTGATGTGATAACACAAGATAGCTCCCTGTTTCTGGCACCCGCGTTAAGTGGTAGATGGTACATGTTTGAGCCAGCATGCCTGATTATAGTACCCTCTAAATGTTGACTTCTACGCATTGCTCGAACTGGCTTTAATTAAAGAAATGATTTTCTGAAAACAGTAAGGATGAAAACAAAGAGGAGAAAAGAGGAAAAGAGAAGTCATTATCATCATCGCCATCTTCTTCTTCATCTTCTTCTTTTACGTTCATTTCCTTGCGCAGTATGTAGCTACTATTGCAGCTAATCCCGTCACGTGATGCCTGCATCAATCCTTTATATGCTCTTGCCGCTGTCGTTTCTTAGGCTATTAGTTTTACGTGATGAGGTTGCCAGCCTTATGTACTACCTTATATTAGTCACCTTGTACCACGTTGACAATAGACGTAAGTGAGTTTTATTATGAGATCAATATCAGACATGGTTGTGTGGGAGAAAGAATAGAAACAAAAATAAAAGAAAGAGAGAGAGAGAGAGAGAGAGAGAGAGAGAGAGAGAGAGAGAGAGAGAGAGAGAGAGAGAGAGAGAGGGCGGGGGGACAGAGACATTTAGTAAAAGAAGAACGTTGAAGAATTGTGAAGACACACACAAGGACACAATGATGTTTAGCAATGAAGTAACTGAAACAGAAAAGTAGAAAATAAAATTGTCGCAAGAATACTAGAGAATACAAAGAGACTTGTATAACAAACTAAAGATAAAAAAATGTAGAATTTATGGGAAGAACCAGGCAAAACACCAGAGTAAAAAGTGGAAGTGAGGACGCGACGCTTAACAGGGCACACCACATCTTAAGACAACTTAAGACGACTTAAGACAACTTAAGACAACTTACGAAGAAAACGCTAGAGTTCGATGGGACACAATGAGGAAACATGTTGATAGCATTACAAGATAGTCCTTGATCTAGGAATACAAGATAGATACGCGGTAAAAGAGACACGTGAAGACGACAATAATTTCTTGTTTTCTTTTCAAAACGACAGGGGGGATAATAACTACAACACACACAAAAATAAAGGACAATAAATAAATCTCACGACGATAAGGGACATAATGAGGAAAGTTAGACAAAAGGAATTATATCACGCTTTGTCATTATCACTATTCTTCACTCTCCTTAAGGAGAATAGTCCTTCACCATCTTCATTGTTCGCTCTTAAATAGCCTCCTTTATTTCTCTCATAAACCTGGCTGTCCGTCTCAGGCTTCTCTCGTCATCATACAGTTTCTCCCTCAACTGTGTTGGAGAAGGAGTCCTACAACAAATTCATGACAGACCTTCAGGCCTGTGTCATCCGTTCAATAAATGTTCATATCTTCTTTATGTCTTTCATATGAGTTTCCAGTTCCCTGCTTCCGGTTCTTAGGGGACCCCCTCAGTCTCTCTTACACTGGGGAGTCCTAGAACAAAGACTACCTTGTAATGCTGTCAACGTGTTTCCTCAGTGTGTACCATCCAACGCCAAAAGTTTTCTTCTCAGCTCTTGCTCCACTAGCACATTGGCTGTGATGAAACTTGTTGAGACCCGAGCATTGAACACTAAGCTTGGAGGACTCACTTGAGCCCCAGACGTAACTCTGGATTCTGTCTGGTTGGCTCCATGTAGGAGGATCTCACTGCGGGCGCATAATAGGCAAAAAGAGCTGTGATGTGGCTCTGTGTAGGATGTAACAATTCCTTGGGAGAGCATAGAACCTAAGTACAGTATTTTAGCTCTGCATATTTGGAGAGAGCCCCCTTGAATGGCCGGGAATGCACAGCGTGCCATGCGCTTCTTCCTCCTTGCTTGGGACCAGACGTGATGATCTTTTAAAATGCAAGCCAAACTGGAGCTCATGACTTCAACTCAACACGTTTCGGAATGGCAGAAAAGCCACAGGAAAAGCCTAGATCTATAGTGTAGATAATACCAAGGAGTCTTCAAACTTGATATTGGCTGCAAAAGGGGCGAGAAGCTCAGCAACCCTAGTCCAACATTGGCGGCCTTGTCAAAGCATTTCATTCTTGTCTACCCAAACACCAATGAACGAGAGTCTATAACGTCTTGATTGTCGTTTTTGTTCTTCTCCATATCTAACTCACACACTGTTAAATAAAAATAATCAGTAAAAACAAAATGTCCTAGTGACAACTGAAAAGGACAACTAAACATGAGAGAAAGGGATAGAATGTATGTCTGTATATATGTGTATATGTGCCTGTTCAATGGTGGAGACGAAAGTAATTGAAGGCAATAGATAATGCCTTCATTTCTGGAATAGTCTGCCTTCTTCAAATATATCCATTATGCATCATATAAACGTAAGTAAATATGTCCATTATGCATCATATAAACGTAAGTAAATATGTCCATTATGCATCATATAACCGTAAGTAAATATGTCCATTATGCATCATATAAACGTAAGTAAATATGTCCATTATGCATCATATAAACGTAAGTAAATATGTCCATTATGCATCATATAAACGTAAGTAAATACGTCCATTATGCATCATATAAACGTAAATAAATATGTTCATTATGCATCATATAAACGTAAGTAAATATGTCCATTATGCATCATATAAACGTAAATAAATATGTCCATTATGCATCATATAAACGTAAATAAATATGTCCATTATGCATCATATAAACGTAAGTAAATATGTCCATTATGCATCATATAAACGTAAATAAATATGTCCATTATGCATTATATAAACGTAAGCAAATATGTCCTTTAGGCATCATATAAACGTAAGTAAATATGTCCATTATGCATCATATAAACGTAAGTAAATATCTCCATTATGCATCATATAAACGTAAGTAAATATCTCCATTATGCATCATATAAACGTAAGTAAATATGTCCATTATGCATCATATAAACGTAAGTAAATATGTCCATTATGCATCATATAAACGTAAGTAAATATGTCCATTATGCATCATATAAACGTAAGTAAATATGTCCATTATGCATCATATAAACGTAAGTAAATATGTCCATTATGCATCATATAAACGTAAATAAATATGTCCATTATGCATCATATAAACGTAAATAAATATGTCCATTATGCATCATATAAACGTAAATAAATGTGTCCATTATGCATCATATAAACGTAAGTAAATATGTCCATTATGCATCATATAAACGTAAGTAAATATGTCCATTATGCATCATATAAACGTCAGTAAATATGTCCATTATGCATCATATAAACGTCAGTAAATACGTCCATTATGCATCATATAAACGTCAGTAAATACGTCCATTATGCATCATATAAACGTCAGTAAATATGTCCATTATGCATCATATAAACGTCAGTAAATATGTCCATTATGCATCATATAAACGTCAGTAAATACGTCCATTATGCATCATATAAACGTCAGTAAATATGTCCATTATGCATCATATAAACGTCAGTAAATACGTCCATTATGCATCATATAAACGTCAGTAAATACGTCCATTGTGCATCATATAAACGTCAGTAAATACGTCCATTATGCATCATATAAACGTCAGTAAATATGTCCATTATGCATCATATAAACGTAAGTAAATACGTCCATTATGCATCATATAAACGTAAGTTTAGACCCTGCTCCTGAGTTAGGGAAGACAAGGGCAGCCAGAAAGAGAACTCGACACCCCACTTCATAAAAAACTGGACCTAGTAAAGGTCAAGGTAGTCCCATAGTAGATACTGCCGCAGGGAGTGATGTGTTAGAGACGTCACTATACTAGGTCCAGAGTCGAGAGATGGGGGTAACCAGTTCCATTCCTCACTGCCTTTTCCTTACCTAACTCAAGTGCAAAGTCAGGTACCCATTTACAGCTGGGTAGACTGACACGTGTCGATACCATGAATCTTCTTCTTCGTTCGCCCTGAAAAGGACGGTGGTTGCGTTGTGTCTGTTTACAACGTAGCTGTGATATCTGCACCTTTCGGTCGACACATCCGACTTCTGCACGGCATTTTTTAGGACCGGGTTTGCCTTCCCATTTCGATCCACACTCGCTCAGCCAGCATGCACAGCTGCAGACTGTTTACAGGACCACCACGTGGAGGTGGAGTGCGGTCTTGACCAGCTCTGGTTCGCTGGTCCTGACGCAGGCAGTCAAGCTATGAGTCGCTGACTGCGGTCTCTATTGCTGCGTCTTGAGGTCCCATGAATCTAATCCAGGGCCTTTGCCACGAGAGACCTGCGATCTAACCACTCTGTAAATTGGACACTCCTGGACCTAGTTTGTTGTACAACTCACTACCCTATGGCCGTTAATGTTAGGGGAATATCTTCACTTTGATTTTTACAGTTTTACATTAACAGTTACAGTACAATTAACATTTGCACAAGATGTGCCTCCGTCAGGGTACAGTAGACGCCTGAATGAAAGATTTATATAACAAGTAAAAGATAACATCATAGCATTTCAGTGGGCAAGAGGTTTGCTTGGCTGTGCCAATCTCCTCTCCAAGTATCCTTGCAGGTACATACAAAAATGTACCTGGAGCAATCTGGTTTTAAGGCACCAGACACTCGCCCTTCGCCCCTTCTCCTGTTAGTATTAAACGGTGCCGCCACGAGAAGGCCAGGAGTTGGACTTTTTTTTGTCAGAGGCTATGTGTTACGCACGCCTTAGGAGTATGCAGGCCACCAAGAACCACTTTTGTCAGTAGTGAAACATCGAAAGCTTGCCTGGTTTGGGCATGTAACTCGTCATGACTCCCTTTCAAAAACGATCCTCCAGGGAACAGTCGAAGGTAAACGGAGAAGAGGAAGGCAAAGAAAATCCTGGGCTGATAACATCAAGCAATGGGCAGGACACGGTTTTTCCACACTTGTACGCATTGCTGAGGATAGAGAGCAGTGGAGGACCCTGTCTGCTGATGCTTCCACCATGGCACCCCTACGACCCATGACGGGTTACGGGTTGAGATGAGATGATGATAAGATAACCTGTCTCGCTGAATAGGGCACACTTAAGACAACCATGGCATTACATCCCTTTTTTAAAACAGGGTAAGAGAGCCATGACATTGGGTTACGGGTTGAGACTTAAACGAACAGCACAGGACAGACGGACGCAACATGTTTGGTTGCGAACCTCTGTTCAAACGGTGAGCTCAAAGATATTGATTGATTAACATGGAAAAAAACACAAAGTAATTGATTGGAAAACATTTCCCAAGATGACCAGCAACAAAAACTCCAAAGAAAAATTATAGCGAAGACAATGCACCATTACAAAATATTACCTTAAAGTTAGTTGCTTATCCTTTACAGGGCGTGGCAATCAACCCCAGCTTTTATTGGCTGTTTGTGATTTTTCTAAGCAATTTTTTTTTCATTCAGTAGTTTGCCATTGCTTTCTGAACGGTACGGCGCTTATACCATTGTTAAAAATCCACACAAAGCGATCTGCTACCAAACCGCCTGCAGCAGGTTTCGAACCTGGTATATCTGGATTATGAAACTGCGTTCATATCCATTAGGCCACAGACGCCGACTAGGAAAACGACGATGGGATTTTTCTTACACACAAAATGGCTACATATTCTCCCACCAAAATCCGATTCATGTGAATCAATTGCGGAAAACAAGACAAACCAGTCCATGACCGAATGCTGTGAAGACACTGCACAATGCTCCTCTGTGAGCGAGGATTAAAAGAAACTACCGTAAGTGGAAAGTGTAGCCAATAGCTTAGATCAGGGGTTCTCAACCTTTCTTGCACATGGCCCACCTTTTGAGCTTCATTAACCTTTGTGGTCCCCCTCATAGTGGCAGTTAGCTGGAAAAAAAAGGTACTATACCATCTTACTGTGACCCTCAACAAATATAGCATGGCTCACTGAGGGGGTCATATGGTCCACGCTGAGAACCACTGGCTTAGATGCCCAGTAACTGAGGTTAGAGGCAGACCATACTAAAGATACAAGAAGGAAATTCAATCTCATAAGTGTAGCGTCTAGCGTCGCATCTCACTTTCTTTAATAGGTCATTTGTGATAAACTTTTCAGAAAACGGTTCTGTCATTGGCAGGAGCTTCCAACCTTTTCTCCAGTCTCTACACCCCTCTGACTTTTAATAAACTTTCCCGAAGTGAGATAAAGTTAACAAATGTTTATCAGTATTTAAATAAATTAGTAAGACCCTTGATTCTGTTTGTTGTCACACAATAGATTTATTCTTAGTGCAGTATTTGAAAGAGATCCCCGCATTTTATATTCAACCCCCAACTTGTTTCTTTCTTTGGATTTGATTGAGAACTGGACTCGCCATTCTCTCTCTAATCCACAACCTTTGTCACTCATACAACTACTTTTTGAATATTTCAATAGGATAATATACTTATTTACCAGGGAGCCGCGCTAGCGTAGTGGTTATAACACCGCTCTGGCGACCGGGTGATACAGGATCAAACCCGGGCGACGGCATTTGAGGATTTTTCGTCGACCGGGATTTGGACTGGATTAACTCGAGACCTGGCGAGGACATTTGAAGGAGTGTCGTCGACCAGGGACTGGCGGCTCCTGAGCCGACCCAGCTGCAATGGGTACCTCCGAAATCGGCGAGTATTTGCCTGAATGGCGAGGGACACCTGTCTCTGTAAAAGAAATAAAGGGATACTCACGTAAAATCAATGTCAGGTTAGACATAAATAATAACCTGAGATTTCGCCTCGAGTATTAGCGGGCGTACGCCAAAAAAAAAAAAAAAAAAAAAACTTATTTACCCAATATTCTTTGTAACCCTTGACTTGTTTCACGTGAATGTCCGTATTTCCTCTGATGGTTGATGGCTCGAGTTTTTAGATGAGTCAGGATACAGTTTCTTAGGGGTTCTACCAGTGGCAGACGGAAAATACGGGTGAAGATTAGCATTACTAAGACGGCTAAACGCCCAAGTGTAGGTCCAAGGGTTCCTGAGGAGGTAAAGGTAGTCCCATAGCAGATACTGCCGTAGAGTGAAGTGATAGAGACTTCACTATACTATGTCCAGCTTTATGAGGTGGGGTGATCACTTTCCTTCATCGCTGCTTTTACCTTCCCCGGCTCAAAAACCGAGTCAGGTACTCATTTACATTTGGGTAAACTGGAGCGTGATGATGTCTGGTTTCGAACCCTGTAATTTTGTCTCGAGAAGCAAGTGTCTATGGGGAGACAATGACAAAACTGCACCATCAGGAATGTCATCAGGGACGCTTGACATATGAGGCTGGGCATATAGTACGAGGCGACTTATCTGAAGTTTTACATGAGGTTGGCAAACTCATCATGTAAAAGAAATTGCTGACGAAACCATTGCTGCAAGAACACGTGACTGTTTGGTACAGGCTTTCTACAAAGAGACCAGCAAAAGTGATGACCCCATGATCAGTAAAGAGCGCGAAGGAAAAAGATGATGATGAGTATGAGGCTTTGCGGTTGGCTGCCCAGGATTTCTAGTTTTGCTTTCCTCATCTCTTCCACCAGCTCCTCTTCCTTCCCATTTATACTCCTTACATTTCATGTTCTAAAAGTCATAGTCCGTAGTCCGTTCCAGTTCGACGCCTTTAGAATCAGTCCGGTTTTCTATTTTGCAATTCGTGTAATCAGAATCAAACCTTGGAAATTGAAATCTGAGGGAAGTGGTTGAAGTAACAAACAGAGAAATGGTCCGCAACCAGACTATACGTCAAGGCCTAAAAATCCAGACCCAAATAGAACAGTCCCAACTCAGATAGTTTGGCCATGTCTGCAGAATGGGAGAAGATCGGCTACCACGGCAGGTATGGGAGGCTACGAGCCAGGGATCCAGACCTCTAGGGCGACTCAAAGTCCACTGGGAGGTCAACATTAGACAATCTTTGAAGGACCGAGGACTAGAATGGAACCAGGCCAGTAGGAAGATAGCCGATAGGATAGTCTGGCGCTCTCTCTTCCAAACCTCTACAACTGACGGTAGAAGAGGAACGACTGAGCAAGTAAGTAAGCATATGACTGGTAACCTCATCATGTAAAACAAACAGCTACATGAGCCACCACTACGTGACCACAGCAGTCCTTTGGTCCAGGTTTCCTACAAAGGGGACCAACTACAATGGTGGCTACATGCTTCATAATGAGGGAGAAGAAAAAAAAAGGGGGGGGGGGGAATCGTACGATGATGTTTACAGCAAACTGAGCTTTGTGACAACAGTCTTCATCAACATTTAAGAGGCAAAACAACACGAGAGCAGGCAACATGTGCAGGCAAAAATATCTTAGCTCAGAGGTTTTCAAACTGTGCGTCGCGGCTCCCTGGGGCGTCGCCGCCCTCGGCTAAGGGCGTCGCGGTGACTTGGGAAAAGTGTTGGGCTCGATATTATGAGCCAAGGTCCATCAGTAAATATTGATCTTCGTAGGACGACATGTTTGCGCCGAGATATTATTACATGTACCAATACGTGTCATGGAGCCGCGGTAGCATAGTGGTTAGTGCACTGGCTTCCTAGCGCAGTGGTCTATGGTTCGATCCCCAGATGAGGCGGAAAATTTTTAGGCCACAAACGGCTCCTGGGTCGACCCAGCCCCAAATGGGTACCAGAGCTACTCTGGGAAGGTTAAGGGGCCGGCGTGATGCCGACCACATCACCCCTCGTGTGCCGACGGTCAAGATAATATGGGCCTAACACCATATTCCCAATATGCCTCAACGGGCGTGTAACGGGTTCCTTCTTCCTTCTTCTTCAATACGTGTCATTATACAGTCTTATTTATTTTGTGTCCGAAACTTAACTTATTTACCCCCCACAATTGGTATCAGATGTAAAATATGCACATTCAGAAGTCATTAATATCTTTTGGGGTACAATTGCTTATATATAATATATAGTATAGAGAGGAGCCGCGGTGATTTATGCACAGGTCAAGGGAGCCGCGGACCAAAAAAGTTTGAAAAACTCTGTTGCTGATTGTCCAAACTCATGCAAAGATAGTTACAAAAACAAAAGAGAAGCGAAAAGCGAATTAATTAGAACCTCATTACTAGACTAGAAGTATTTCCACCGTTGTTCGGTTTATACTTGCTGATAGGAAAGCTCCATTAATGACTGCGCCTTCAAATGTCTGCGTCGTTCACGGGTTCTATATACCGTAGTTGTGTAGGTGTCTGTGGTGGGTTTGATGTTAATATAGTTTGTTGTTAAGAAATCTTAGTGTACTGAATGAGGTCAGCTGTGAAGGTCCCTGAATATAATAAATATTAGAGTAAATTTCCAGGGCACCTTTCTACTACCACCACTTTGATCTCATTCAGACTTATTCTAGATAGAATGTAAGATGACTACGTTTGGTGTCTAGGGTTATGAAATGTTAGTGTAAGGTTGCATTAACCCACTAAACATATAAACAATTACACAAATTATTTTATTATCTAATACAACACAACAGTACCACGACAATCACATACGAACTACACTTTAAAAGACTATATTTAGTAAGTCAGTGGTTGAAAGTTTGATAAATTAATGTTTTTCAATTTATTGTCCTGAATCTGATTTATTTGGAATCAGGACTGACAATCAAAGTGAAATCATAGAAATTAATTACATCAATCAATTTACACAATGGGTCTTCTGACCATAATACACATATTATTATATAATGGTGTAGTTGTATTGTCTAACTGAGGTGACTTCTAGTATACACTGGTTGATTTTTTACTATCATCATCTCTGCATGTTGTTTGTAAGTTTTTATGGACACTGATGGAATGTTTATATCGCAATTCCCAGTCTCTTATTTTAATATAATGTTAGTTGAGCGATCAGGTGCCGAAACATGCACCTATCTTTGTAATCTGATGTAGGAATCTTCCTGCACTTCGCTGAACGACAACCTTCAGCTCCCACTTCTTCAAGAATGATGGTGGTTTACAGTTGTCTCCGAAAAAGGCAAGACTGTGGCATGAATATATCGGCCCACTGTAGTCTGGCACCAGTTATTGACAGCAACCACAACCCTCTGAAATCAGAAGGATATGCCTCCTTCGTAATCAACAGCCTACAGTAATATTCAACAACCAGTACAGGCACATTACAAACAAACATGCAAGATCAGCTCTTTACGACAATCCCTTTCACCAGTTTCTTTTGATGTGACCAGGTATACCAGTATTCCTCTCCCCTAATAGTTACAACGCCTCTGCAATTCCAGCAATAATCTGTTGTCCATACAATAGGGTAGGTATTATGCTCCTGATGATAATCATATATAATTTAGTTGGTCTACACCTCTCTGGTAGTCTTTCATATGCTGGATCAATCTCTAGACTCTGTTTTGAGTCTGCCATAGACTCACTTACTTACAGTCGTATGTTAGTATTTCACATTCAAATTTTATTTTAAATAAAATGTTAAGAAAATCAATCTTACCACAGATGCAAGGAAATAACACAAGTAAACGATGACTAGGCAATATGGCACATTTTCGATCTGCCCTATGTCCAGGCTTTTCCTATGTTAGAAAATTTCTCCGCCTGCTCTCATCGATCTTGCTTTGCACAAAATTTACTTATAATGGCAGTGAACAGTCCCCGTTTCGTACCAGTATCTACTGCTTTGTCCAATGGGACCATGTTTACATTTATTTTTGAATCTATCGTTTCAAATAACAACTCCCAATATGTTCCCAAGGCAAATATATTTTTAGTATTAGGTCAACCAATCATACTTCGCCTTCCTTCAAAATCCACCCAATCAAATATCCCGTACCTTTTAACCTCATTTACCCAAAGTCGTTTTTTCAAAACATGCCATAAAAATTTATAAGCAGGCATGATCTTTACTTGACAGTCTGGTCGGGTCCACTATAGTATTATGGCTATAATTAGTTAATTAATGGACTATTTGCGTAACTATTACCATATTCTTTGTCAACAAGTCCTAAGGTACACGAATATACAATTTATATGGGACTAATTGGCTTGGTTCAGAAGTACACAGTTTTTTTTTCTATGTTAGTGTTTTTATTTTTAGTCTACTACACGTTCAATTCTTTTCCATGTTGTCGCATGAAAATATAATTAATAGTAGGTAAGCTTGACAGCTGTATAGGCGTGATGGACAATAGTGCACACGGACGTGTGATAGTGGTGCGCAAGAGAGATAGGCAGAAGGCACAGGCTGAGTCAGTGAGTTCTTCACTAAGAAAACCACACACACAGCTCTTCTTGTTTTCTCTGGCGACAATATTACTCTTTTGCACACACTGTGTCACTCACAAATAGTAGGGTAAAGAAGTAAAGTTAGATTGAGGATTTGGTAGTCTGAACTGAACGAACAATCCTATCGAGGTTAACTCAATTTTATTCAATTTAGAAATGTAAATAAATCAATAAGGATTTTACAGCACATAATAATAAAGATTATCACGAGAAAACAAACTCACAACAATTTTGATGATTTTAAAGAAGAAAAAAATTATTACACCAATAGTGAAAACAAGGATTAAGAATGAATTGTATTAGTAAAGTTCCCGGCAGGCCTGATAGGCTTTTGCTGGAAAATAGGTGAAATACTGTTTGTGTGTAAATGAATGTTTGTTCCTTTGTTCCTTTGGTGTGAATGTTGGAAACAACTTATATCCTGGGGTTCTCTTGGGAAAATATATATCGTAATCCAATGCTTGAAATTAACTTCACTGTTCGAATAAGGTATCCACAAAGGGGCACATAATCTGAACCCGATGGTATAAATCCAAGATTGGGGTAACGACTTCACTGTTCGAATAAGGTATCCACAAAGGGCACAGAATCTGAACACGATTTTATAAATCCAAGAAAGGTGTAACGTATCCACAGTTGATGCGATATCCACAGATAACGAATTTGCTTCCAAAGGTGGGATGGAGGGTTAAAATGGGTGGAGTATGGTAGGGTGATGGTTGTTAAGGGTAATATCTGGTGTTGAGAATCGTTGCAATAATTGCAGTAATTGAAGTAATTGAAATGATTGAAATGATTGAAATAATTGAAGGGAATTATTGTGACTGGTGGACGAGGACTATATGGCCACTGGCCAAAGGTAACCTCTTTTCAGCAATACGAGACAAGACTTGCACTGCGTAAATCTGTTAGACAAAACAAAAATACATGTGTAGCTACTCTTCTGCTGCAACATGCAGATTACAACAGAAACAATTTAAGCAGTGTCCAGCGTCGGCATGTTGATATCCATGCATGCGTCTCGTTCCAAAAATAGATCAGTCCATTCTTAAACATTCCTGTCTGCTGTGAATGAATTAGCGGGCCAGTCCAGGTACATACACAATAACAAGATTGTTGCTTCCTCCCCTGTCAGACAAAGTTACATGAGGGTCCGCTAGAGAATCCTCCTGTGCTTTCCACCGTTCATTCCTTCCAGCATTCATAATAATATGCTCATACATTAATGTTACAAACATTGAAAAGTAAAATGATCATTGAAATTATGAATGATACAAACATTGTAACATAACATCGCTTTAAAATACAAGCAGTGAAAATAAATGAATTTTCGTAAGCATTTATGATACATACATGATAAAGGAAACCCGTTTATATATAATACACTTAGACTTTCACCATGATAGTAATATATTTCATATCTATATATTTGAGCTAATTTCCTATATACTGGAAAAGCGAATACATACCCGCTCCGGAATTTTATTGTAAGTTAAACTAGAGGGCACTTGGTTTGTTTAACTCAAGTCTCCCTATGCACAGTTTTACTTTACAAGACTGAGAAATGCGACTATCTCTTCCCGTATGCGTTCACCAAGTGAAGTCTAAACTAGTTTCTTAAAGACAGAAAGAAAGAAAGAAAGAATTATTTTCGATTTACCCGCTACATTTTAAACGTTCCCACGATAGCAAAAGTCTCGCTGCAAATTAGTTTGCATATAGAATGTCACTAGTACGTGCTGTGGTTCCGAGCTCAGAAGTTTTAACAATGAGGAAGAAGACAGGCCATAAATTTTTAGACAGACGAGTCTGGAAATTCCTAACGAACGTGAACGCTGCTTGACCGTATCTTCACCTGGGTTAAGGTGGGGAAAAGGCAAGTGCGTGAGAAACATTTTTTCGGAAACTTAGGATAGACAGAAAATAAAGCAATATACAGGATGGACAGAAAATTTCAAATATGCAAATTATCTTCACTCTGCGACAGATACCCCGAACTTAAGTTAGTTGCCCAACTAAATCAGAGAGAGAGATGATAATTTGGCTTGTGTGTATCATTCCCGGTGTCGTCCATTAGTTCCTTCTTTGTACTTCTTCCGAGGTTTCCTCAGATTGTTTCTTATCTGCTGGCGTTAGAAGATTATTTTCTCCACCACTAGCGAGTTCCTCTACTGAGTGTCTGCTTAAAAAATCTGCTCCTACATTTTCAGGACCTGGGATGTACTCGACCCTGAAGGAATAGACACTTAGCAAAATAGCCCATCGCATTACTTTTGCATTTTGGTTTTTACAAGCTGCTAGAAACGTGAGGGGTGCGTGATCCGTTTGCACGACAAATGAGACTCCATAAAGAAATTCGTGGTGCTTTTTTACTCCCGCCACTAGAGCCAAGCATTCTTTTTCAATGGTTGAATAGTTGCGTTCTGCAGCGTTCAATTTTCGGCTAGCATAGGCCACGGGAAAAAGCATTTCCGGGTAGTTTTCATCAGCTTGAAGCAACGTTGATCCTATTCCAAGATTACTGGCATCTACTCTTAGCACAAAGGTCTTTGTGAGGTCAGGGAGGCGTAATATGGGCTTCGTCGTCAGCTTTTCTTTGAGTGTGGTGTAGGCGCTCTCACATTGAGCCGTCCATGTTACCTTTTCAGGTTGACCTTTCTTTGTGAGGTCAGTCAATGGTGCAGTCAAACTATTAAAGTTCTCAATGAACCGTTGATAATAACCACAGAGTGACAAAAACGACCTAGTGTCCTTTTTCGTTATGGGTCGCTTTGCATTACGGATTTTGTCAACGTTTTTCTCTACTGGCCACAAGCAACCATGAGTGATCGTATGTCCTAAAAATTCAAGTTCTCTGAATCCAATCAGACACTTGCTTGGGCGTGCTGTTAAACCAGTTTCCTTGAGCCGCCTGAGGAGCAGGGCTAACGCTTCTTCATGTTCTTCAAATGTAGCCGTTGCGATAAGAATATCATCCATAAAATTATGAATGGTGTTGCTTTTGTAAAGGGTGTAACAGTTTTCTCATCATCCGGGTAAAAGCTCCAGGTGCATTATGTAATCCAAAAGGCATTACATTGAACGTGTAATGTCCGTCACTGGTACTAAAGGCGAGCAATGGTCTAATCTCTTCCTTTACCGGAATTTGGTAATAGCCTTTACTAAGGTCTATTTTAGAGAAAATGGTTGCTCTGCTCAGCTTTGTAAAGAGTTCATTAGGGCTCGGTAATGGTTCTGGTTGGAACTCTGTTACAGTGTTGAGTAACCTATAATCGATGCATAACCGAGTTTCCCCGTTGGGTTTCTGTAGAAGCACTACACTTGAACTGTATGGGGATGTCGATTCAGAGATTATGTTATCTTGCAGTAGCTTGTCAATCTCTTCTCGTAAAGCGTTGGCTTTAGCGTATGGGACTGGGTAAATCTTAGTCCTGACAGGCTTAGGATCTAATACTTTTATATCAAACTCCAAGAGGTTGGTTAGTCCCGGTTTATCGGTGAGCACTTCTGAATATTCAGCCAACAGTTGTCTTACATCATGCTGTTGCGATTCAGTTAATGTTTCACAGAGCTTCACATCCGTGTGTGATTCTTCCTGTTTTAGCGGGTATTCAGCATATTCGTGGGGGTCATTATCCGCTTCCATTGCAACCGCTAAGGTCAGGAGATGTGCTTGAGGAGCAGCGAGGCGTTCCATGTACTTTTTAAGTAAGTTAACATGATAAATCTTTTCCTTCCCTCGTATGGAGATTTTGTAGTTTGTTCGAGAGATTTTCTCGAGTACTTCAAATGGTCCCTGCCATCCTATCTGAAGTTTGTTATTCCCTGTTGGGAGTAACAGCAGTACTTTCTCTCCAGGTTGTAGTACTCTTTCCTTCGCAGTCTTATTGTACCGTTTTGCATGCTTGGCACGAGCTTGTCGGAGGTTAGTGTTGGCTAATTCCCAACCTATCTTTAACCTTTCCTTCAGTTCTTGCACATATTTTGATGCAGATACAATAGATTCGTCTGCTTTCTGGTCTGTTAAAGACCTAAGCAATGCTTCCAGGGGTCCCTTTATTGGCCGTCCAAATAATAATGTTGCAGGAGGTAGACCAGTGGAGGCATGCGGCACTTCCCTATAGGCAAATAAGGCAGCCGGCAAGAATAAGTCCCAGTTTTCGGGTCTTTCTTGTGCTAATTTTCGCAGCATGGTGATGAGGGTCCCGTTATATCTCTCTACCTGTCCGTTTGCTTGTGGATTATAGGGTGAGGTGTGGATATGCTGAGTACGGAAGATCTTAAAGACTTCTTCCATCAGATGTCCTCTAAACTGCGATCCATTATCAGTGAGTATTTGCTGTGGAAATCCGAGCCTTGTGAAAATACTCACGAGCGCTTCTGCGACATGCACAGAATCAGAAGAAGGGAGTGCCACTGCTTCTGACCACATAGTACAGGTGTCGACTAGAGTCAAAATACAGCAATTTCTCCGCTTGGTTCTTAAGAGTGGGCCTACTATATCTACAGCTACTCTTTCGAATGGAGTACCGACAATAGGCATTTCCCCCAATGGAGCAGGGGGTGTCCAGTGCCTTGGTGCCACCCTTTGGCACTGCGCACAGGATTTCACAAATCGGATGATGTCCCCGTTCATCCCAGGCCAGTAATAGTGCGCTGCTATTCTTTGCATGGTAGCATTTTGTCCCATGTGGCCGCTAAAAGGAAGAGCGTGTCCCATCTCTAAAATTTGTGACCTATAAGTAGTTGGAACAACCAACTGGCTATGTTCTTGTCCAGTGTTGCCCGACCTACGGTATAGTAATCCCGATTTTGAATAAAAGTTTTTCCTTTTTTCAGCGGGTTACTGGCAAGTGGCAGTTTCTTAAAACATAGTCCCAGTGTTGGATCCTTGTGTTGAGCATCCTTCAATTCCCGTGGTAGCAGGTTTGTCACTGGTCCTGGTTCCTGTTCTGTCCTCGCCTGACCTCTTGTAGTTACTGCTGCAGCTATCAGAGGTTTTCTTGGTTCCCCCAAGAACACATAGCGACATCCAAGAATTACGTCATAGATTGGATTCTCCATAATGGCAGCTCGAATCCATCCTTTAACAAATTTTGAATCAATATAAACGTTTGCTATTTTCAATGTCATAGGAGTGTCTCCTTTCACGGCTCCACACAGATCTACTGTCTCCGAGGTTATCTGCTCGGGTGTGACCAAATGTGAAGCGATTATACAGTCAAACTGTAATCCTGTGTCATAAAGACAGCGCACAAATTTCCCGTTTGCGATAATCTGATCCGTTACAGAATTCCGTTCTGGTTTACCACATTTTGTTCTGTCTTGATGCTGTTCTGGTGCGTCTCCTTGTAAACACGCCGCCAAGTGCGGGCTGGGTCGATTTCTACATTCATTTGTATTGTGCGAGGTCTGCTTACAATGATGACAATATTTCTTCTCCCTCCTCATGAAGTAAGGGGGGTTTTCCTGTGCATTTTTCGTGTTTGAGTTAGTTGACCGGTCTCTGCGTGTATCTTGCGTTGGAGCGTTTACCTGTGATCGCTGATTTTGGGTGGGCTGGGTGATTGGTTTAGGTTGAAGTTCGGCAGGTTTCCGTTTGAAGGTTTGAGTCTCTGCTATAGCATTTTGAAACCTTTCTGCTAACGTAAGGATTGGTTCGAGTCGGTCTGCCCCGTGCTCCACTAGGAACTTTCTCATCTCTGGTGACATTGTTTCCTTGATTTGCTCTACCAGGAAGAGTTCATGTAATCCTTCGTAAGTCTTAGGAAATTTTCCCAAATCGCGCCACTTTTCGAGATATGATTCAATCCTAGCAGCAAATTGGCCAAATGTTTCTCCTCCTTCTTTGTGAGATCGGCGAAAACGTTTTCTGTAATTGTCGGCTGTAAGCTGAAAACGTCGTAACAGTGCTTGCTTGAGAGCGTCATAATCATTCTGTTCTGCTGGGGTTAATTTTGTAAAAACTTCGTAAGCCGTCCCTCTTAATCCTTGAGAAAGTTTAAGATTCCACATGCTTTTGGGCAGGCCATACGATGAAGCAGTTCGCTCATATCTATCCAGGAACAGATCAATTTGTTCATTTCGCTCGCAAAATTTTTCCATTGGGAAAGTCATTGCAGGTGAGTTGAGTGCTAGACCAGCAGAGGCGTTGTCAGGTGATGAAGCGTTAGTGGGAGAAGCGGGACGATTTTGAACCTCTAGTTCTTTGAGCCGGAACTCATGAGCCCGTATCCTTTCGTTTTCTTCTCTTTGTTTTTCTATTTCGGCCTCTATGAATGCATTACCTTCTTCTTCACTCATTCCAACCTCTTTAGTGTATTTTAAAAGACCCATCCTTAGTTTTAGTAAATCAGTCATTTTCTATATTTCTGTGCAGGTTGTTACACTCTCTCAGTATGTTACACTATTTTCTGGGTATTACTAATATTTCTAAGAAGTATTGTAATACAACAAACCAATACAACTTAACTGATAATCAATTTACTAAGCCCAAGGGAGTACTATTAATTCTATGAAGTAATGTAACTCATTAATGGAAGTTTAGTATAATTGGATTTTTGACAATTCCTTATTTCTGCTGAATTAAGGTCTTATCACTTGAGTAATACTCAAGTATAAACAATTCCCTTCAATATCTCACACACATACACACTCTACTGCCTGTTAAATGTACCACTTAATTACCTTAGTTAACTATTTAACGTAATTATATAACCCTGAATTAAATTAGTGACAGCAACGTTCTGTTACTTTAAAATTATAATTGTTCTGTTCAGATACTACCAGAAGTGTCGTTGTCTAGGGCGTTATAAAATTATAGTCCACAGTATAGACTAATAGTTCAAGATTCCTTACAGTTTCTGCAGAACAATTTAAAGACAAGATTCCCTGTAGTCACTGTGAAATAAGAATCCAGAAATTCAAATCCAAGGACGAGATTCCCAATAATTGTCGCATGAAAATATAATTAATAGTAGGTAAGCTTGACAGCTGTATAGGCGTGATGGACAATAGTGCACACGGACGTGTGATAGTGGTGCGCAAGAGAGATAGGCAGAAGGCACAGGCTGAGTCAGTGAGTTCTTCACTAAGAAAACCACACACACAGCTCTTCTTGTTTTCTCTGGCGACAATATTACTCTTTTGCACACACTGTGTCACTCACAAATAGTAGGGTAAAGAAGTAAAGTTAGATTGAGGATTTGGTAGTCTGAACTGAACGAACAATCCTATCGAGGTTAACTCAATTTTATTCAATTTAGAAATGTAAATAAATCAATAAGGATTTTACAGCACATAATAATAAAGATTATCACGAGAAAACAAACTCACAACAATTTTGATGATTTTAAAGAAGAAAAAAATTATTACACCAATAGTGAAAACAAGGATTAAGAATGAATTGTATTAGTAAAGTTCCCGGCAGGCCTGATAGGCTTTTGCTGGAAAATAGGTGAAATACTGTTTGTGTGTAAATGAATGTTTGTTCCTTTGTTCCTTTGGTGTGAATGTTGGAAACAACTTATATCCTGGGGTTCTCTTGGGAAAATATATCGTAATCCAATGCTTGAAATTAACTTCACTGTTCGAATAAGGTATCCACAAAGGGGCACATAATCTGAACCCGATGGTATAAATCCAAGATTGGGGTAACGACTTCACTGTTCGAATAAGGTATCCACAAAGGGCACAGAATCTGAACACGATTTTATAAATCCAAGAAAGGTGTAACGTATCCACAGTTGATGCGATATCCACAGATAACGAATTTGCTTCCAAAGGTGGGATGAAGGGTTAAAATGGGTGGAGTATGGTAGGGTGATGGTTGTTAGGGGTAATATCTGGTGTTGAGAATCGTTGCAATAATTGCAGTAATTGAAGTAATTGAAATGATTGAAATGATTGAAATAATTGAAGGGAATTATTGTGACTGGTGGACGAGGACTATATGGCCACTGGCCAAAGGTAACCTCTTTTCAGCAATACGAGACAAGACTTGCACTGCGTAAATCTGTTAGACAAAACAAAAATACATGTGTAGCTACTCTTCTGCTGCAACATGCAGATTACAACAGAAACAATTTAAGCAGTGTCCAGCGTCGGCATGTTGATATCCATGCATGCGTCTCGTTCCAAAAATAGATCAGTCCATTCTTAAACATTCCTGTCTGCTGTGAATGAATTAGCGGGCCAGTCCAGGTACATACACAATAACAAGATTGTTGCTTCCTCCCCTGTCAGACAAAGTTACATGAGGGTCCGCTAGAGAATCCTCCTGTGCTTTCCACCGTTCATTCCTTCCAGCATTCATAATAATATGCTCATACATTAATGTTACAAACATTGAAAAGTAAAATGATCATTGAAATTATGAATGATACAAACATTGTAACATAACATCGCTTTAAAATACAAGCAGTGAAAATAAATGAATTTTCGTAAGCATTTATGATACATACATGATAAAGGAAACCCGTTTATATAATACACTTAGACTTTCACCATGATAGTAATATATTTCATATCTATATATTTGAGCTAATTTCCTATATACTGGAAAAGCGAATACATACCCGCTCCGGAATTTTATTGTAAGTTAAACTAGAGGGCACTTGGTTTGTTTAACTCAAGTCTCCCTATGCACAGTTTTACTTTACAAGACTGAGAAATGCGACTATCTCTTCCCGTATGCGTTCACCAAGTGAAGTCTAAACTAGTTTCTTAAAGACAGAAAGAAAGAAAGAAAGAATTATTTTCGATTTACCCGCTACATTTTAAACGTTCCCACGATAGCAAAAGTCTCGCTGCAAATTAGTTTGCATATAGAATGTCACTAGTACGTGCTGTGGTTCCGAGCTCAGAAGTTTTAACAATGAGGAAGAAGACAGGCCATAAATTTCTAGACAGACGAGTCTGGAAATTCCTAATGAACGTGAACGCTGCTTGACCGTATCTTCACCTGGGTTAAGGTGGGGAAAAGGCAAGTGCGTGAGAAACATTTTTTCGGAAACTTAGGATAGACAGAAAATAAAGCAATATACAGGATGGACAGAAAATTTCAAATATGCAAATTATCTTCACTCTGCGACACATGTGCTGTCTTCTCTATTTACGTGATAATTACGTCCTTTGAAATAAGAGCTAAGGTTGTTTTTGTGACACGAGTTGTCTGCATGTTCTAACTTTTTCCTCGTATTTTGGGGAAACCCCTAAGGCAAGGCTTGCCCCTGTGCTAGTATTGGCTTTTAGTTTAAAATCAATGCGAAACGAATTAGCATTTCATCTATCCTTTCCCCTCCTCGTTCCACAATGCATTTTTAGGCACAATTTTCTTAGAACTATGAAAGTGATTATGTCAAGGACGAATTTGAAAAATTGGGTACCGTTTTGTTCGGCTATTCGTTAGCAAATAATAATCTGAAGGCGTAGGCGATACCAACAGTTCTAGCAGAAAATTCTTTTATACTTTCTTATTTTGCCGTTATGCCCTATATTGTTATATATTAATTTAGATATTGTATTTAGAAATTCACTACAGTGTCGCGAGAATGACCTCGACCAATGAAGCACATTCTTGGGGGTGCTAAACTGTCTGTTCGTCCTTTCACGATTTACTTTCACAGCAAGGCGATGGCGCCGTTTGGATGGTCCTTGGTTCGATTCCTGGTAGGCCTATCACATATTTCTTTTCTGTTTTCTGATGTCCTCCTTTCTGTCCAACGGATGCCTGTTAATTACTTATACAGGCATACCTCGGAGATATTGCGGGTTCGGTTCCAGACCACAGCAATAAAGCGAATATCGCAAAAAAGCGGGTCATACCCATGTTCTTGGCTTCCTAGTGCATATAAAAGACTAAAATCATGTTTACACTATGTCTATTACGTGCGCAATAGCGCTAGCTCTAAAAAAAAAAAAAGTAGCCTTCTGTAAAATTTTTAAAAATACGTTATTGCTAAAAAAATATGCTAATCTTCATCATCTGAGAAAAAATCTACGGTAAGAAGAAGGCACGTTCTAATAAATAATCATACATAATTTGAAGGGAAAAAAAGCGCAATATCTGCGACGCGCAGTATAGCGAAGCGCAATAAAGCGAGGTATACCTGTATTTATTTAATTCTAACCTCAGGTTGTTTGAATGATCGCAGGAATTCATTAATTTGTTCATTAACTTTAGCTCCCTTTGGAGCATATGACTTCAATAAAATAATGCTAAGGGTCCTCTGGTCCTGTACCATCCGCTCAAGGTCTCCTCTCGCCTTCTTCATACCGTTCATGTCTATCTCCAGCTCTCTTCTCCGTGTGTGTTTTTTTTTTAATACCGTATCTCCCTACCTCTCTTGCATTAGTAGTGTTTCCATAATAAGACTAGCTTGTAATGCTATCAACAAGTGTGTTCGGTGTGTGTCCAGCCCATCGCCAATGTCTTCTTCTCGTCCGTGTAATAAAGAGGAGCTAACAATAATGTTGTCGGGTTGGTCCGCATTTATTGAGTGATTGAAAGTTGTCGAAAGGGTTCAATCTTTATTTGTAACATTATGGATTGCTTGAATCTAACAAATAGTGACACAATAACCTACCAAGCAATTCATAAAAGGCAAATAAGGAGGGCTGGGTATGGGTCCTGTAGAAACGTCGCAAAAACAAAAAGACAAAAAAACTTCAAAGAATATGAAGAAGTCAATCACAGCACTAATTCAGTGAAGGGGTGTCTGTCCAAGTTTGAGAGTGGTGGATAGAAGAACAACAAAAGGAATGGAGAGTTGCCTTGTTTATTTTGAGGAGCTGCGGTAGCGCTGTGGTTAGTGCACTGGTTACCTAGCTCGGTGGACCATGGTTCGATCCCCAGTTGAGGTGGGATTTTTAGACCGCAAACGGCTCCGGGGTCGACCCAGCCTCGTGAATTGGGTATCAGAGCAACTCTGGGAAGGTTACGGCGACCGGCGTGATGCTGAGCACGTCACCCCTAGTGTGCTGATGGTCAAGAAAATATGGGCCTAACACCATATTCCCAATATGCCTCAATGGGCGTGTAACGGGATCCCTCTTCTATGTTGAGTAACGTTAATCCTCGATATGGAGAACATCCATGGTTGCTTGTGTCTCTCTTTCGTTACCTAAGAAGCACTGGAAAATATAAACGAAGGTAACCCGCTCGCAGGAAGCTTGCCTTCACTGAACGACTATCTGTGGATGTTTGCATTGGTAGTTTCTATAGCTATTCTTTTTTAAACTTCTTCTTCTTTGATCCTTAGCCGCCGACAGTCAAAGCAGTCAGTGGCCATCACGCCTGGCGGCGTCTTGTAGGGCGGCAACAAACTGTTTCCACTTTGCTTGGTCGGCAGCAATCCTTCGTGCAGTACCCCAGCTCTGATTCACTCTTTGCATCTCAGCCGCCACAGTTCTCCGCCAAGTTGTTTTTGGTCGGCCTCTCTTATGTTTTCCTTCCGGGGTCCATAGCATAGCTGTTCTTGTGATGGCATCGGAGTCTCTTCTGAGGACATGGCCAACCAAGCTCCAGCGTCTGCCAGCTATGATGGTGTGCATGTCCTCTTGGTTGCTCCGAGTAAGCAGTTCTTGGTTGGTGATGGTATTCGGCCAGAAGATTCTGAGAATTTTTCTTAGGCAAATTGTGTGGAAAGAAGACAATTTCAACATTTCCTTCTCTGTTACTCACCAGCATTCCGCACAATAGAGATGCACAGAAAGTACACAACTCTCATATAATCTTAATTTTGTGCTTGTGCTGTACTGAGAGCATTTCCAGATGTTGTTTAGACTAACATTACTAACAAAGGCTGTTCTTGCTTTGTCCATTCTGTTGTTGATGTCTTTGCCGTCTGAACACATGGAGAAGAGAAGTAGAGATAGCTCAAGAACACATGGAGAAGAGAGGTAGAGATAGCTCAAGAACACATGGAGAAGAGAGGTAGAGATAGCTCAAGAACACATGGAGAAGAGAAGTAGAGATAGCTCAAGAACACATGGAGAAGAGAGGTAGAGATAGCTCAAGAACACATGGAGAAGAGAGGTAGAGATAGCTCAAGAACACATGGAGAAGAGAGGTAGAGGTAGCTCAAGAACACATGGAGAAGAGAGGTAGAGATAGCTCAAGAACACATGGAGAAGAGAGGTAGAGATAGCTCAAGAACACATGGAGAAGAGAGGTAGAGATAGCTCAAGAACACATGGAGAAGAGAGGTAGAGGTAGCTCAAGAACACATGGAGAAGAGAGGTAGAGATAGCTCAAGAACACATGGAGAAGAGAGGTAGAGATAGCTCAAGAACACATGGAGAAGAGAGGTAGAGATAGCTCAAGAACACATGGAGAAGAGAGGTAGAGATAGCTCAAGAACACATGGAGAAGAGAGGTAGAGATAGCTCAAAAACACATGGAGAAGAGAACAGGAAACAAACATGAAGGGGGTGAAGAGAATTGGAAAGACCTTGAGCTGATGGTTCAGGGCAGGAAGATTTGGCATACGTTTGTTGAAGGCCTATGCTCCTCGTTGAGTTGACAGGTGTCACGGAGTGTTTGAGGGGGGTTTTGCATGTGTGAATATTCTCATGCTCCAGCGGGAGTTTAGTAGTCATTTGAGTTGTTGTGAGTTGGGAATGCTTGCCTTGTAATAATTTAGCTACAAGCAATGTTGTGAGCAGAGATCAAGACAAGCTGCTAGCTATAGTTATGTGTGAATGAAGCGCAGTGGAGTGTGGAAGGTTTTCACGTGTTTAGTGAATACGAATGAAAGGGGTCAGTGAGAGAGAGAGAGAGATGTGTGTTGAATCAGTAGTGTGTTGGGTTATTAGAGAGTTGATTCAGTAGAGAGTAGACAGGAGACAGCGAAGAGCGTAGAGAAGAGAAGGGTGGATGTCTATAGCAGTGCGCGAGTAGAGGGCCATAGTTTGTGCAGTGGATTTATGTAGTAGCCTATTTTGTGGCTGTAGTTATTCCGAGGATCAGAGTGATCGTAGAATACTCGGGATTTGTTATGTCTCCAATATTTGTAATGGCCCTGCGCCCATTGTGACTTATTTGTGATATTATATATTCACGGAGATTGATATGGTGTTGGAGTTGGTGTATTACTCCTTAGACAGTGAGCTAGGACGAGTGGTGTATAAGTGTCGTCTGAACTTCCACATCCACCCACATACACCCTACCCGTCGCAACAGGCAATGGTGATGATGGCGATCAAAGCCTCATGGACAATCCTATTTAGTTAACTTTACGACATGTTTGGTAGGATACCGTTGTCGTAATCTTTGTTCATCAATATCGGGTCACGTGATTCATGAACTAAAAAAACCCATGTTAACATCACCCCCGTGTTGTTCACGGCGGAGTCTCTGGGGGAGGGGGGGGGGGGGGGGGGGGGGAACAAAGAAAGAAACGCGCCACTGCTCTCTCATGTAAATCGTAACAGGCGACTAACGTGAGGGTGTGTATGGGGATGTTAACTTGTTGACTTCCTGCACGGGGGGGGGGGGGGGGGGGGGGGGGGGGGGGGGGGGGGGGGGGGGGGGGGGGGGGGGGGGGGGGGGGGGGGGGGGGGGGGGGGGTAAAGGAATTGGTCGTCAGCGCCACTATGCAGAAAACAGTGGTCAGGCCTCTGTCCATAAAGAAAGCAGAAGCCAGGGCTCTGTCCATACAGAAAGCAATTGTCAAGGCTCTGTCCATAAAGAAAGCAATAATGGTCATAGCCCAGTTCACATAGACAGTAGGGGTCAAAGCCCTGTTCTTACAGAAGGCAGTTGTCTCAGCACTGTCGTCCTTAAACTACAGGTTCATGTTCCCAGCATGCATCATCGGACGTTGGCAGACTACTAATTTACATATTTTCTAATTATTAAAGTATCCCATACCAGTCTTAACATTAACAAATATATGTGCATACCAGAGTGGGTATAGAATAAACCTGTTTTTCATGTTTGCTAAGCGTCCAATGGGCAGAGTGGTTAATGCGTTAGCCTGTCGCGATAAAGGTGCTGGGTTGGAAACGCGACTGCATCACAAACCGGTCTACCCAGCAGTAAATGGGTGCATGACTTTGATCTTGTGTTAAGGAAGGAAAAGGCAGCGAGGAAGGGAACTGGTCACCCCCACCTCACGATGCTGGACCTAGCATTGTGAAGTCTCTAACACATCACTCCCCTACTGCAGGATCTGCCATGATACATTTTTCGTATTTTTGATGTTATGTTATGGAACTACTGCTATGAAAGGGATGCAATTCAATTTTAAAATATGGATCGTGAGACTTACCTCCCTGAAAATATGACCCACTTGGTGTTTAGCAAACAAAGAGAACTAAAGTGCAGATACTCTTACGGGTATTTCATTTAATTTTTCTATTATCAACTGAATACAAATGCTACTTAATTTTTAAACATGAATAAATATATCGTATTTCAATTTTCATAAATCAAGTCAATCCCTGGCTGTGAAACATGGACAACAAAAACAATAACCAAAAAGCAACAGACTTTCATAACTGAGCGCTTGCGTAGAATAGGATGATTGACGTGGTGTGATAAGATAACGCAGTGGCGTACTAAGGAGAGTGCGAGGGGGGCGGTCCGCCCCGGGTGACAGCCAGGACGGGGGTGCCGTTGGACACTATTATGATAGTACTTACTGTTTAAAAATATACTTGCAAGTGTTTTTTTTTTCCTTTGTGGCAGGAGGATGCCAAAGGTAGGACCCACAACGGGTGCCAAATATTTTAGGGACGCCTCTGAGATCACTAATGGGGAATTGTTGACAAGAACCTGTGGAACAAGAGATGGGAAGAAGACGCTGGACATAGATAGGACACACACTGAAGAAACCTGTTGATTGCGTTCCCAGGCATGTCCTTCTTCTGGTAATGACAGGGTAAGAGAGGTGGGTGGTGACCAAGGAACACGCGGAGAAGACAGCTGGAAACAGACATGAAGGGAAGGGGATTCAGAAGACATGAAAAGACATTGAGCTGATGGCACGAGACAGGTAGACAGTGGAGTACAGAGTAGCGTCAGTTTTTAAAGTTTGTAACGTATGCTAATGTACAACTGTGAGGTAAGGGACGCAATGCAATTTTAAAATGTGAATCGTAAGACTTATCTCCCTGGAAATATAACTCTTTATCACTCTGTGTTTATTCATTAACCAAACAGAATGCACTATACACGTGCAAATACTATTAAGGATATTTCATTTTAATTTAGTAAATGGGAAGGATTGTGGAACAAGGTCCGCCATTTTGCCCGAAACGTTATTGAAACGTAACCGTATCGCTTTAAAAAACAGTGCAATTTACACATTATTAACGCTAACCCGAACATCCCCGCCGTTATTCTGCTTGACCGCGAGTGCAAACTCAACGGTTTATAGGCTTAGTTTTGTTCAACGGCGCAAGCTCGAAAAAAGGTCGGATTTTGGTTCACGGTTAGCGCGCGAAGTGCAGCAAAATTACAATGTGTCAAAAGTATAGCAGACAGGTTCTAAAACGAAAGTGCAGACACAGACCTAACCATACCATACTGTTAAAAACGAAAATGCTGACATAGATCTAACCCTACATCAAAAATTCAGGAAATTGCCCCAACTATATACCTTCTCATTTACATATATCATCTCGTACGTAGGCCTAACCGTGTAAACGCCGTAATTACATACATTATTCGTAATCATAGCCACTTGCCAAATGTAGACCAATATGGCAGCCTCCAGTTCACTATCCTTATCTTCGGCCTTTAATTGTTCTATTATCAACTGAATAGAGTTGCTACTTAATTTTTAAAGGATGAATAAAGATATTTTAATTCATGTTTGTTTTTAAGTAAATAGAAAACTCACATTTTTTAAGTTAAAGAATAAAAAAGACTATTCGCTTCTATAAGGACAAGGTGATACATTAATATGTATTATTATTATTATTACTCGGTGATGGCATGAATGGAATAACTTGAATATATTAGTTATTACTCTACACTAGTGTTTTCCAGCCTAGAGTTCTTTGGATAATCCTCAAGGGTTCGGCAAGAAATCGTAGAATAAAAAACGCAAAGATTTCTGGAAAACCATAACTAAAAAATTAAAAATACCTACTAGAGAAATAATATTAGTATAAAGCATTAAATAAATACAAACAAGAAAATATTACAATAAATGAAACACGTCCTAATATAACCAAAAGTTCCATGTATATGGTAGATGGGTGCTGCAACAACAAAAAAACTAGTTAACACCTTAATTTCAAAATAAATATTTTTAACTCTGGAAAATAGAAAAAAATTCCCCCAAAAATCTTATTTAGGGTTATATTTCGTTGAGTGTGTGTATGTTTGTTACGTATAAATAAATATAATTTGCATGTAATAATTTAAACTTTTGTATGATCAGAAATAAACAAACAATTACAAGAAAAGTACTGAGGCTGAGATTTGGATATATAGAAGAATGGGGCACGTCTCGTGGAAAGAGAAGAATACAGATGAAGAGGTCCTAGAAAACCTAGGAATGATAACAGAGAATTAATGAAGGAGATCAACATTAGACAGCTAAAATATTTTGGACATGTAAAAAGACACAACACCTTACTAAAAACCATAATAGAAGACAGAGTTGAAGGCAAACGTGCAAGAGGAAGACAGCGTTATATGTGGGAAGATAACATCAAGAGATGGAAAGGAAATAGTCTATCAGAGTGTACCATCAAGACACGAGACAGAAGATGTTGATATATTGCTGCTTACCTTTGATGTGAAGATGGCACCTGATGTTGATGCTGAGAAAACACTATTCCTATTTATCTAAATTTAAAAGATATAGTTTCCTATTTATCTAAATTTAAAAGATCTAGTTTCCTATTTCAATAATATTAATCATCATTATTTTCCTTTCCGCTTCTTATGGCACATGGTAGAGGCAGTAACTGTCTGAGACTTTATTAACTTACTTACTTACTTAGTCGTTCCCCTTCTACCGTGAGGTGTAGAGGTTTGGAAGAGAGAGCGCCAGACTATCCTATCGGCTGTCTTCCTCCTGGCCCGGTTCCATTCTAGTCCTCGGTCCTTCAAAGATTGTCTAATGTTGTCCTCCCAGCGGACTCTGAGTCGTCCTGGGGGTCTGGATCCCTGGCTCTTTGTTTCCCATGCTTGTCGTGGTAGCCGATCTTCTCCCATTCTGCAGACATGGCCAAACCATCTTAGTTGGGACTGTTCTACTTGGGTCTGCAGGCGGTGGGATTTTAGGCCTTAGCATATCGTCTGTTCAGCGGGCTGATCACCCGCTTGCCAGTCACTCTGATTACGGAAACAACAATTAATTTTTTGTTGTACCAATAAACGCCACTAGGCGTAACGGAACAACAATTAATTTCTTGTTGCCCTAAGGTGCCACTAGGCGTACTGGCCACGGACTGCTTTGTCGGTCAGCGGCTAAGGACGGAAGAAGAAGAAGTATCGTCTGGTTTGACAGTAAGATGGCTACAACACTATGCATTAATAACTTATCAAAATATACGTAATATTCAAGGGATTACTTTAGGCCTATAGCTAACTCATTAAGAATCTTGATGTTGTAATAATCCGCTAATATAGAAGTTGAGACATTGGAAAAGTACGTGATAATTTGTGCCTAAATGTCAATGGGATGATAAGTATATAAAACTTGTCTACCAAGTAGATTTGTTTAATAATCAAATTTGTAACCTTTATCTAATAAGGGGATCTATAAAGATATAAAAGAATAAAATTTGGGCATGAATGAGACGATTGATAAACTACGGGGTCTGAATAAAATAGCTAATCTTATGATTTGAAGGTAAAACCAAATTATACCAGAACTGTACTTTATGAAAACCTGTGAGTTAGGTTTATAACATTAGAATCCATTGCCCAAAAAAACACATTATAACTAGTCTAGTGACGAAAGATAACGTTGGTCTTTAGGTTCAGACAAATGTGGGGGCCTAACACAAATTCCATAATGGCCTAATCAAAAAAGCTCACCTATGGATATTGACATCACGCTTACGGCAAATATCCTAGCTCTAGACCTCAACGCAAGAAACGTAATCAATGAATTGTGATTTAAATTACGCTTCCAAAAGCCGAAAGAAGATGCCTTGTAACTATCTGCTCTCGCAAAACTTACTAAGATGCTAGTATATATAAGGTGGGAAATCAGAACCAATGGATTAGCGTTTGCACATAAAAAAAAAAGAAGTAAATGCTAAGTTATAAAAATACGTTAAATATAATCTTGCGGGTACATATTACACTGTAGATCCAATATTACGTAAGTGGGTTGATTAGGCACTGACTTAATTTTGTATCCCATTCTAAAAAGAACAATTAAAATTTTGATTTTTGAGGGGGTATGATGGTTATGCATACTTCATTACAAGTTAGATTACAAGACAGATTATCGGATCTTGGGACGAATCCTTACGAGCTGCATAAGAAGGTAATGAATTCTTTTGGTGAAAAATCTATGGGGAAAGCTGTTACTAGTTGTTCTTTGCTCTGCTCCATGGCAGCTCAGCCATAAAATAAAGAATAGCGATGGACGAATATGAGTGTATGACATCTACGATATAATAAATAACCTGTAAGGACTATTATCAAATGGATAAGTTTTCCAACCTCAGACCCATTAACATTTTTTGGGGGGTTAAATAAAATGTGTTGAGGAAAATTTTAAATAAATATTCAATGACACCAAAATTCTAATCAACCTACTAAATTAGTTTGATATGATTAACACATAAGGGCTTATTTTTTAGGGAGACAAATCTGTTATTCAAATGGGAGAGCTATAATTTAGCCGTGGGGTCAATATGAAATTACAGATTGATAGTAAACAAAATGTAGATCGGTTAGGAGTCATACATGCATCGTGAAGAATTTAGACTAAAATAGCAACTTCGAACCGCTGGGATGGTTTTGTATTGGGAAAATAAAGTTAACCTGGTAAAAAAAAGTTAACATAATACTAAATACCCATAGCAAACAATTTTTATGCAGGATTCATAATTGGAATCAAATAACTTGGTGCAAAATGAAGTATTCAATGGGGGGACATATTGTCAGTGTTGAGTTGGGGTTAGTGATTGTATGGGTCCAGTTGTAATGGAGTTCCATAGTGTATAAAGAGTATAAAACATAATAATAAGGGGGGGAATGAAAAACTAAAAACTTTTAATAAACTAACAACAATACTTGAACAAGGGTAGTGGTGTGTTGTGATAAGGTAGTGAGTAGCTTACTTGTACTTACTAGAGGGTGTGATAAAAAATCTGTAGCTGAATTTTCAGAGAAACTAACTTCGAGGTAATAATCATATGAACCTTCCTTTTGAAGGAATATGTGCTTATCATTACTCAGGTAAGGGTCACAATATACCAGAAAATTCTCACCACTACCCCTCAGCAGTGCACAGCTAAAATCAGGTGTTGTACATCTACCATAAAAGTTTTGTGAAGACGTCACAAGTGCAGGTAACGTTAAGATAAGAACTCTCTGGTACTGCTGGTAAATTACTGGAGGCAGTCAGCTATCAAGGTCCAAACTGAACAGGCGAAGTCTCATATATGTGCGTAAAAAATTGTAGGGTCCCACATTATAGATTACCACTATTAAAATCCTAAATGTTTTATACATAAGGTAAGATTAATGCCTATTAATCATTCAAACTGTATTACTGTTATTAGCGTTACATATATGTACATACTATGTAAGACCTTAGAATTATCCCCCTATAAACTTCATATAATACGTAGATGAAACATCAATGAGTGGTAGTGTATAGAGACCGCGGAATCATTAGATTAGGTCTTGTACTTGTTTAATATAATCAAAATGTATTCCAGCTATATGTTACAATAGTCATTTGTGGGGGAGGGGGGGGGGGGGGGGGGTATAAAATCCTAATATAATTGGTTTGAATATCATGTAAACAGGAGTTTTGTATTTTAAAAAATCCATAAATAACTTCCACTTAACCCCCAAACCCCAAACAACCACACCCAACACCCCCCCATCTCAAACCAAAAAAATTACTTCCCTCCCCACCCCCTACTACCCCCCCCCATGGGCCCAAATTTCTTCCATATCCCCACCAATAAAAAACCCACTCAATCAACCATTCCTAAATCCACTAACTACATCAAATCATCCCTCCATAACCCCAAATCACCCCCTACCCAACTACATCCCAACATAAACAACAATCAAAAATCCCACCTTTCCATATCAATTAACCCAAAAAAATAAATCCCCCAATATCAAACCACATTCCTCCCAACCCCACCAAACACCCCCCCATTTCCAAAATAGTTCCAAACCACTCATTCAACATTTAAACACCACAAACTCTTCAAAATCCTAATACAACACTAACAAAACCCTTAAAATCCCACTTACACAAATAAACCACCCCCAAATCAATAAACAATCCCCCACCCAAACCAAACAACACCCAACCCCACCACCCCCCCAATTAACCCCCCCAAACCACTACCCCTCCACCAACCCCCAACCCCTCCATAATCAACCCAATTAAACACCACCCCCCCCCCCAAAAAACCCCCCCAATACCCCCCTCATAACCCCCCAAACAAAAACCCAACAACCCCACCCAAAACAATCCAAACCAACCCACCACAACCCCAACCAACTACACCACCCCCCAAACCCATTACCCAAAACCACCCCAAAAACCAAAACCCCCCCAACCCCCAAACCCAAAAACTCTCCACCCTAACCCACACAACAACAAACATTCTCCCCCAAACAAACCCACAACACAAAACCCCCCAAACAACACCCCCAACCACTCCCCCAACACAACACCACAAATCCACCCCCCCCACAAAACCCATCAAACAAAACCAAACACCCCCCCAAACTACCATAAAACCACTAAAAAAAACACCCCCCAACACAAAAAAACCCCCCCCACAACCCCCAACAAACCCTCCCCCCCCCCACAAAACCCTTCCCACAAAATATAACTAAAAAAAAATCCCCCCCCCCCAAAACACAAACCCCCCAACCAATAACCCCCCCAAAAAAAAACCCCCACCCAAACACCACCCCCCCCCCCCCCACTAAAAACACCATACCCCCCACAACACCCCCCCCCCCACCAAAAAACACCCACAAAACCCCAAACATCCACCAAACCAACCCATTCCACCCACCCCACCCAAACCACCAACCCCAAATACCCCCCCAAAACCCCCCCCCAACCAACCAATATAACCACCCCCCCCCAAAACACCCCCCCCCCCCCCCCCCCAAACCCCCCCCCTCTCAAAAACAAATCACCCAACCAATAACTCAAAATTACCCCCCCCCTACATAACCCCCACCCCCCTACCATAATACCCACTAAAAACCACCCACCACAAACCCCTACCCCCCCACAACCAAAAAAAAAAACCCCCCCCCCTCCAACCCCCAACCCAAACCCCCCTTTACCTAACAATTTACAAACTCAATACAACATCCTTAATTCACCCAAAAACCCAATCAACATTAAAACACCATACCAAAAAAAAACCTCCCACAAAAACATCACCCCCATAAACCCATTCCCCTCAAACAACCCAAAACAAAAAAAAAAAACAACAAAAACCCCCCCCCCAAACCCCAAAAAACACCCAAACCCCCAAAACCCCCCCAAACACCCAACATATCATTCCCCCACCCCCACCAATCAAAATACACCCCCCCCAAAAAACCCACCCACCAATTACCCCAACCTCAAATAAACTTACCCAAATCCCAAAATCTCCCATAATCTACCCCTACCACCAAACACCCCCCAAACTTAACCAATCACAATACACCCCACCAATCAAACCAACAAAACCCTAATAAATCAACAACCTAACTAAACAAAATCCCTACCCCCCCCAAAATCCACCCAAATCCAAAATAAAAAAACCCCCCCCCCCTCCAAATAACAATAAACCCACCCCCCCCCCAAAACCCCAAACAACCCCCCCCCAACCCCCTAACAATAATTATCTACCTTACCCCTATACCAACAAAACCCCCCCAAACACACATAAAAATCCCCCCAAAAAAAAAAAAAAAAAAATACCCGCATTAAAATTAAAACCTACCAAAACAACCCCCAACCCACCCCCCCATCCCCCCTAAAAACCCCAAAAACCCCAAAAAAACCCCCCAATAACAAACCCCATCAAACAAAAAAAAAAAATAAATAACCCACCATCCCCAAAATCACAAACCATTTCCCAAATAAACCCCCCCCAATAACATACCCCAAAATACCAAAAACACCTCAACCACCAAAACACTAAAATCCCAAACCAACCATCCAAAAAACAACATTCACATTTTTAAAAAACCCCAAACCCCCAACAAAAAATAATCCCCAAACAACAACCCTTATTAAATATCATAAAACCCATACCCCATTCACACCTCCCAAAAACCAAAAAACCCCTAAATTAATTCCCATAAAACCATAAAAAACCCCCCCTACAAAACAAAACCCTATTAAAAACCAACCACAACCCCCAACACCACAACCCTCACCCCCCCCCCACCCACCATACAATACACCCACCCAAATACAACCCCCATTTACCCCCCCACCACCCCACAAATAAACTAAAAACCTTTTAAAACAATAACCCCTACAAAAACCCCCCAACCAAAACCAATTAAACCAAAAATAAAACCCCCCCAAACCCCACCACCACAACCAAAAAAACCCCCCACATTTCCCCCACCCCCAACCATCCCCTAACCCCCCCAACAACCACACCACCCCCTACCCCCCCCACCCCCTACCCCCAAAAACCTTAACCCCCCCAACCAAAACCCCCCCCACCCCCCCCAAACATCCAAAACCTCCAACCCCATTTAACCCTAAAACCCCCATAAACACCATTAACCCACCAATACCCCCCCCCCACCAACCACCACCCCCCCCCAAACACCCCATTACCCCAATAAAAAATTACATAATTTAAAACCCACATCATAAACATCAAACCCAACCCCACCCCCAAACCAAACCATTATCACCCCCCCCAACCTAAAAACCCCATTATAACAATAAACTCATAAAAAAATTATTCCAAATCCCCAACCACATACCAAAAAAACCCCCCCACCCCCACAACCCCAACCAAAACAAAAAATACATATACATTACCAAATCCACAATCACCACCCCTAAAAAAACCCCCCCCACCCCAAAACCCCCCCCCCATAAAAAAAACCCCCCAACCCCAAAACAAAAAACAATAAAACAAAACCCCCAAAACCCCCCCCCCAAACCCCCCACACCCCCCCAATACCCCAAAAAACAACAACCCCCCCAAAAAAACTAACACATTATCCCAAACCAAAACCAACAAACATAATAAACCAACCACCAAAAACCCCCCAAAAACTATATTCCCCCCCCCTAACCATTACCCCCCCCCCAAACAATTACCCCCCTAAAAACCCCACCCCCCCACCCCACAACCCCCCACCTACCCAACCCCCCCACCCCCACAAAAACCCCCCCCCCCCCCCCCCCCCTCCTACACCCAAAAAAACCAACACCCCCCCCAAACCACCCCCTACCCCCCAAAACAAACACCCTACCCACAACCCCAAAAACCCCAACAAAAACCCCCCCCCCCCACCCCAAACAAACCACAAAACCCTTAACATAACCCAACCCCCACCACCATCCCCCCACCCCCACAACCAACACTATTAACAACCCAAACCACCCCATCCTAAACAAAAAAAAAATTCAACCCCACCCCCCCAAAACCCCCCCCCCCTACCATCCAACCCCCTTAACCACACCCCCCCACCACCCCATCCTAACAACACTACCCACAAATACCAACCCTCATACCTCCCCACCCCCAAAAACCCCAACCCCATCAAAAATACCCCACCCCAAACCCCCCTCCACCCTATCTATCCTCTTATTTTATAACACCCAATATCCCATTCACCTACTCCCAATTAATCAAACACCACAAACCTAAACAACTACCGGGCCACCCCAACACTATCCCCCCCCCACCTATCCCAAACAAAATTCTAATCACAACAAATCAAACACCAAATATACAATATAATACGATCCCATACCAACACCAAACAACCCCCATAATACTCCACCTTCTCACCCCTTACCTGATCCAATAAACAAAATTTTTTTCTTTACAAATCCTCATCAACATACGCCCTACCCAATCTACCCCTCATAAACCCCCAAAGCCACCCCCTCAACCCCAGACCCCCTACCCCTCCACCCAAAATTTTTTTTTATTTTTTCTTGATTATAAACAATACAATTCCATTTGGTTGTCCCCTATATAAACCCCACCAACCCCACCTATGAAATCTTTTAAACAAAACAACCTTTCCCAACCCCACACGTCAAAATCTTCCTAAAACCCCCACACCCCCTCAAAAATAAAGTTTGTAAAAACCTCCCCCCCCCCAGTTTACCAAATCACAAACACCATCCCCCCTAATCCCAAGGTTCCATACACCCCCGCAACCAAACATAATGCCCAACTCCAAAAGAAACTCAACTTTTCAAAATAAAACAAAATCAACACCCCAAAAAATCGCAAAAAACCAAAACCACCACCACCTGACAAAGGCAATATGCCCCACCTCCTCTAAAAATCCCCCCAACCTTTACCCCAAAACCAAACCCCCCTAACACGAACCCCTGCTACTTACAATCCCCCCCCCATACCCCATCACCCACCCGTCCCCTACCATACTGCCCAAAAATTCCCAAAAACTAAACCACAACCTACACCCACACCCCCATGCGTACACATAAAAAATCAACTGCTTTTATATCTTCATAAAATTTATCCCCCCCAAATAAAATTAACACTCACACCCAGCCCACCCCCCCACAAAACCAAACCCACCTCAAAAAAACTACAAACCCCCAAAATTTATTAATGATTTAATTCACCCTACCCTTATATTTAACAATGTTTTGATCCCCAGAACCCGCAACCTCCATAATCAAATCCACCCAACCCACTTTTGAATCCCACCAACCAAAGTCACCCCATCAATCAAAATAAAATAACATACATAATAATAGGCTCCTCTTACCACCCCACTTCACAAAAAAAATACCCCCTCGAAGCTGTATCCGATCATAACTTAACGCTCAAACTTAACACCAAGACAGAACAGAACCCCCCACCCCCCCCTACCCCACGCATTCAAAATTACTTGTGGTCCCTACCCGTCCACTTTAAGGTCACGATACCACTGACCCACACCTAAACCCAAGTTACCTAACAAACCAAATACACCCCCCATCAACTACCCCAACTTAAACCAAAACCCCCCCCACGCCCCTCGCCCAAACCTACATTATAACCAGGCCCACCCCCCAGGACAACAACCCGCCCCCCCCCCATAAACCCTGTTGCAACATCCATACGCCCAAGCATCATCAAGGTCCCCCTATATTCAACCTCCAAACAAATAAACTAACTCCAATGAAAAAAGAAGTACCCAGTGCTCCCATGTAATACCCTCAAAAAACATCTTAAATTGCTTGTTTGAGATAGTCCAAATCTGTTCCTTTAACTGAAAATCATGATAAACAATATCTTCAGATAGCAGAAAAATAGTAGGAATTATTATGGACAGTGGAACAGTCCCAGTTGCGATGGTTTGACCATGTCTGCAGAATGGGAGAAAACCGCCTACCATGACAAATATGGGAAACCACGAGCCATGGATCCAGACCTCCAGGACGACCCACAGTTCGCTGGGAGGACAATATCAGATAATCTCTGAAAGACCAAGGACTAGATTGAAGTCAGGCCAGGAGGAAGACAGCCGATAGGATAGTATGGCACTCTCACTGGCAAACCTCTACACCCCAGGGTAGAAGAGGAACGACCCAGGGTAGAAGAGGAACGACCCAGGGTAGAAGAGGAATGACCCAGGGTAGAAGAGGAATGACCCAGGGTAGAAGAGGAATGACCCAGGGTAGAAGAGGAATGACCCAGGGTAGAAGAGGAACGACCCAGGGTAGAAGAGGAACGACCCAGGGTAGAAGAGGAACGACCCAGGGTAGAAGAGGAATGACCCAGGGTAGAAGAGGAACGACCCAGGGTAGAAGAGGAATGACCCAGGGTAGAAGAGGAATGACCCAGGGTAGAAGAGGAACGACCCAGGGTAGAAGAGGAACGACCCAGGGTAGAAGAGGAACGACCCAGGGTAGAAGAGGAATGACCCAGGGTAGAAGAGGAACGACCCAGGGTTGAAGAGGAATGAACCAGGGTAGAAGAGGAATGACCCAGGGTAGAAGAGGAACGACCCAGGGTAGAAGAGGAACGACCCAGGGTAGAAGAGGAACGACCCAGGGTAGAAGAGGAACGACCCAGGGTAGAAGAGGAACGACCCAGGGTAGAAGAGGAACGACCCAGGGTAGAAGAGAAACAACCCAGGGTAGAAGAGGAACGACCCAGGGTAGAAGAGGAATGACTAAGTAAGGTAAAGTATAAATGTGGACTATAGCATCTGCATTTTGATAAAGATGTATTCTTTTAATTACAGCAAAACCAAAAATAAAAGTGAAATAAAACATATATTACACCATCTTTCCCTACGATTCACGATTTTGTAGACAACCTGTATAACAGTGAAATCCAGACACTTTTTCCTTCTTAATCCATCAGGTGGGCATCGTACAGGATCCACTATAACAAGGATTCCCAACCTTTTTTGATTCTCATACCCCTTGTTTTTAGTAAACTTTCCTGTACCCCTTACAATGTGAGAGGAATTAAATTCTAGAGTTTACCACGCATATGCACACAAAAAATATTAAATAAACAGATTAATCATTATTTCACAAGAAAACTTTATTCTGTATATAACTTTCTTAGTGTCATAAAATTGTTAAATGTTTATGAGAACAAATAAATAGTGAAACCCTTGATTCTGTCTCCTGTAAACAAACAATTTTATTCTTGGTACAGTTAGCTTCAAATTTGTTTCTTGCTTTGAATTTTATTTAGTACAGGGACTCACTGTTCTCTCTCCAATCCACACCTGTTTCACTAACTTTTGGAACATTTCAATAGGATAATACAGTTAGTTACCAAATATTCCCAGTACTCCCTTAACAAGTTTCCCATAACCCCTGGAGGGACCCCTACTGTATAACATTCTAAGGCTGTAGCACTAATATGAAAATGGCAAATGGAAGAGAATACTTAAAACAAGCATAATCGTTAAGGTTATGGACTGTGGTTATAAAAACACAATTCTGAAATATATTACAGCCCTGGAAATAAATGTGCACAACCTCAGTTCTCTGTATCAGAGATTCCCATCTAGGTGACACATCAGCACAAAATCATGCTTGTGTCTGTATGTTAAGATATTAACGCTAATGCAGTCTCAAGAAAGGCATTTACTTTCTGATCCTTGTATTTGTTAACACAAATACGTAGTAAAATGTAATAATTTGGTGAATGAATTTGTTAACACAAATACGAAGTAAAATGTAATAATTTGGTGAATGTATTTGTTAACACAAATACGTAGTAAAATGTAATAATTTGGTGAATGTATTTGTTAACACAAATACGTAGTAAAATGTAATAATTTGGTGAATGTATTTGTTAACACAAATACGTAGTAAAATGTAATAATTTGGTGAATGTATTTGTTAACACAAATACGTAGTAAAATGTAATAATTTGGTGAATGTATTTGTTAACACAAATACGTAGTAAAATGTAATAATTTGGTGAATAATGATGATAGTTTTTCAAAGACTAAAAGGTAATAATAATAATAATAATAAATTCTGCCTAGAGTCTTCTCTTATTTGTCGATTAGTCTTGAATTCTTTCCAACTGATGTTCATGAGTTTTCTAAGACATTTGTTCTCGAATGTATTCAGCTTGTTCTCCAATGATTTTGTTATTTTCCAACTCTCACAGCCGTATGTTAACACTGAGATAACATTTGAATTAAACAGACGAAGCTTGGTATGTATATTCAATGATCGTAATTTCCAAATGTTAGATAATCAATTGAAGGGAATTGCTATATCGTTGCGAATGTACAAGTCCAGGAATTTTTATTTGTCCAATAATACAAAAGTGTACACCTTTAGGGAAAAGTTTTAAACCCAAATAATAGCTATTCCAAACGTAGTCTGTGGGTTACCAACATAACAGCCTAGTATAACGTTTCTACTGTAAAACATTATGTCTTCTTAATTGATACTAAACACATCATGCAATGTCATTATAGCGCTTAGATTATATAACATGTATTTAGTTGGGAAACCATAGCTTGTAAGTATCTTCATTATTAATAGGGCGGAGTAAGTTAAATCTCACAGTTATTAGCACATCGACGACTGGTGATTAATAAGGGAGCGATGCAATCATGATTTCTCTTAATTGTTCTTAGTTATACTGACTAGCTCACGCGGAGAGAAGGTTTAACGACTTTATAACAGGTCAGGATATATGTAAGGGGAAGCCCGTTTATCCGTGATGTTTTTGTTTCTTTAATCAAGACAAGAGGAATAGGTTATGTCCATTTATGCAAGCCGATAAATGTGTGATGCCTTCCCAGGTTTAAATACGAGAGAGAGGAGATCAGAGACCTGCTGGCGTCGATCGTGTGCAATTGAAGAAAGATTTAATGCCCAAACCCCAACACGATTCTTGTCTCTTAGAAGAGTTACTCTAATCAGACAGAGGTACTTAACACTCAGTGTGGGTCCTTCAACCTCCATAAGCTTTATGACCAGGACTTATACGAATTGACAGCACACCGACACATTGAATTATTAACGTTATACATTCACAACAAGCATGAGGAGTGAACATTTGTTGCAAAATACAATTTAAGAACCAGCAAATATAGTGGATTTAAAATGCATCCATTAGTGTAGCCTCTGACCAGATGTTTATCAGCTGTTGATTACTGTGATTACTAAGTGTTCTTTTGTTATATTTTGTGTTTTCATATGATTGCATTTTAAACATAGTACTCATTTTTTTCTGTTATGTATTAATATGTTCTTCCAAACAGACCTACCTAAAGTTCCATAAACCGTTGGTAGCTATTATACGTCCTTAAAAAGCCATGCTTACCTGGAACATTAAGGTTTAGTATGATAGGGAAGTTAACGTTGAGCAAGAGAAGGGAACTAAATCACCTCACAAGATGTGGTTATGGATAGGTTTTAGGGCACAAAACATTGCACCGGCTCTCAACAGAGTACTCGCATCACCAAAGACCCCTCACGATTACACCCCGATCAAGATCACTGCTCTCATACTCGCTCCGACGTTCTAGAAACAATGAGTGTTGTAATCTGCATAAGCCTAGCCTAAAAATAATTGAGGAGTGATAGTGTTATCTAAATAAGAATTAAATGTTTTTTATGCCTCGGGATCGGTTCTGCCCTTCCAATGTAGAGATATGTGGAGTAGTGAGCCCATGCAGTGGTTTTTTAACGTTGAGGAGTATTAATCTATATAAGGCATGTTGAGTACAGTATTTATATTAGAACTGAATGAGAAACAACCAAAAACACAAAATAAAATAAACAAAAAAAAAACAAAAACAAAAAAATAAACAAACACCAACAACTAATTGTATGTGTCCATAGTAAACAATTCAAATCAGAAATGAAACACTAATTAACGCTAGGGAAGATGTCCAGTGCCCGAGGAACAACCATATAGCTATCACCACTGCCTTCACAGACAGTAGATCCCTACTGCCCGTGCATTGTAGACCTGCCCCATTAAAACTGTACTGACTGAAAAACTAACACCAGTGTGTCCACCCTACAAACCCATCACCACATCCCATGGCTGGTACTTAAACTATCCTCCCCCACATACCCCATCCCAACTATAAAAATAAACACCAGATACCTCAACAGAATACAACATATAAAACTGAGACAACAAAACCATAAGGTACATATAATAACCCCAACCAACACCTCCAAACATGTGATGAATTAAATAATCAATCATACACACAGATGAAGTCAAGCCAAAATATATACCATATATATACATACATCAGTTTTAGAGTGAAATATAGGATCCAGTAGCCCCCCAATAACCAGAGACAAAACCAAATGTCCAACTCGAACACCTAAACCCAAAGTCTTATGTCATCTTAACATATGGCCTTTGACGATCAGATACATGAGTAAACTCACTCACAATAAAATAAACAAACAAAACATTATATCTAACCAGCATCCAAGCCAAACATGCCTAAGTGTCCAATTCATCAACTCAAAAATATGCTCCTCAATGACACAAGCTCTCCAAAGTAATAACAATGCAATATATAAACCATATCATGTCTATTCTAACATGTTCTGGAATCGTGTCTTACATAATACTATGTCGTGTCCCTAAACAAGTTTTACCTGTACTAAATGAATGAGAAGGTAAAGGTTAACGTGAACTGACCACCAAAAAATGTAAATTCAAAATCTGCAACACCCGCAATAGTACACTACAAAGGTATTAGTTAAAATACGGACTCGGACAGATGAATTGTGTCTTTATTTAAAAAAGCACTAGTATGTAAGGCTAAATAACCAAAAACAATCAAAGATAGAGCACCCCTCATATACTCTATATACAACATCCCCCCTCCCCCTCCCTATCCCCCCGATCCCCCCTCCCCCCCCCCCCCCCCCCCCCCACCCCCCCCGCCACCTTCCCCCCCCCTCCCCCCCTCCCCCCCCCACCTCCCCCCCCCCCCCCCCCACCCCCCCCCCCTTCCCCCATCTCCCCCCCCACCCCCCCACACGAATAATGTACCCTCTCATACAAGTTCCCCTAGGACATAGCCCCTCCCCTAAATTGCCTCACTTTCAAAAAGCATTCAATACAAATTTTTACGCGATGTCGGAGAGAAGCAAACGGTGTTGCATGGTCTAGTTGTACAACAATAAAGACATAAGAAAAATCCATCTAGTCTTAATGGTGGAATTTTGGATAAATTTGTAAATTGATATTTATAGGCGCTCATAATTTATCACAAACTTAGGTTTTATGGCCCAATCCAGTACTAAATGAATTCCCAATTTTACATATAATTTGGCAAATTCTCCTTTTATATAAATACGCCATTTGTCCTCGGTTGTTAACCCGAACCACAGTAGGCAAATACGTACAAGTGCAGGCCAAGCGCAGTGTGTTGTGGTTAGTTTGTCAAACTGGAGCTTATGGAAAATGCCCTGGTATAGGCTTTTTGTTTATGCATTTTCAAAGATATATTAGAAGAAGAAGAAATGACCGCCTTTCTCGAGTTGGCGGGGGATAAAACCTTTAGTTCGATTTAATAGTAGCCATTTTTTGTTGGAACAGACAATCGATTACATGATAATTTTAGCGCTCAAAAATGTGATGGAAAAAAAAGAAAATTAGTATTTTGTTTCAAACATTTTCTGTTTTATTTAACTCGATACGGTATCAATACAGATGCTGTAATGAGGCGCGAGCGAAGACTGACCTAATCGTCGCCGCACTAATTTTATTTTCCTCTCATCTATTTTGGCTATACAAATACTACATAGGAGTTATCGGTTTGTATCAATGTATCTCATCCATTCCCCACTAAGAAATGCACTTGATGCAGTTCTAGTTACAGTTGCTACACTGCAGATTCTAATCTGTTTACTCAATGGAGCAGACTACTATGCTCGCGGCGCACGTAACGGATGCCTATAAGAAATCCAAATCGAGCGTGAGGGACTGTAAATAATAATGATAAGCTAAGGCTTATGGGGCAACGACCCTCATTAATAAACGGCATTTTCATGCATGGTGTGATAGAACGAGGGTTGATGATCCTGTTTGGACCGACGAATGTTTCGTTACATAGAGATAGATCTGGAAACTTTTAATAGCCGTATAAGAGCTAGAATTCTTTTAGCTCTGTGAGTAGTTTAGTTCGCTTTGTTAACTTGCAGTGTAAGCGACTGGGTTCAGTTTCCATTTGGTTGAAGTGGATGCTTTGTACAAAGTTGGCCCAGGCCATTGTAGGTCTGTTCATACCAAGCAATATATAGACAACTCGGCAAATTATAAAATAGTATTGTAGTGAGTGTGATTTTCCATAACTCGTGGAAAGCAATTACCTTGGTAAACAACAAAAAAGTCTGAATATGGGTTAAATCAGTAGAAGGATCCAACAAGCGATAAAATATTTAATGGTACTTGATTGATTAAATCCAAAAAGACACAAAGATCTCACTCAATAATGTCTTTAGTTACTTGTTTGTCTCATGAATTTAATTTTCTGTGGTATGATATAGGTAATAAGTCCAAAGATATTCCACTCTTAAAATCCAAAAATTTTGGTGGTCTAATTAGAGTAGAGTAGGCTTCAGGTTATATTAAAAAAAAACTTCCCACGATGTTCAGTTAACCAACAAGAGTTTGCAGTATCGCAGGGATATCAACATAAAAATAGTGATGATGGAAAATCGTGGATCCCCAATGATATTTTGAAAAAAATCGGAGCATTTTAAACAAACGGCAAAGAGAAACTAACAGATTCGAAGGATTCTAACAGAAATAAGGACTCGACACAAGGTATCTGGCAATTGATCTAGGATTGCTCAGATCCACTTAGCAATGGGCTGAAATTATCGTTGGCTGTGTATACACCAAATCGGAAAAAGACTCTGACCGAAGGATCTATTTGTTGTTGTAAGAGTACGCCGCTAGGGTGAAGGGAGAGAATACAACAGAGAAATCACTTAGATGTTCTATTAAGAGCACAAAGGCGTGCGTGATGGCTTCTGACTGTTGGTCGGTCATTAGGTAAGCGGAAGAAAGAAGAATCATTAGAACCAAATTTTGTTGATCCCGCTGGCCCCCTATGTCTTCGTAGAAGTGTCAGATTCACATCTGGATTTACTGTGACTCATATTATATCAGTCCATATGCCGGAATGTTCAGAGGGTATTTACAGCCAAAAAAATAGATTATATAAGTGATTCACTTGAGAAATAATCCCTATTTTCAAACAAATATCTATTCTTTTTCAAGATTTACTTAGCGAACGAAATAGAATAGGTTCATTACAGATGGGTGATTATAGGGTCAATTAACTTCATATGTAATACCAACAAATTTGGAGTGCCCGATATCCGTTACCCGATATATGATAATAGAAGTTCACCTTCTTTATTTTTCGGTAGGGTGATATGACTTTCACCTGTGGGTTGTTTACATGTATATTAAGGGGTATATCGTTGTTTAGGTGATTGGTTCCTTTACAACTCGTATCGATAGCTAATGGTAAGTAAAGGTGTTCCATAAGGATTTGTAGTCAGATATTTTTAGAAGGTTATGATAGATAATCTATCAAATGACCAATATATTAGTACTAGACAATTCAAGCACTGTAATAAGGACCTTGATTATTTGCACACTAGTTACTGTGATTAGGGTAATAGAATAAGACCTTCACTCACAGTAGTTCTCAAATCATTTTAAATCACAAATGCAGAGATAATATAGGATGATGCGATAAAATAAGCCTTATCGTCGTTTTATAAGACGAGGGTGTAGTACGATCATAATTGATATAGTAGATGAGCTGGTACACAGTTTTTGCTTTCATAAGTAGTCTTAACAAGATACAACAGGCCGAACAATTATGTGATTAAATTATCATGTCGGAAAGTCTTTAATTGTGAAGGCTTGAGTGTGAGGAATATCTTCTTAATCATCAACCATCGTACACCTCTACCCTAATTACACGCTTTTTCGTGGATATCTACCATTAAGATTCAAGAGAGAGCTTTTAATTTTATTTACCTAAGTAAATAAATTCGCCGATTGATATGTAGCATCATTTGGGGTGAAAAACCACTGTTTTTGTACTTGACAAGAATGATAGCCTCATTTCTAACACATTTACGTGAAGAAGTGTGGAACATTGGCGTTTCCCAATATTAGTCTACATTCTTAATTTTATTTATATTTTTCAGTGCTAAAGTTAGCCCGTGGGTTTTAGGACTCGTAAGAGATGTACTTTCCCAGTGTGGGTGTCTCCGTTGAACTTGGCGCAGGGCCACACAAACTTCTCAATCTATCCTATACGTAGGCCAATAATATAGTATAGAAACTTTTTGGCAGAAGGTACCCTCTAATAACATTTGGTCCTACTCTGTTACAAATGACGATCTTATTACGATAGCCTGTATGTTAGGGCTCGAACACCTTATTAGAAATTGGAACATATCAGTAATATAATAACATAATTGTATTTTCATATAGTAATCACCTTGCTTGGAGGTGTGGTGACATTTGGGGCCATTTTTTCAACATGGTAGAGTGACTTCCAGTTGGACTTCCTCAATCCTCTGGATGATTATTCTATTGTGATTACATTTTTTCTTAGACAGTGATAGGATATGCATGATGCAAAATCACAGGTCTTTTGGGAAATGTGCCCCAAGAAGAATATCTACACCAATTATCAGAGTGTGTTGGATCATTAACACTGCTGCTTGATTGTTCTCTGTGTCCTCGACAAATGATGGTATTACACGTACTCTAGCGGTAAGGGACAGTGTCATGCGTGATACTGTCTATAGTCGCAGTATCACCACGTGTTTCTGTGTAAAAACTGACTGGGTTATAGGCTCAGAGCAGAACAGACGAAACACCAACAAACACCTGTATCATAAAGGATCCTTATTGGAGGACTTTTACATACAACCACTCAAAACTGGGGTGGGTGAAAATGAACTGCTGTCAGTTGTTTAACATTAATCTCAGGTTCGAATTTATTGAGCACGTTAGAATGTATTCCTTTTACCAATTCGCTGATATGAGTGTACTAAGTCACCAAATATTTTTGGTTAAAAGTTAAACATATCAATATAATTTTAGGACATTTGAATGTGGTTTTATCTCAAAATCATTTCGGTGCAATTTCAAAGTAGGGCTTCCTTTGTAACTTGTTCATTGTTAATCAAATTTATAAGAGTATAGAGGTGCCTCTGTAAATCTCTTACAAGTTTTTTTTAGCGGCCTAGCAACTCAGTCTGCTTTGGCCATGATAATATCTTTGCTCATCGCCACATTAAGAACATAAAACTCTCACATGATCATGATATGCTCACTTTCAGTATAGGAGCAAGGGGAAACAAACATGCTCTATCAATGATCATTACTATAATAATTGGGGTTTCAGAGCTATACAATTACCATGGAAGAAAATTGCATCTACGTGGATGACTTAACTATAAACATATGGGCAACCAATCTTACTCTATTTGAGTAGAAAATCAAATCAAATAATACATCAACCAAGATATACTAACCAGATCTTTAGAAGTCATCAATTATTGTACGACTTTTAAGCGTATGTCACAAGAAGAATTCAAAAAGCTCGCCTAATCCGACTTGGTTAAGGTGTAACTAACTCACAAATCTAAATATCCACAACTAGAAAGGTAACCTCAAATTGTTAAAAAGTTCAAGTAGATACTCTAACAACAAATGGTTAAATGGCGGACATGGTGAGTCTGACTTATAGAGGATCGGAGTGTTAGACGTGCTGTTCCACTATGTGATGGCATGAAAAATCCCAACTTAGCGACGTTAATCGTGCTCTTTGTAATACGTATGACTTCGCTCCTTTGTCAGTTGTATTCTTTCTCAGCTTGATCTAATTTCTTCCACATGGGGAGGGCTAAAGTTTCCACAAGGAATCTCACTTTAGGTTCAGAAAACAGACCATATACAGTATAATAACTAACCATAATAACAGAATATCCATACAAAACACACGTATCACAAAACATAATTCCACCTTAGAGGTGTACCTAGACGCAGCACTCCAATATTACATCCAGACCTCACTATATGCCGCCAACAGTCAGCAGCGTATAGCAATTTGCCAGTCTGCAACTGATCAAATTTTTTAAACTGTTCACGGACACCCTATTAAAAACATTCCTTCCAAAACGACCACAACCAACCCAAAATAAACTAATGAGTGTTGTTGACTAAATACATCACCTGATAAATCTCCCCTACATTAATTATTATTAGGATATTGCAAATCCTGTTAGGGACATAATGATCCAATCTTTAATTCTTAAACATGATCGGAAAAATCTGGCCAGGAGACCAAAAAAAATTGAGATGACACCAAAACTCGTGATACTCGTATGCATCATAAGAGTGACGCGCTCGCGGCAAAAGCTTATAAAAGTGCATGTGATGTAATGAATTCTATCGCGTATGAATGAGGTAGCTGTGAAGACCAGAGATAAAACAATTAATAGGTGATGAGTAACATGGAGCATAAAGACCCATCATATGATGTCAAATCAGCTTATATGTAAATTAATAAAGAAGATTATATTAAGAGAACGCGATTAAGCACCATAGTAGTGCTGTGAAAATTATACAACTCCACACAAACCCTGCCCCCAACTAAGATTTAAAACGCGTCACAAAGAAAAAACAGAGATGAACTAAAGTTAAAACCAAATTTTACCCAATTATATATAATTCTTAATAGTAAATGTTAGTACAGAGACTTAAATCAAAAAGACAACAAATTTTAAACAAAAATGCAAGGAAATATTTAGCCAAATTGTAGAAGGAGATGCCCTACTATCTTTTAGAAAACTATGTTTGGTTTCGGACTTAGTCGTACATCTAAATATGTTACTGTTGATAAAGATGTTTAGATTAAATTAATGTTATATAATGAAAAAGTCGGCAAGTGTAATAAACAGAAGAAGGCAGCAAAACGAACAGGGAATAATAGTAACAAGACATGAAGGAAGCTATATAGGGTTCCTTTTTTTAAGGGTTAAGAAAACGGAGAAGTAGACTCTGTTGTTTCTTTAGAACTGTTCTAGAATATCTAGGTTCTTTGACAGAAGTTAGAAGTGATGTATAGCACTCGCAATCATTAGATAACCGGCGACTGTGTATTGCATACAGCTGTTTGGGTCACTCATGAGAAGTACGTTTGTATACAGACATAGATGTCTGTGACCAAAGGACCATATGACCTCATTCTATCTTTATCAGTAGTCAGACATAAGTAGAGAAGATTTTGGCACTTAAAACCCACTAAGGGAACAATGTATCCTATCTAACTGTACCATAAAAGACAATCATATCCTTAGATTGGAAGTGGTAGTTTACCCATGTAATTGTTGTGTGTAATTCGGGGAGGAAATACCCATCATGTCAATGGTCTGACAAAGCAACTCCTAACCTAAACTAATCCCCACACATTACTACACCAAAAAACCTCCCTCTCCCCCCTCCAGATTGTAAGCGCGCTATGTTTGGGGTGATATCTGTGTACAATATATTGGGAACCAATCGGCTCCACAAAATATACCCTCTTAAACAAGGCCTACACTCAGCTGTCTGGTTATCCATGAGGAGGGGTACTGTGGTCCTAGTGAGAACAGAGTATCTTCATATATCACACAAATTACACTTGGGCATGTGCAATCCATGCGGGATGGTGATACCATCCCTAGGTTATTAACATGGACAATCCCCACAAAATTAAACGGCATTCAGGTGTAGAGCAGTGATCGGGGGTAAACCATTCATCCAGCATCATATGGGCATAAAACTGGGAGCTTAGGCAGGGCCATTACACCTCATTTCTATAAGACTAATCACTAATAACTATTCTCATTCTAATTCATACATATACTCACTCCACTTTTGCATCTGTCTGGTATATTCCCGCAATATACACCATCGTTTTTTGCGTCTATCTTATAGCAATCCATACACTAATGTATTTGATATCGCTCCTTGCTACTTTTGGTGTATTACACATCCTCAACCCGGTTAGTTGCCAAAATCAACGTCAGAATATACATAACCAGTCAACTAACCTTTCCACAGCCTTATCATAATCACTCCCACCATACTATGGCACGTTATTTGCACGTACAAACCCGATATACTAACCAATGTATCAATTATCAATGTAATCAGACATCCTCTATTTCCAAATCAAACATAAACGCATAAATAACAACATCAATTTAGTCTTACACTAAATCAGGTTTCCAGAAGGTCAGATAACAATATTTAGTATACACATTATCGGTGGGTACGGTAACTATTCGCTTACTGAAAGAGTGAATATCAAACTGTGTGTCCCAAATAAAACGGGGGTGTATAATGTAATCTGTAATTTAGAAAACAAATGTCCATAATATATCCTCCAAAAATAAAAGATAAAATGGATAAATAAAGCTATCATAAATTAACTATTATAATAAGTCACAGTTTTGTCTCCAGCGTTAGGTAGAAACCATAAACAAAATAAAAAAAAAATAAAATTATCACATATATTCCCATATTATTAAAAAAAAATAATAACCAAATATCCTACACACAATACAAGAATAAAATTATATAAAAATAACTAAATAATAATCTATCCCCAACCAAAACTAAAAAATTTAAATAAAAATTAATACAAAAATAAAAAAAAAGCAAACAAATAAGACTAAAATAAAAATTACCACTTTAAAAATCCTACTAAACGTACCCAATCTATTACCACAAACTGAAATAAATCAAATAAAAACTAAACTATCTCCACTATATAATTATATAAATCAACATCCCAACTCTATCTACCATCAACATCCAATAAATATATCCCATTTAATCATACTTAAAACAAATCAACACCCACTATAACTATAAAAAAAAATAAAACTTAAAAAAATAAACTAAAAAATATAAAACACAAAATTACAATACAAAATATTATAAAAAAAAAATTAAATAAAAATATGTACTAAACAAATAACTAAATAAAATCCAAAAAAAAGGTGCTCATAAAACCGGGTCTTAAAAAAACAACTAAAAAAATATATATATGTACCTCAAATTAAAAATCAATAAATAAATAACAAAGGTTGAAAAAATCCTCAAATCGGGTAATATAACATTCAGTAATTTCCACATAGGGGAAAAAAATATAGTAAACTAAATATCGAGTTCATAAAAAACAACATGGGGTTAACTAATTAATACAATATAAAAACTTAGCTCAAATATTAATCACACGGAAAGCCTTCGAAACACTTTAGTACTTGGACGTCCAATACTAATAACTTTACTCTAAACACGAAAAGAAACTGCTATTAGGACTAACTTTACTGGCGTTTTGTGTTTTTACTTCTGCTAACTGCTACTTTTGTTGACCCATCACTTATGTAATGTTAAAACACTTTTTGATACTCATGACCTATATTTTATAAAAACAGGTTTACAAATTGAATATCGTTACAGGTAATTAAACAAAAGATGAAATTCTACTGAAATACTCCATCACTATAAAATACTAAAGGAGACCAAATATGAGGAAAACCAATATGCGAGGAGGACCAATATGAGGTGACAATATGAGGTTGGGCAGGGGGGCTGGCAACCTAATAAAATAAATGTAAGCAAATAAATATAACGAAAGACACACCAAAACTTACAAGAGCTCATAAGTGTGAATGTTAATTGTGTGGGCTTCTGCAAGAAGGGGCCCATAAAAAATCGGTTGGTGTTGGTTTAAACCAATCTATAAAAACCTCCAGAAAAAAACTGAAAATGATGATGATGATGATGATGAAGAAGACAATGATGAAGATGATGATAATGACGGTGATGATGATGAAAATTAAGATGATGATGAAGAAGAAGATAATGATGAAGATGATGATAATGACGATGATGATGAAGATGAAAATGATGATGATGAAAATGATGATGATGATGATGAAGAAAAAGACAATGATGAAGATGATGATAACGACGGTGATGATGAAGATGAAAATGATGATGATGATGAAGATGAAAATGATGATGATGATGAAGAAGATAATGATGAAGATGATGATAATGACGGTGATGATGAAGATGATGATGATGATGAAGAAGAAGATAATGATGAAGATGATGATAATGACGGTGATGATGAAGATGAAAATGATGATGAAGATAATGATGATGATGATGAAGATGAAAATGATGACAATGATGATGAAAAGAAACAGAACCAACAAAAAGATTTGATGATGATTTGTTGAAAAAATACCAACAACCCCAAATAAAGTAATCAATTTTGAAACGAAAAACCTACTTTACATTTTAACAGTAATACAATTTTTAGCCTACGAGCTAGAACTTGAAAAAAAAAAAACATGAATTTTTGTGTAATAAAAGAATACACAATATAAAAACAAAAATCCAAATCAAAAAAAAAAACAATATCAAAAAAAATAACTACCAAACCCCCTCAAAAAAAATAAATAACAACATATCTAAAAAAAACACTGAAAAATAACAAAAATAATCAATTACCTGCAACCCCTTAAAAAAATACACTATTAAGAAAATAATGTCAAAAAAAAAAAGTAAATCAAAAACCCCTAAAAAAAATAAAAATAACTAAAAACAACCTCCTAAAACACATAAACAAATAACAAAAGAATTCAATAAAACAAACAAAACTATAACCAAAAATTAAAAAAAAACAACCCTAATAACAACCAATAAAAAAAAATAAAAAAAACTAACAACCCAAAAACAAATAAAACAACCATCCCAAAAAAACATATCTAAAAATCATAAAAACACAAACTATAACCCTAAAAGAAAAACAAAATCAATCATCAACAAAAAAACTAATAAAAACAACAGATAATCAACAATAACAAAAGATCAAAACAAATAACAAAACCCCAAAAAAAACAAATAATAAAAAATGGATCAAAAATTAAAAAAAAACTGCACTCTATAAAGTCAATGTACATCATCACAAACATAAAAAAACCCCCCAACCCATAAAAAAAAAATAAAAAACAAATAATAAAAACCAAAAAAAAAAAACAAAAACTCCATAACTCAAAAAAAAAAAAAAAACCTCAACAATAAAAAAACTCAAAAAAAATAACTTAATAAAAAACATCAAAAAAAAAAAAAAAAATCCCTATAATAAAAAAAAAAAAATAAATACAAAAAATAATTTAAAAACAATATTAAATCAACAATAAAAACCCACAAAAATATAATATAAAAACTTAATAATAAAAAAACTAAAAAAAAAAAAAATTAATAACAACAAAAACAAATAAATTCACATTAATAATAAATTAAAAATAAATAAATAACATCCCCATAATCTATAATTAAAATCACTAATTAAAATAAATAAAAAAAAAAAAAAAAATTAAAAATTAAATAATTAAAAAAAAAAATACATTAAAAAACTAAATAAAACCCTATAAAAAACAAAATAAAAAAAAAAAAAAAAATAAAATAAAAAATAAAAAAAAAAAAATTTAAAAATTAAAATAATCATAAAAAAAATAAAATCTCTCAAAAAATTAAACAAAAAAATAACAATTTTTAATTATAAATATTTTAAAAAAAACATATAAACTCCCAAATAAAAAAAAAAAAAAAATATAAAATTAACCTAAATATATTATACCCACATCTATATTAACTAAAAAAATAAAAAAAAAATTTAATCTCATTAAAAAAATTCAATTAAATTACCATTTGTTTAACCAAATATCCATTATCTAAATTAAAAAAATAAAAACATTTTTTTAAAAATAAAAAATTTAAAATAATTACTTTTTTAAATAATATTATATATAAAATTCTATTTTTAACTCCAAAATGTAATAAACCACAATACAAATATAATTCAATCACCAAAATTATATCAAAAAATAATAATTTTTATATTTTAAAAAAAACCAAAACAAAAATCAATATAGGGGTTTAAAACCAAAAATATAATAAAATAAAAAATATAAAAATTTAGTAAATCCACTATGAATAAATAAATTAAAATACAACAAAAAAACTAATAAATCAAATAAAAACCACATAGTAACAATAAAAATATCCAAATATAAAAAAATAAAAAACAACCCCCCAAATAATTATTTCAAAATCTAAATTAAAAATTAAAAATAATTCCTAAATAAACTTTTAAAAAAAATTACTAAAAACCTTAAGCCTCTTAATAATTTTTAATACAAATAAAAAACAATTCACAACACTTCAAAACATAACTAATATTAAATTTACTTAAAAAATAAATAAAAATTAACAACTTATACATATACAAATTACCTCTAATTCTATAAAAATTAAAAAAAAATTTAAATATTATTAAATATTAAAATACCCAAAAACTTTAATTCCCCTTTTCAATATCCTCCTAATAAATATCTCCCCATATCTAAAAATTACCCAAATATTCACAAAAATTATTAAAAAATTTTTAAAATAATCTTTTTTATTTTAATTTATTTTTAAATTTTTAACATTTTAACAACTTTTTTCCTCATATAAAAAATTTTATAAAATTTTTCAAACATATCACAATCACCCCCCCATAATCTTATTACAAATCCATATATATTCACATAATATTACCATAAAAACAAACTATGTTATTATCCCAAAAAACCAAAAATTCTTTACAATTCCAAAATCTAATTTTATCTTAAAACCAAAAAATCCATTATTTAAATAAAATTTACAACCAACCAAAAATTAACATTTTTTTTTATTTAATTATAATTAAACCAAACTTTACCTAAAAAAAATCCAAAATATTAAATTATACCCTATTTTTACACCCACCAATTTAAAAAAAATCACTAATACATAAATACAAATAGTTTCAAAAAAAAAAAATAACTTATTCCACTACATAATAACCAAATTCAATCTTTACCCAAAAAATAATCGCCAAAGAATTAACCAATTTTAAAAAAATCCCAACTACCAACCCACTCAAACAAAATTAACAAAAAAATAAATCTAATATCCCAAAAAAATTAATTCCATTATCCCCACTTAATAAAAAAACTCATATTATCCACCTTATATTTACCTTCCCCATATCAATTATAAATAACCATCCGGCTTTAAAATCTAAAATTATTAAAACAATACCAACACCCCATATAAATTTTAAATTTCAAAAAACAATTTCAAAAATTTACTACATAAAAAACTAAAATTACAAAATTAAATATATGAAAAAATAAAAAACATAATAACTACCCAAATTCCAAAAAACAAAAAATCACCAAAACCCAATCTTCAAAATTACTAACATATAAATCCCCCAAATAACCCCTTACAAAAATACCTCCATATTCATAAATTAAAATATTACTCTTTTCAATATAAATAACAAAAACCCACTTCCCCTAAATATAAAAAATAATCAACCCTTTAAAACAATACCTAAAACTTAAAAAAAAACTTTTTTAAAAACAATTAAATTCAACCACCAAAAGCAATCCTCATTAACAACCATCCCTCCAATTGAAACACAAACTAAACCAACTTAATACACTCCCCCCACCCAAAATCAAAACCAACTAAAAAAATTCATTTTAAACATACCCCCCACACAATTAAAAAAAACCTAATCATCTACTTAAATCCACTAAATATTCAAAAAAAACCCCTAAAAAATAAAAAAAAACTCCCTATTACACAATATTAAAAACAAATAAAAACATTAAAAATTAAATTTTCAATAAAAATTTATTATTAATCCTAATTAAATCTTCAATTCCTCACAAAAAAAAAATCACCAAAATAACACATCTAACCCATTTAAAAAACCCTAAAATTAAAAAATAATATAACTACAAATTTTAAAAACACCAAATTCCATTTAATAATTATTAAACCATTCCTTTAAAAAAAAATCAAAAATACCCAAATTCTTCACTAAAAAAAAAAAAAATCCATATCAAAAATTTAAAATAAAAAAAAAATCACATACCACCTAAATCCCATATAACCAAAATTAACAAAACCTAAACAAACAAAAAAAATACCCACAACAAAAAAATTCAATTTCCTAATACATACTCCCAAAAAATAAATACAAAAATCTCAACCTTCCCAAAAAAAAAAAAACTATCCAACTAAAAATTCAAACAATAAATAAAAAAAAAAAACTAAACTTTACAAATAACCTCAATATAAACCAAAACCTCCAATAAATAATCTATCCAATACAACCCTACACAACATTATAAACTAAAATAAACAACCAAATATTAATAAAATAATCCAAAAAAAAAATCAAACACCCTTACACACTAATTAAAATCATTTCCAATACTCCAAATACCTACTCCAAAAAAAAACCTTCCAAAATACCATCAAATCCATTCCTCCATAAAATCACTAATACCATAACATCAACAACACCATAACAAAAAAAACTATTCAAATAAAAAAAAACAATAAAAAAATAAAATAATTTTCAACAAATACCTAAAAAAAAACATCCACCCCCCCCAAATCACCTAAACTCAACCATAAACCTTTTTCTAACAAAAATTAAAAATTTCAAAACTAAAATTCACCCAAAATAAATAAAACCAAAAAATAAACAACTATAAAAAAAAATTACCCCATAACCACCCCCATCCTAATTCAAATAACACCCTTTTCCAACCCAAAAAATCCCAACAAAAATTCCCCATACCCATCCCAAAAAAATCCCAAAATTAACCTAACACCCCCAAAAAAACAAAAAAAAACCCCCAACCCAAAAAACAAAACCCAACCCAAAAAAAACCTACCCAAAAACTAAAAAATCCAAAAAACAATTCCACCCCAAAAAAAAATTTTTTTTCCACCACTTAAAATACAACAAAACAAAAAAAAAAAAAATCAATACAAAAAATCAACATACCACATATCAAAAAAAAACCATACAATAAACAACAAAAAACAAACACAAAAGCAAACATAATAAACTCCCAAAAAAAATAAATACAACAATCCCACCCCTACACCAAAACAAAATATACCAAATTTAACCATAAAACAAATAACCACCCCAAAAAACCCCACACAAAAAAACCAAAATAACAAAATAAAAAAACCCAACAAACCCCCACCAAAAACACCAAAAAAAAACAAACCCAAATTTTCAAAAAAAAAAATTAAACACCCACAACCAAACAAAAAAATCCCAATAAAAAAAAAAAAAACAACACCAAAAATCACCCCAAAAAACCTCCAAAACCATAACCAACCAAAACAAAAAAAAAACAAATACAAACCAAAAACCCCACCAAACCCCTCAAACCCTAACCCCTAACAAAAAACCAATTCAACAAAAAAAAAAAAAAAAACATAAAAAAACCCCCCCCAAAAAACAACAACTACCCCAAATATCCAAAACCAAAAAAAAAAAAAACCAACAAAACCAAACCCCAACCAAACCCCTAAAAACCCCCCCCAAAAACAAAACTAAAACACTCCAAAAAAACCAACCAAAAAAACCCCCCAAACACAAAAAAACCCCAACAACCCAACAAATCCAAAAAAAAAAAAAACCCACCCAAAACCCCACACACAAACACCCCCAAAAACCAAAACCCCCAACCCCCCCCAAACCCCCCTAAACAAAAAAAAAAAAAAAAAACAAACCCCAAACCAAACCCCAAAAACCAACCCCAAAAACACCAAAACACCCCAAACCCCCCCCCACAACCCCCCCAAAAAAACCCCACCCACAAAACCACCCCCCCCAAAAACAACCATTCAAAACAACCCCAAACAACCCCACACCCCCCCTAAACCACAACACAACCAAACATAACCCCCAAACCAAACCCCCCCCAAAAAAACCAAAAAAACAAAAACCCAACCCAAAACCCCCCCTACCCCCCACCCCAAAAAAACCCCCCCCCCCCCCCCCCCCCCCCCCCACAAACACAAACAACACAAAAAACCCCCCAAATCCCCACCCCCCCACCCCCCCAACCAAAAACAAAAAACAACAACCCCCCCCCAAACCAAAAAACTAAAAAACCATACCCCCCCAACAAAAAAAAAAAAAACAACCCCCAAAACAAAAAAAAAAAAAAAAATGCACCACAAAAAAAACAAAAACAAAAAAAACAAAAACACCACCCCCCAACCAACAAACCCCCCCAAAAAATACCCAACACCCCCAAAAAAAAACACAAAAAACAACCCCCCCCCCAAAAAACATTTTTTAAATTAATTTCAATAAATTAAATAAAAAACTTTAATAAAAGAAATTTAAAATTCCAAATAAAAAATAACACTATCAACAAATTTGTTCACCCCTCAAGAATCACTGACAACCCTAACCCCACGTATATTTCTTCAAACCACCCCCCCAAATTCATTCAACCTCAAACCGAAGATCAATACAACCCCCCAAAAACAATGCTTCACCCTTTCAACCACAAATTTTTTTCTTACCATAGTAAAAAAATTGATCTCCAATTTTTACCCCCCCACTTCCCCCACACCCCAACATACCCCCACAAAAAATTCTTTTTATTCACCTTAAAATTTTTCCTTATCCAAAATTATCTACATTATTTTATTTTTTTTATATTTTTTTTTTCCTAAATATAAAAATCCCCCACTCCCCCCCCCCCCCCCCACTCCATTACGACCCACCCCCCCCATTTTTTATTTTGACATATTTACCTCGAATTCAACTACTAAATCTCCCATTTTTTCCAAGTACTGAATAAAAATCCCCCCCCACCCCCCCCCCGATAATCCCACTTTTTTTTCATCAAACACTTTTTTTTTTATTTTGGAATGATGTTTTTCCTTTTTTTATTATTTTTGTTTTTATTGACCCCCCTGTGTACACTCGTTTTTTTTTCTCTCAATTTTTTTTTACACTCACACCATAGAACCCCCAACCCCCACCCCCCCCCCCCCCTTGGGCAACATCCCCTTCTCTGAATACCCAACCCCCCCACATCCACCCCCCACAAAACCCACCTTTAATTTACCTCAGCCCCCAAAACTCAATTTCCCCTCCTTTTTAAATTTTTTTGGCCCCTTACCCCTTGTATACAACCTTTAGAATAATTAAAATTTTTTTTTCACCCCCCACACCTCATGAATAAAGTCTCCTCCCTTTCTTTTATATTCGTTTTTTTTTTTTCAAACTTTTGGAGCCTAAGTTTTTTTTCTTTTATTTTTTTTTGTCCTACTTTTTATTTTATTCATTTAATAAAAATAACAAAAAAGTGTTTTGGAAAATTGACTCCTGACCCACCTTTTCCTTTTTTTATTAATTCCCCCCCCCCCCTTCCAACCTAATCAAAAACCAAACAAAACTGGACCCATCTGTAAACAATAAACGGTCCTTTTTTCCGGGAGTAACATTTCCAAACCACCCAGCACCACCCAACGTACAAGGTTTTTTTCCCTGACACCGTATGGTGGGTGGGAGTGACACAACCACCCGACATGTTTAACCACCCGGGTTGGAAAAACCCCTGACCCCCAAAAAAAAACTGGGGGCCTGACCATATAACACTAGGGATAAAACCCAAGATCAGGGCTTAAACCTAATGCAATAAAAAACCAACCCCTCCCCCTATTCACCAATTTTCCATTTTTATTTAGTTTTGCATAAATTTTTTTTTTTAATTATCTCCAAAAACAAATTGTTGTTTTTTTTTTTTTTGGGGGCGATTTTAGGTTTTTGTGGAGAGACGGTTTTCTGTTTTTTCACCTCCATTTTTAAAACCAATCCCCCCCAAAAACCCCACCCCCACGGTTTTCCCTAAAAAAAAAATACAATAAAAAAAGGGTTTACAGTTGGAGGGCCTAAATTGATGGGGGGCAATTGATTACATAACACATTCTTTTTGCCCCCCCCGACTTTTTTGATTTTAACGTTAAAAAAAAAAACTTAATAAAAATAACAATGCCTGGGCGGGGGCGGTGGATTTCAACTTGGGGGTATGAAACGATAAAAAAAAATAAAATAAACCCCAAACATATTTCAGAACATTAAAAACACCAACCCCCTGACAAACATCAAAACATAAAATGACACCCCCCCACCCTTTTTTTAACTGGATGGGAAAAAACACAACAAACAACCCCCTAGTCCATAAAAAAAAAAACAAATGTGCACCCCCATAAATGGATCAAAATATAAACAAAATAAATAAATCCAAGGGGTTTAACCATTCCCAGGTGTAATTATAAAAAAAACAATGGGGAATGGCCCCCCCAACCCCTATGAACAGACACACCTTGCCCCCCCCCTTTACCCCCTAAGTTATGGGGAAACAAAAATTATTTACAAATATGGGTAATAGCTAAAACAAGGGGGGTGGGGGGGTTAATTAGTATTCACCCCCCCTTATGTCCCTGCGCATGGCCAATATTTTAGCTCGGGAATAATCAACTGTGGTTTTTGTTTAACACTACATCCCCAAACTTTGGTTTATTTTTTTAATGGGATTTGGAAGCCACTCCGGCCCACTCAACCCCTACACTGAATTTTTAAGATGGAGATTACAAGGTTTTTTGCCCCCCTGTGAAGCCCCCAGAATTGGAAACCCCCAAGAATCGGTTAACAACCCCCCTTTGGTTGAATTTAAAAAATTATTTTTAAATACAAAAAAATAGTGGGATGTGCCGTTTGATTCTTTTGACAACACATTTTGGGGGTAGGGTGCAAACAAATGGTAGGGTTTGTCTAATGTTTTTTGTGTTTATTTTGTGGAACAATTGAGGTTTGGTAAAACATCCCCTTTTGAGCCACACAGTTTTAACTACTTTTTTTTTTACGCTTATGCATCGTGTCCAAGCCAATCATGAACAATAAGCATATAAGCAGGATATCCCTGGAGGCCACAGACAGGTGGTTTTACAGAAGAATTTTAGAATACCATGTTACCGCTAACGACAACGATGAGGACACCCTGAAAGAAGTGTTAGCAAAGCAATCTTCATACTAATAAACAAGCAATCCACTTTCTTGGCACTGGATGAGAAGAAAAAAGATGGAATATATTGTGATAGGAGCTGTGGTTGCACAATGGTTAGTGCACTGGCTTCCCTGCTCGGCAGTCCTGGTTCGATCCCCAGTTGACATGGGATTTTTTTTAGTCCGCAAATGGCTCTGGGGGTCAACCCAGCCTCATGAACTGGGTACCAGAGCAACTCTGGGAAGGTTAAAGGAGGCCGGCGTGATGCTGACCACATCACCTTTAATGTGCCAATGGTCAAGAAAATATAGGTCTAACACTTCTTCTTCTTCTTCTTTGATCCTTAGCTACCGACCATCAAAGCAGTCAGTGGCCATCACGCCTAGTGGCGTCTTGTAGGGCAACAACAAACTGATTCCACCTTGCTCGGTCGTTGGCCATCCTTCGTACAGTGCCCCAACTCTGGTTCATTATTTGCATCTCAGCCTCTACAGTCCTCCGCCAGGTTGTTTTTGGTCGGCCTCTCTTTCGTTTTCCTTCAGGGGTCCAAAGCATAGCTGTTCTTGTGATGGCATCGGGGTCTCTTCTGAGGACATGGCCAACCCAGCTCCAGCGTCTGCCAGCTATGATGGTGTGCATGTCCTCTTGCTTGCTCCGAGTAAGCAGATCTTGGTTGGTGATGGTAAGTCTAACACTATATTCCCAAAATGCCTCAATGATCCTATATTGTGACAGGAAAAGATTTTTTTTTTTTAAAAGAGATAAGAGGACAATGAAGACAGAAGATACTGGCCAGTTTTTCATATATAATTTCAGGATTTAAATTCAAATGCACATGCTAAACCTCCAACAACAGCTGTTATGCATAGCAATGCATGTTCGGGTAACATGCTACTTGTTGGTAAGGAAACGGTGGCCATGCTAGATTGTAATGCAATATTTAAGTTCAATAAGGCTTTTTTTTTAAATTTTCTGAGTTATGGGCATAAAATTTGAACTGACATTCATCACTTAATTTAAAAAAAACTTTTGTCACATTATATTTTTGATAGTTTTAGTAGGCCCTGAGCTACAGAAATTTAAAGTTAGTATCTAAAATAAAGTAACAAGTTTTGCACAACATAATATGTCGTTAATATGGTCTGACACAATTTACGACGCAATGGAACGTTTCTATGCCAAATATCATGTTGATTGCTGAATAAATAAGCACATTATAATAAAATTAGTAACACAACCAAAGTTCTGAGAAATATGTGGTTTTCTTCACAGGAAAAGCACAATTTCCTTAGAGATTTTCAAATCAAAATACGTCATTTCAGAATGTGTTCTGACTAATGATTTTGGCATATGTAGATTCAGGGGAGTCTATATTATCCAAACGTAGACCAACTCCAATTTTTATGTTTTATTTTGGCTTAAAATTCACAGTCTCTCTGCCCCTTTGGGGTTTTACTGGTGGTGGTGGTGAGGAGGAAGGGGGGGGGGATCAATGATCGTGACTTGATTTTATGAGCAGGGGAAACCAGTGACATAAAATGACATTGAGTTTTTGAGATATGGGAGGGGAGAACTAATGACTGTGACATTAAGTCTTGAATACATGTTGTGGGGTACCACTGACTGTGGTATTAAACTTGGAGTTTATGTGTGGGGGAACCAATGACAGGGTGAAATTAAGAAATGTGTGGGGGGGGGGGGGGGGGGTGTGTGGAGACAGAGGTATGCTGACTGTGACAAATTAAGTTCAGACTTTATGTGTAGGGAGGATAAATGACTGTGACTTCATGCGCAGGGGGTAATCATGACATTATTAACAAATAATTTTTCTACCCAGATTTAGTGGACCCAGTTGATGGGCACCCATTGCTGTTTGGTTCTCATGTCATTCAGGGACTTGCGGAGGAGGCGGTAGGTCTCTTCAAAGTTGTCGTTGACGATTATTTCATCAAAGTAGCTGCCAAACTGCTTCTCAATGAGGGCACTCTCCTTCATTGTTTTAATAAAGTCATCCTCCTGTTTTGAAGATAAAAATACCAGTAGTTACAACAACAACAACCACTACAACTACACTACCATCACTGTGCTACTTCTATAACCAAAAACCATCACCACCATACAACTAATATTACTATCCCCAACTACTCCTACTACTATTACCACCACCACTATACTAAGATTGCAACAACCACTGCCGCTACCACAACTACTACAATGACTACACCAACCATCACCACCAAACAACTACTTCCATAATCAACCATTTTCATAACTATCACCTCCTTTTTTTGCTCCTTGGAGAGCATGGAGTTACAACTACTTCTAGTTCCTGTGCAGGAAGCTTGCACCAATGCATTCATATACTGTGGTGGTTTTTGTAGCAATCTGTTTTACAAAATGAGGCTTCCAACCCCGTGCACCTCATATTTGTCATCACTCCCAACCTGCTTGAGGGAGGAATAGTGCTATTCTTTCTTTATCTCTGTAAAGACCACCACCAGGAGCTACCTGGAGCAACAACCACCGCCTACCATATTACTATAATCACTTGTACCACAATCATCATATCACTACAGCAACTACTGCTTTACATACTAACTCTACCATGATTACAATTTCAACCACCACTGCCACAAATACTACAATGAATACCACCAATATCCCTATATGTCCATTATCATCATCAATATATATCCACAATCATCACCACCATCACTACAACTAACAACCATTATTTTATTTTGGCTCCTGGAGTATACAGACACCACTGCAGATGATTCCCGATGTAAAATCACATGATCTTGCAGAAGTGATTCCTGTAGCAATTCATTTTACAAGAACAACAGTTTTTCTATATCTCCACGGAGACCTCTGAGAACTACCTAGTGCAACTACTAACTATTTTCTTCTTCTTTGATCCGTATCCGCTATATGTCAAAGCAGTCAGTGGCCATCACGCCTGGTGGCTTCTAGAAGGGCAGCAACAAACTGCTTCCACTTTGCTTGGTCGATGGCTACCCTTCATGCAGTGCCCCAGCTCTGGTTCATTCTTTGCATCTCAGCCTCCACAGTTCTCCGCCAAGTCGCTTTCCTTTTTATCATAAGAACAGTTATGCTATGGACCCCTGAAGGAACTACTAACTATATCTGACACAAATCCACAAAACATGGCAACCGTCAGACTATGAGAATCATTTGAAAGGCTACGGAATAGTGGTAGAATGAGGATTGGAGAAGAAAGATCACGGGCAAATATATATTAGTTGCAGTAGTAATCATGTAGAGGCAGACCAAAGAACACATGGAGAAGAGAACTGGAGACAGAAACACATAGAGAAGAGAACTGGTTACAGAAACACATAGAGACGAGAACTGGAGACAGAAACACATGGAGACGAGAACTGGAGACAGAAACACATAGAGAAGAGAACTGGTTACAGAAACACATGGAGAAGAGAACTGGTTACAGAAACACATAGAGAAGAGAACTGGTTACAGAAACACATGGAGAAGAGAACTGGTTACAGAAACACATGGAGAAGAGAACTGGAGACAGAAACACATGGAGAAGAGAACTGGAGACAGAAACACATGGAGAAGAGAACTGGAGACAGAAACACATGGAGAAGAGAACTGGAGACAGAAACACATGGAGAAGAGAACTGGAGACAGAAACACATGGAGAAGAGAACTGGAGACAGAAACACATGGAGAAGAGAACTGGAGACAGAAACACATGGAGAAGAGAACTGGAGACAGAAACACATGGAGAAGAGAACTGGAGAAGAGAACTGGAGACAGAAACAAATGGAGAAGAGAACTGGAGACAGAAACACATAAAGAAGAGAACTGGAGACAGAAACACATGGAGAAGAGAACTGGAGAAGAGAACTGGAGACAGAAACACATGGAGAAGAGAACTGGAGACAGAAACACATAAAGAAGAGAACTGGAGACAGAAACACATGGAGAAGAGAACTGGAGACAGAAACACATAGAGAACAGAACTGGAGACAGAAACACATGGAGAAGAGAACCGGAGACAGAAACACATGGAGAAGAGAACTGGAGACAGAAACACATGGAGAAGAGAACTGGAGAAGAGAACTGGAGACAGAAACACATGGAGAAGAGAACTGGAGACAGAAACACATAAAGAAGAGAACTGGAGACAGAAACACATGGAGAAGAGAACTGGAGACAGAAACACATAGAGAGAGAATGGAGACAGAAAACACATGGAGAAGAGAACTGGAAACAAACACATAGAGAAGAGAACTGGAAACAAACACATGGAGAAGAGAACTGGAAACAAACACATAAAGAAGAGAACTGGAAACAAAGACATGGAGAAGAGAACTGGAAACAAACACATGGAGAAAAGAACTGGAAACAAACACATGGAGAAGAGAACTGGAGACAGAAACACATGGAGAAGAGAACTGGAGACAGAAACACATGGAGAAGAGAACTGGAGACAGAAACACATGGAGAAGAGAACTGGAGACAGAAACACATGGAGAAGAGAACTGGAGACAGAAACACATGGAGAAGAGAACTGGAGACAGAAACACATGGAGAGACAGAAACACATGGAGAAGAGAACTGGAGACAGAAACACATGGAGAAGAGAACTGGAGACAGAAACACATGGAGAAGAGAACTGGAGACAGAAACACATGGAGAAGAGAACTGGAGACAGAAACACATAAAGAAGAGAACTGGAGACAGAAACACATGGAGAAGAGAACTGGAGACAGAATAACATAGAGAACAGAACTGGAGACAGAAACACATGGAGAAGAGAACTGGAGACAGAAACACATGGAGAAGAGAACTGGAGACAGAAACACATGGAGAAGAGAACCGGAGACAGAAACACATGGAGAAGAGAACTGGAGACAGAAACACATGGAGAAGAGAACTGGAGACAGAAACACATAGAGAAGAGAACTGGAGACAGAAACACATGGAGAAGAGAACTGGAGACAGAAACACATGGAGAAGAGAACTGGAGACAGAAACACATGGAGAAGAGAACTGGAGACAGAAACACATGGAGAAGAGAACTGGAGACAGAAACACATAGAGAAGAGAACTGGAGAAGAGAACTGGAGACAGAAACACATAGAGAAGAGAACTGGAGACAGAAACACATGGAGAAGAGAACTGGAGACAGAAACACATGGAGAAGAGAACTGGAGACAGAAACACATAGAGAACAGAACTGGAGACAGAAACACATGGAGAAGAGAACCGGAGACAGAAACACATGGAGAAGAGAACTGGAGACAGAAACCATGGAGAAGAGAACCGGAGACAGAAACACATAGAGAAGAGAACTGGAGACAGAAACACACGGAGAAGAGAACTGGAGACAGAAACACATGGAGAAGAGAACTGGTGACAGAAACACATGGAGAAGAGAACCGGAGACAGAAACACATGGAGAAGAGAACTGGTGAAAGAAATGAAAGAAATGAGGAAGACATAGAAAGACCTTGAGCTGATGGCACAGGACATGAAGACTTGGCAGGAGTTTGTTGAAGGCCTATGCTCCTTAGGGAGATGAAGAGTGATGATAATGATGACAGTAGAACACTGGTGATGGAGAGTGTGCAACCTCATTATGTAAAACAATCTGTTACAAAACCCATCACTGCAAAAGCACATTATTGGTTTGGGGTGTTGCTGTTGTTTAACTAGGACTGCTGAGCTTTTCGCTCTTTTGCAGTCAACATCAAGTTTAAGACTCCTTGCTATTATCTACGAAGATGGCTGTATACCGCTCCACCTTTGTCCCAGTCTTGACATATGGATGCGAGTCATGGGCAATGACTACAACCCACAAAAGCCAGATCCAAACAGAAATGAGGTATCTGAGGAAGGTGGTTGAAGTAACAAGAAGAGACATGGTCCGCAACCAGACGATACATCAAGGCCTAAAATCCCACCCCCTGCAGACCCAAGTAGAACAATCCCAACCAAGATGGTTTGGCCATGTCTGCAGAATGGGAGAAGATCGGCTACCATGACAAGCATGGGAAACAAAGAGCCAAGGATTCAGACCCCCAGGACGACCCAGATTCTGCTGGGAGGACAACATTAGACAATCTATGAAGGACCGAGGACTAGAATTGAACCAGGCCAGGAGGAAGACAGCAGATAGGATAGTCTGGCGCTCTCTCTTCCAAACCTCAACACCTCACGGTAGAAGGGGAACGACTAAGTAAGTAAGTAAGCTATTATCTACACTGCAGATCTAGGTTTTTCCTGTTGCTTTTCTGCCATTCCAAAACATGTTGAGTTGAAGTCATGAGCTCCAGTTTCTCCAGCTTGGCTTGCATTTAAAGGATCGTCATATCTGGTCCCAAGCTAGGAGTAAGGAGCGAGTGGCATACTGTGCATTCCCCGCCATCCAAAGGGGTTCTCCACATTTGCAGAGCTAAAATACTGCTGTACCCTGGTTCTGGGCTCTCCCAAGGAATGATTATCACGATCTACACAGTCATTTCTCAGATCCTCTAAGCTTAGTGTGTAATGCTCGGTTCTCAACATGTTTCACTACAGGGGGAACCCCTGGATGTGTGTGGCTGATTTCAGAGACAACGAGGGTGTAATTAGCTTCACAGACAGGCTGACTTCCATATTTGAGTACTGTAGCATTGTGCTAAGCTGGTGGTCATAGAAGGATGACTCAGATATATATCCATGCATGGTTTGGAGTGTGCTTCCTGCAAGATCTGCAGTGGAGGCTCCATGCTCCACAGGAAACGAAAGGAAAAAAATGACGATGATGACAGTAGTAAATTGTGAAGAAAATAAAAACAGCTCAGAAGAACACAGAGGGAACAGTACTACTATTCTGTCATTGTCTCCTCAGAGACACACCCCCCAACACACAGGAACATCACAAGGCAAAGAAGAGCAGGCCAGGTTTGACAAACAATTAGAAGGAAGAGTACAGATACTGATGGGAAGTAGAGACACAGCAGTGGAAAGAAAGTGTGACTGAACAAAGATGACTGAAGAATAAAAAGTACAAGAAACTGACTGAGTTAAAGAAGAGGGTGAAGCTGTCAGACAGACAGATGAGAAGAAAGACAGATAAAATAAAAGTGGGAGAAAGATTATATATTAAAGGAAGTGAAGGAGACAGACAGACAGACAGGCAGGCAGACAGGCAGCCAGGCAGGCAGACAGACAGAGAGGGAGAGCATTATAAAATGGCAAAAGAACAGGAAAGCATAAAATACAGAGAGTGTAAAAGACAATGTAAGAAAGCAAGAAATAAGGAAAGAATGATAGACAGCAAGGAAACTAAAGAGAATAAAAGCAGGGATAGAAAGAAAGAAAGAAACAAACAAACAAAGAAAATTAACCGATGAAAGAAAGTCAGTTTGAAACTTACACTTTTCATCTCCACAACTGGTGCACCACCCTGGCAATAGAAGAAGTAACAATTCTAAATGTATACAACAAAATACACAAGGCATTCAGGAATGGAGTAAAGAAACCAGCCCTGCAGTAAAGCAGTGAGACATAATGGGACCATTCAGCAAGAGACATACAGGACAGAATTCATAAAGTACTGTAATTACAAAGAAATCACTAAAAGCGCATTTCACATAAAAATGTCCATGTTATTCAATCACAATATAGAAGCCAAACACATAAAGAGTGTCTGACTGACAGTGGAGTTGGTTTCTGCTGCACAGGTGCCAGGTTTGAAACATTGTGATGTAACTCTGCTCATGAAGTCAGGAAGGAAACGCAGTAAGAAAGGGGACTGGTCACCCCCACCTCTCGAATCTGGACCTAGTATAGTGAAGTCTCTAACACTTCACTCCCCTATGGCAGTATATGCTTTGGGACTATCTTTAAATTTATAAACATAAAATTCAAAGTTTTGTTTACGCTGCATAAAATAAACATCACATTAACAAAAACCAAGGACACACAGAGAAAAATTCATATACAAAATGAAATAAGGAACTCACACTTGAAAAAATGACAATACAAATATGAAATGCAGAATTCACATATAAAACATAAAAATATAAAACACACACATATACATATATTGCTAATAAGAAAAGAAACGAAGACAAGAGGCATCCCTGTCGCACTCCTGTTCTTATCCCAAATGGTTCTGCAAGCTGTCCCCCACGAAAAACCCTGCATGTCATGTCTTCATATGTCTTCTTTATCAAGTAAATATACAAAATGAAAAATGGAACTCACACATGAAAAAATGACAACACAAATATGAAATGCAGAATTCACATATAAAACATAAAAATATAAAACACACACATATACATACATATAGTATTTTAAAAAAACACCCATATTAAAACATAAGACTCATATTATCACCATCATCATTACTCTTTAGCTCCCAATGGAGCACAGGCCTCCAAATACCCAAAGTCCACTTGTCCTGTGCCATCCGCTCTAAGTCGTTCCATGTCTTTCCCAACCCTTTCATTTCTGTCTGCGGTCATCTTCTCTGTGTGCATTTCTGTCTCCCTCTATCTCTCCTACCCTGGTCGATTCCATAATAAGGACTGCCATGTAATACTATCAATAGGTGTCCTCAAAGTGTGTCATCCAAGTTCTCATCTCCTGATCCACTGGCACTTGTCTGATTCGTGTCATCAGCTCCACATTAGTGATCCTCGTATGCCACTTCAAATCTTCTAAACAAGCATCGATTAATACGTCTGCAACTTTTCGAGTCATACAGTAATCGTGAGAACGTTATCAGACCTAAAGGTCTTTTATATTTGAACATGCGCCCTAATATAACTCGCTAGGTTGAACTGGACGCGCCTCGCCAGATCGAGGCAAAATCTTTTTTTTTTTTAAAGCCATACAGAAGGACTGACTTGACATTTACGTTGAAGATTCTGATTTCAGAATTCGCATAAAAAACATAAAGTGAAGAATATTTACTTTTTAAAAATTCACTAATACATAAGACAGCACTTGCTTACACCTTTCTACTTCTGTTTCATGATTTCCCACATGACTGTCTTCAGCATTCAACAAACAGATCCCCTTATAATGCACACAGTTAACACACTGACCTCTAGTAGAAGCTCTGACAATGCTTGTGTTTCATCTAATCCCTGTCTAGCAAGTTATGTGTCTCAGTTGTCACTAAGCCATGACATATGACCTCTGCAAAACTTCTATACAGTTTTTCTCTCCTCTATGGCCCATGCCTGAAGAGCATCACAACAGATGGTTCTGTTTGTTCGTTCATATGAACCCCTAGGGATCTGAGTTTTCACTCTTTACCCTTGTGACATTTGGGGTAATTTCTGGGCTTTCTTGCAGCCCCAGAGGACTTCCCCAACTCAGCAGCCTTAACAGTGGAGAAGGTCACACCAGACCCACTAATTGGCAGGTAATGCAATGCCACGGGTTGGATGGTACTCTACCCTAAAGCAGGTCCATAGCTGGTTTATTATCCCCTTCCAATCCAACACAAGTAGTGAGGTCTGGTATAATGTCATGCTACTTTACTTCAAGGTGACTGCCACCCATTGAGGTAAGGTAAAAGGTAAAGGATCCCGTTACACGCCCGTTGAGGCTTATTGGGAATATGGTGTTAGGCCCATATTTTCTTGACCATCGGCACACTAGGGGTGATGTGGTCAGCATCACGCCGGCCGCCTTAACCTTCCCAGAAGTTGCTCTGGTACCCAATTGGGGCTGGGTCGACCCAGGAGCCGTTTGCGGCCTAAAAAAATCCCACATCATCTGGGGATCAAACCATAGACCACTGAGCTAGGAAGCCAGTGCACTAACCACTATGCTACCGCGGCTCCCACCCATTGAGGTGCCTGTCCTCTTTTTCTGTCAGATGCATGTCCATTTAATCTTTCCGTCTTTTTGTAGGAAACCTCTTGATTTTTTTTTTTTAAAGAAATGTGTAGAGAGCGGAGTAGCATCAGGTGAGGTGTATTTGGCTCCTCTCATCTACCATCTAAGGAGAGTCTACCCCATTCAACCTAATCTTCGGTTATAATTAGGGTATTATTGCAATTTTTATTTTCAACTTTGTGTGACATTTAATACATAAAGTTACTTACAAGTGATAGTACATGGAGTGATATATATTTACATCTCAATTTTTGTTGCTTCACTGACTTATCCTTAGCATATTTATTTAATTTAGTGTTTGGAATTTTCAAGTGTTTTCTACTCTTTTTTCTATTGTATTTATTTGCTGATATCGTTCATTGGTTTGTTTTTAAAAAAAAATAATTTTAGTATGCATTGTTTCTTTTGGTTATTGTGGTTACTTGCATCATTGTTTGTAGTGACTTGTATATTTTTGGAGGTCCTATTTATTTCTTTGCAACTATTATAACTGCTATCACCTCTTGACCTCTTGTCACGGCAGGAAGAAAGCCATCTTCATTACCCTTCTGCTCCCTAAGGAGCATAGGCTTTCAACTAACTCATGCCAACTCCTCCTGTCCTGTGCCTTCTGTATCCCTTTCATTTCAGTCTCCAGTCCTCTTCTTCATGTGCTTTTTTAAATATGTCTCTACCTGTCTTACCCTAAGGATTACAGAACTACTTCTTCTTCTTCTTTCACCCTCAGAATTCTCAGACATTAATGGCTCTCAGACTTCTCAGACATTAATGGCTCTCAGACTTCTCAGACATTAATGGCTCTCAGACTTCCAAGATGTTAATGGCTCTAATAACGGTAGTAGTCAGCTCAAGGTTCCTGACATCTCGTTCGCCCTCTGACTTCTACATTAATGGCTCTAATAAAGGCAGTAGTCAGCTCAAGGTTCCTGACATCTCGTTCGCCTTCAGACTTCTCAGACATTAATGGCTCTAATAACAGCAGTAGTCAGCTCAAGGTTCCTGACATCTTGTCCGCCCTCAGACTTCTCAGACATTAATGGCTCTAATAACGGCAGTAGTCAGCTCAAGGTTCCTGACATCTCGTCCGCCCTCAGACTTCTATATTAATGACTCTAATAAAGGCAGTAGTCAGCTCAAGGTTCCTGACATCTTGTTCGCCTTCAGACTTCTACATTAATGGCTCTAATAAAGGCAGTAGTCAGCTCAAGGTTCCTGACATCTCCAAACAGTTTTTCGTGGAGAGAAGTAGGTTGTTGCCATATACCACTCCAGAACAAGAGATGGAAAATAATAACAGACTTATGCCAAAATGATTGTAGGCCATTCAGATGCAAATTCTCCTGCTGACTGTGAAAAAGTTAAACCCTCTTCCACTTGTTATTATAAAATAACTACATCTAATGTAGTCACAAGAAAGATTTACTCACCCGACCACCTCGAGCAAAGCGTCGACCCTCCTCATACATAACTTTGAGAGCTTCCACACTCGGGGCGGCTATAAAGACAATATAGGGCATGAACTCTTGTGTTTTCAACATCTTCAGGGCCTGGAAGAAAGTGACAGAAAAAAAAAATGTGATGCATAAAGCGACGATCAATATACAAAGCCTGCTAGATTAACCTGTTACAAAGAAAGTAATCTTTTTTACACTGCCACGTCTTCACCAGACAAGTGCCAGTGCAACAAGAGATGAGAAGAGACACTGGAGATGGATAGGACACACACTAAGGAAAGGTGTTGATAGCATTACAAGGTAGTCTCTTTTCTGGAATCGCCAGGGTAAGAGAGGTAGAGAAAGACTATGGAGAAGAGGACGAAGTAGATTGGAAAGACCTTGAACTGATGGCACAGGACAGCAAGACTTGGCATAAGTTTGTTCAAGGCCTATGTTCCTTGGGGAGCTGAAGGGTGACGATAACGTCTTCACTATCATTGTTTTCAGTGTTTAAGTTTCATCTAAGAGCCAAGGATCCAGACCTCCAGGACGACCCAAAGTCCGCTGGGAGGACAACATTAGACAGTCTTTGAAGGACCGAGGACTAGAGTGGAACGAAGCCAGGAGGAAGACAGCCGATAGAATAGTATGGCGCTCTCTCTTACAAACCTCTACGCCTCACGGTAGAAGAGGAACGAATAAGTAAGTAAGTTTAAGTTTCATTACTATAAACGTCCGACTGACAGAGTGGTTAGAGCGATGGTCTCTCATAGCAAAATTGTAATATTAGAAATTTGATCTGACAAAAGTTTTATCATCTAATAGAAAGTATCTGTGTCAGATCTTATACTGACTGATGAATAAATGTTATAAGAAAGTTAATAACATAAAACAAAGTTCTGAGATATGTTTCTTTACAGGAGAAGCACAATTTCTTAATAACAATTTTTAAAGTCAAAATACATCTGTCTAGAATGTGTTGTGACAACTGATTTTGATATATTATATTCAACAGACGACAAATATCAGAAAACAAATTCATCTTAATGTTGTGTTGCTCTTCCCCTTCAGTAGAGACAAAAGAGACAAGAAGAAGACTCAGTGTTCAGCGATTCTGGAACATTCCGTGTCTACTTACCATTGGACTCACATCCAGGACACACATTTTCCCAGACTTGACCACATCCCAGCATGAGTCCACTCTTGTCCCATACAGGTTACCATTAAACTCCCCCCATTCCACGTATTTGTTGTTTAAGATGTCTTGCTCCATGGACTCACGGTCGGTGAAGTAATAGCCCTGTCCGTCAACCTCTTTGTTTCTTGGAGCCCTGGATGTGTCTGGAAAAGTTAAACAATGAGTTCTTCCAGACATGACACCACTGGAATGAGACATCAGACAAGAAGGGAAAAAGAGACAGTGATACAAAATGTTCTTGCTGGGCAGAATTTATAATTAAGAAATTATTACCTTACATAACAAGGTGGTCCTGTTTATGGAACACCATAGCATTGAAAAAATATTTAAAGACAAAATACATTAAAAAATACATGGAAACTAGAATAACTTCCCTTGTCATTCTTTATGGACTATAGAGTCACCACTGACACTGACACTATTGAGAGGAAGCTTTAACCAAAGGATTCATGGGCTATTGCAGCTGTGGTTTCTGTAACAATTTTACATGCAGAATCTCATATTAATCACCTCCTGTGCCACGAGGAAGAAATAGTTCTATTTTTTCTATTCCTGTGAATTATACAGTGTGGAAAATAGAATATCTGAAGATCTGAATTAAAAATTATTATTCTATGTTAATCATCATCAAATTCCATAGTTCCCAATGATTAGAAAGCTCTTCTTCGAAGACAGTGGAATAGGACATATGCCAACCACCTCACCACCTTCTGTTAGCCAAAATATAGATGAAACTCAAAAGATATACAATACATAGCTAAAGAAAACAATTTAATTCCCCATAGATTACTGTTACTATCAACAGGCAGACAAGAAGTGCCATGAGTTCACTGTAACAGCTCTTTTAAAATAAATCTAAAAGAAATCATCCATCGAGTCATCGACATCACACCAACCAAAACTTACGAGCTATTGGTGTTCCAAATCTTCGTGGATCATCCTTGATTAGTCTTTCCTTTAGCGACCTGCGACCAACACCCTTGGCACCGACAAGTACCAAGAATGGACGCTCAAATGGGGCCATGCGACGTACCTCTTCATAGATCATGACATCTGCTTTGTCAAATTCTATCAGAAAAAAATTTATCATGGTTTAAAAGACATAAATAAGAAATTAGCAAGTGAACAGAATATCAGCTCTCTTAACCCTTTCCGTTTAAAACACCCGATATCGCCCACCAGGAAAGTCTAATGCCATGTTCAAAATCACCTGCTGAATACTTTTGTCGGTCATTGCCAAGTAGCTATTACAACTAGGTATTTAGCAAGACCTGAGTTAAAATAGATTTCCGATACATGTAAAGCTTCTGTTTTCTGAATTTTTTTTTTAATCGATCAGCATTATGATTTTTCATGATTTTTTTTAAAACCATGGCTTTCTGAGCTGTTGAATATTAGCTATAGTATCTGAGAAGTGACTTGTTTGATCAGGATGCTTACGATGTGGCCGAATCAGATGTGGATATTGAATAAGGGCCAGATTTAGACTGACAGTGACACTGACAAAAGTAAATCTAGTGAAAGAAGTAATGCACTGATGATACATCAAAAGAAGGAGGCTGGTCAACAAAGCGTACTCTAATTGAAACTTGTAGGAAACCCTGGACCTAAACACACTCTAGATCTAGATCTTTTTTTTTTTTTTTTAACTTGAGAATCTCTGGTTAGTATATCTAACCTGAGACTGATTATTACGTGAGTATCCCTTTTCTCCCTGTACACTGACAGGTGTCCACTCACCATTCAGGCAGATACTTGCCGTCTTCGGAGGTACCCATTAGAGCTGGGTCGGCTCAGGAGCCGTCAGTCCCTGGTCAACGACACTTCTTCAAATGTCTTCGCCAGGGCTCGAATTAATCCAATCCAAGTCCCGGTCGACGACACTCATTCAAATGACCTCTGCCGGGCTTGAACCTGGATCACCCGATTGCCAGCACAGTGTGGTAACCATTACACCAGCGCAGCTCCCAGATCTAGATGCTGCATCTTATGATTACTTCAGTTTATTCACAAGTAAATAATTTTAGCAAATGTGCTCAATACAAACAAGGAAAAACCGCAGTAAATCCGAACTTATGCGAATGCACGGGTGAAAAAAAACGTTGTTTTATTTGCCCGAAGAACAAAATGAAAACAATCTTCTACACGTTTTGCAGAGACTGTTTATGGCAGCCCATTGTGCATGAATTTATTGTAATGACTGTTTATGGCAGCCCAGTGTGCATGAATTTATTGTAATAACTGTTTATGGCAGCCCAGTGTGCATGAATTTATTGTAATGACTGTTTATGGCAGTCCTTTGTGCAGGAATTTATTGTAATGACTGTTTATGGCAGCCCATTGTGCAGGAATTTATTGTAATGACTGTTTATGGCAGCCCAGTGTCTGTCGCTCACTTGGACTTGCCACAAGGTCATAGACAAACCATTTAGTGATTGAAAAACAAAAAGTTAACAGTACCTCACATGATAACTTCAATTAAAGAAATTCAAACAGGATCTTTTCTTCAGATTTTTCAATAGAGACAACACAAAATTCGCACTTAAGCACAATAAAGACCTTACACAAAAATCTGAACCATAACTGCAAAAACAGAAACAACTTACGATATAACCCAACAAAACAGCACTGCCACAAGACAAAAATAAAAAAAACAAACCTATTTAAAACCGCTAATAAATCAATCCCCAAACACAATTAAATACACAACAAAAATTGCTAACCACATTCCGAAACCCCAATCAAAAAAATTTTTAAACAAACGAAAATTAACAAAAAAATATCAAAATTTTAAAAACCAAATATAAAATTAACGTTAAAAATTTTACTAACTGAATACTATATAAACAAAAAAAAAAACAAAAATCCAAAAAAAACAAAAAAAAAACCCCCAAAAAAACCAAACAAACCCAAAAACCAATACACCAAAACCCAAAAAAAAACACAAATAAAAAAACACCATTCAAAACATTAAAACCAAAAATACCCAATTTTAAAAAAAAATAACCCCAATAACACCCAATCCCTACCTCAACTACAAACAAACACCCATCAAAAAATAAAAAACCTAATCTATAAACCCTCAACTAACAATAAATAAATCAAACCCCCAAACCCCCACAAAAAAAACACCAACAACCCCCACCCCCCCACTAAAAAACCCCAAAATTCAAACAAACCAACCCTCCAAAATCTATCAAAACCCCCCCAAACATCAAAAAATCCCAAAAAAACACCCCCCCCACAAAACAACAAAAATCCCAAAAAAAATCCAAAAAACACAAAACCCCCACAACCCCACCATAAATTTCAAAACCAAAAAATAACCAATAACAACACCCCAAAAAAAAAACAAATCCTTCAAACCCAACCAAAACAAAACAAACATCCCCAACAAACCCCAAAAACAACCACAAAACAATCAACCCCCCCAAAAAAAAAACAACCAAACTCAAATACCCCCACACCACCCCCCCCCACAAAAAAACTCAATCCCCACAACAAAAAACCAAACCAACAAAACCCCCCCAACCCAACACAAACCAACAACAAAAACCAAAAAATCCCAAAACCCAATAAACCCATTCAAACAAACAACCAAAAAAAAATAATACATAAAAATTAAAACCAAAAAACAAACCCAAAACCAAAAAAAAACCAAAAAACCAAACCAAAACATAAAAACAAAAAAAAAAAAAACCAAATCCAACCCAAAACCCCCCCCCCCCCCAAACATTAAAAAACATTCAAAAAAACAAAAAAAAAAAAAAAAAAAACCCCCAAACCAAAAAAAACAACAAACCAAACCAAAAAAAAAAAAACAAAAAAAAAACACCCCAAACCCAAAAAAAAAAAAAAAACAAAAAAAAAACCAAAAAAACCCCCAACCACAACCCCCCCCAACAAACAAAAAACACACTAAAAATAAAAAAAAAACATAAACCCCACCCCCCCCCCCCCCCAACAAAAACCCCCCCCCAACCCCCAAACCAAAAAAAAAAAAATAAACCTAAAACCAAAAACCCCAAAAAACCAAAATATAACCACCACACTCACCCAAACTAACTCCAAACCCATTAAAAACCAAAAATCACAAATACCCCCCCAAAAAAAACAAAACATCCCCCAAATCTTCAAACCCCAAAACACCAACAAAAAACCACCCCAACCTAACACCCAAACACCACCAAACCAAAAAACAACACCCCCCACCAAAAAAACCAACCCCCCAAAAAAAACAAAAAAAAAACCCCCAAACAAATCAAAAATCAACCCCCCACCCCCACCCCCAACCCCACCCCAAACCCCAACCAACCCCAACCCCCCCAATAATCACAAAAAAAAAAACCCAAAAACCCCCAACAAACACAAAAACCCCCCACCCCCCCCCCCCAAAACCAACCAAAAACACACTACCCCAAAAAAAAACCCAACAAAAAAACAAAAAAAAACTCACCCCCCAAAACCCTAAACCAATAAAAACCCCCCCCTAAAACCCAACCCAAACATTCCACCCCCCCCAACCCCCAACCCCCCCAACACCAAAACCCCCCAATTAAAATACCCCCCACCCCATATAAACATTTTAAATAAACCCCCAAAAAACAAACTCACCAAACAAAACCCACCCCCCCCCCACCACTCCCCCAAACCCCAAACCCCCCCCCCACATCCCCCCCCCCCCCAACCACCCCTTATCCACACCCCCCCAACCCACCCACCCCAACCCTTAAAAAAAAAACAAAAAAACCCCTACACAAAAAAAAAAAATCAATTAAAAATACATACCCCAAAACCCAAATTCCCCCAAAAAAAAAAATCAAAAAAACCCCCCCCCAAAAATAAAACAAAAAAAAAACCCAATAAAAAACCAATAAAAACCCCCCAAAAATACAAAAAAAAACCCCCCCCCCAAATTTAACCCCCCAAAACCCCAATCAACCATCTTCCCCCCCCCCCCCCCATAAAATCACCCAACCCAAACAAATCACAACCCATACAAAAAAAAAAAATAAAATAAAAACCATTAACCCCTATTAACCCCAAACTAATATAAAAACCCTTCAACTACTAAACAATAAAATAACCAATATACAACCCCAACAACACCAAAACCCCTCTTAATAAAAAAAATACAAAACCCCAAAATCCCAAACAAAACCCCCCTAAAAATATTAAGAAAGGAAAACCCTAACAAAAAAAAAAACACTACACCCCATCCCCCAAAAATTCCCCCCCCCCCAAATCCCCAACCCCCCCCATCCCCCTAAAATCCCCCACCCATAAAAACCCCCCTCCCCTAACAACCCCCCAAAAACCATCATAAACAAAAAAAACCTCAAAACCAAAAATCAACCCAAAAAAAAAAAAAACCTAATAACATCCACCATTCCCCAAAAAACCAAAAAACCAACCCCCCCCACAAACCCCCCCAACAAACCCCAAAAACACCCCCCCAAAACACCAAAAACACCCCACAACATACAAACACCCCAAACCCCCAACAAAATATCACCTCCAATAATCCCCCACCCAAAACAAAAAAATAAACACCCCCACCCCCCCCCCCCCCCAATAAAAAAACCATACCCCACAACTAAATTATAATCCAAACCCCCAAAAAAAAAATTTCCCCCAACCAACCCCAACCAAAAAAAAAAAAATCCAAATACCAACAAACAAAAAAAATTTTCCCCCCCCCCCAAACACAAAAATTACCACCCCCCCACCCAAAACCAAAAACCAATTCTAATAAAACCCCCCCAAAAACATCCCCAAAAAACCACCCCAACCCAAACATACAAAAACTCAAACCCCCCACAACAAACAAACAAATAAAAATAAAAAAAATACAAAAAACAAACACCCTACAAACCCAAACCCAAAACTTCCAAAAACCATACCCCTAAAAAAAAATCCAACCACCCCAAAAACCATACCAAAAAACTCCAACCACTAAAACAATCCCCCCCCAACAAAAATCAACAACCCCCCAAAATCAACCCCAAAATACAACACAAAACACAAACAAATCAAAAACACACCACAACCAACCAAAAACACACCAACTCAATATACCCTTCCATACACCAAAACACCCCAAACCCACCACAAATCAACACATCTTCTCTACATAACCCACCACTAAAACCACAACTACCCCAAAAAAACCCAATCAAACCCCCCCATAAAATCCCCAAAAAATACCACACCACCAAACCCACAAAATCCAATACTTAAAAACCAAAACCCAAAACCATAACCCCATCCCCCATACCCCCAAATAACAACCCCCCCCAAAAAACAACCCCCCACAACACAAACCCCACACACCCCCAAATAAAAACAAATAACCCAACCTCACCAACCCACAAAACCCCAAATAAACAAAAAATTCCCAACAACACACCACTTACAAAAACCAAACTCCCAACAACCATTACCCCCAAATAACAATACCCCCCCACCCAAAAACCCCCTCAAAACCAAATCCCACCCAACCCCCCCCACAACCCCTCCCCCAAAAACCCCCCAACACCCCCCCAACAAAAAAAAAAACCCACCACAAAACTAAACCCCCAAAATCCCCAAAACAACCCCCAATACCCCCCCAAACCAAACCAAACATTACACCCCCCCCCCCCCTTTACCTATACCAAACCAATCCCCCCCCCAATAACCAAACACCCCCCCAAAAAAAACACAACCCAACCCACCACCCCCACACACCCCCATACCAAACCCCACCCCATAAAAAATACCAAATAAATTAAAAACTTTCCCCCCTACCCCCCACCCCCCCCCCTAAAAAATTATCCCAAACCAAAATATAAAACAACCCCCCCCCCTTAACACCCCCAAAACAAAAACTTCAAACCAACAACCCCAAATACCCCCCCCCCACAAACCACCCACCCCCCTCCCCCAACCCCCCAAACCCCCCAACACCCCCCACACATTAAAACCCCCACACCCCCAATATATCAACACTCATACCCCCATCACCAAATAATACTTCAAACCAACCATCCCCCAAAAAAAAACAACCCCCATCCACCCTACCCTCCAATTAAATCCACCTCTTAACAATCTTCCATTCCCCCAACCATTCCCAACATTTCTAACACCCAAATTTCAAAACCCCCCCCAAACACTTAACTCACCACCAATACTAAACCCCAATAAAAAACCAACCCATATCTACCAATCCCATACCTTCCACCCCCAACACCCAAAATACCTCCCCAAACCCCAAATCACCAACAAACCATCAATTCCCCCCCCAAACCAAACCAAACATAAAAAAACATAAACACTACCATTAACAAACAACCCCCCAATCCCCATCATAACCCCTAAAATACAACATTATTTATCACCTATCCCCCACCCCCCAAAAAATCCACCAAATACCCAACAAACAAAACCCACCCCCAATATAACCTACCAACCCAAACATCAACTACCTAACCCCCCTACCCCAAAACCATTCCCAAACAAAATCCCACATAACATACCTCCCTCAAAACCCCCCACTATATCCCCTATTTACAACATTCAATCCCCCCAAAAACCACCCCCCATTAAACCACATACCTAAACATTCCCAAATTTAAACAACTATAATTAAACCCCTCCCCCAAACCCAACAACCCAACATCCCCCAAACCCCAACACCAAATACACCCCCCACCCCCAATTTCATTACCCAAACAACAAAACCCATCCCCTCCATAAAAACACACCCCCCCCCTATCCAACCCCCCCTCCCCACCCCCAACCAACCCAACCCCCCCCCAACCCTACCCCCCAAAATTTCCCCCCCTCCCATTAAAACCACAAAACCCCATCAAGACATCACCTATTTCAATATCATAATCATTACCCCCAAAATCAACCATCACCTTACCACACTCAAACCCCCTACCCAACCTCTCCCCCCAACATATTCTACAATACATCATCTTCCCTCCCTTCCCCTACTAAAATACAATCCCCCCTCACACCCCCCCAAAAAATTACAAAATAATAATCCCTCCTTAACCCCCCCACAATCCCTAATCCCCCCCTACATCCTAGCACCTTCACACATATCCAAACAACCCACCACACACCAACAACCCCAACCCAACAAACCACCCCCCATCCAACACCATACCCCCCCAACAAACAAAAAAACTCCCACATACCATCCCCCCCAAACCACATCCTAAATAACCATAAAACCCCCCATACAAAAATAACACCCCACTAATATACAACATAAATAAAACCCCCTTCTACTCCCATCCTAATTCATCCCTAAAACATTAAACAACCCATACAAATCACTCCAACCATTAATTCTAAACTTCCTCCAAATACCAATACCACATAACATACACACCATTCAAGGCCATTCAAAATCCCCAACCCAAAATTCAAAAATTAACATACACCCATCATCCAACCTTCAAACACCCATCAATCATAAAAACTCTAACAAAACAAGTCCAAAGAACCTCTAAACCACCTATACAATAACCCCCCACCCATCCACTTACCCACCACCTTCCACACCTACAAAAAATATACACCAAATCCTCAACAGTAACTACCCCATTTCCCCTCTTTCAATAATAATACATCTTTCCCCCAATTCCAAAAACTCTGAATATCTACCAATTATCGACCCCTCAAAAACATACAATTATCATTACATCCATCCCATTATTCCCTCAACTACACACTAAAATCCACTACATTTTAAAACCAATACCCAAAACAACATCCCCCATACATCCATAGATAAAATTCTGGTTATTCCTACCTGATCAAATTCACCAAATACCCCATTCCCAAATAAAACCTCGAACTAACAAAGCAAAAACCCCATTCCCCCCAGCTAACCCTTAAGCATAACATACTTACCACACCTCCCTACAAATAATAACTCCCTCATTCCACTTCACTTATACCCATTTTCATCCAACGGGACATTTCCCCATCTACCCACTACCAAACCTCCTATTATCCACCACTTCATTATCACCCCACAGGACTCTTAAAAAAATATTAATATCACTCAACCTGATGATCTTCATCCCAACACCAATTAAACTTCCACCCAGAATTATTCAACCAAACCCACCTTTATCCTGAAAAATAAACCCCACCATCTATAATCACAAACACCATCACCATTAAACAAACTCATATCACAATAATCCATAACACACTATTACCCCCCATACCCTTATTCTCCCACCCACCCAAAATTTTTCCATCCATCCAACCCTCCTTTAACCACCCAAAAACTATTATAATAAAACAATCATACAAGACCATATCACCCCTCCTTCTAAAATTACATCAACAACCCAATCAGTCGCCATAAGCAATCCACTTCATCTCACTCATGTACAGATCCTTCCCTCTCATCAGAAACACCCCCCATTATGAAACCCTCCCCCCCCTCTATCCTATCATAGGTAGCAGATACTGTCACAGAGGAATGAAGTGATATGTGCTGTATTTTGTAAGAGTTTATAGTGCTCATTGAATCAGCAACAGAAATACTTGGTAAAAGAAAGAAAATAAACAAACCATGGGTTACAGATGACATTCTGAAGTTATGTGATACACGGCGGGAAATGAAAAAGGTTAAGAAAGAGGTTCCTGAAGCAGCATGGCAATACAGTATGGTGAATAAAAATATTAGGAAGAAAATGAAACAGGCCAAAGAAAAATGGGTAGCTGATCAATGTGAGTCCATTAATACGGGGCTAATAAAAGGTAACAGCAAGGCAGCTTTTGACACATTAAGAAAACTATCAAAACCCCAACAGCCCAGGGTAACTGTCATAGAAGATAGCAATGGGGCTCTGCTCAATGAAAAAACAGCTGTAATGAGAAGGTGGACAGAATATTGTAAAGAATTATATAACTGTAAACTTGATACTGACTTAGGCATATTAAACAACATTAAGTGCGAAAACAGGGAACTCGGAAATGCAGCAATATTACGGGAAGAAGTGGAAGAGGCTATATGTTCGATGAAAGGAGGGAAGTCACCGGGTGTGGATAATATCCCAGCAGAGCTCTTGAAATATGGAGGACCAGATATAGTAAAAATCATGACAACAATTTGCCAGAAGATATGGAGTACAAAAAAATGGCCAAAAGAATGGACGCAGTCATTAGTAATACCGCTTCCAAAGAAAGGAAATCTAAAAATGTGCAAGAACTACAGAACCATTAGCCTTATTAGTCATCCAAGTAAGGTGATGTTAAGGATACTTTTGAACAGAATAAAACAGAAATCAGAAGAAATCTTGTCAGAGGAACAGGCTGGCTTTAGACCAAAAAGAAGTACCTCAGAACAAATCTTCAATATTAGAGTACTTATCGAAAAACATCTCCAACATCAACACGATTTATACCATAACTTCATCGATTTCACAAAAGCCTTCGATCGAGTCTGGCATGAAGGCTTATGGCAAGTAATGAGAAAATTCAATTTTGATACCAACATCATAGATATCATTGAAGCACTATACAAGGACGCAAGCAGTGCTGTTTTTGCAAGCAACGACATTGGAGAATTTTTCAAAACAACTGTAGGAGTTCGGCAGGGATGTATCCTGTCCCCAGTGCTCTTTAATATTTATCTAGAACATATTATGCAGGAGGCTCTCTACGATTATAAATCAACCATATCGATTGGAGGCCGACCTCTGTGCAACCTACGTTTTGCTGATGATATTGATCTGATAGCTGGATCAGAATCAGAACTTCAAGACCTTACCTCTAGACTGGAGAAAGTAACAAGAACGTATGGGATGGAAATTAATATAGAAAAAAGCAAGATATTGGTGAATAGCCATAAGAAACATGTTCCGACCAACATTACGTTAAATGGGCAAACGTTAGAAGAAGTTAACACCTTTAAATATCTCGGGTCCACTATATGTAGTGATGGAAGATCAAGTAAAGAAATCAAGACAAGACTTGAGATGGCCTCAGCTGCCATGACAAAGTTGAATGTGATCTGGAAAAGTAACATCAGTTTTCCTGTGAAGATCAAATTATACAAATCACTTGTATTATCTATTCTCTTGTATGGGTGTGAGAGCTGGACACTCACTGCAGATACGGAGCGAAGGATTCAGGCTTTCGAGCATAAATGTTATAGAAGAATTTTGCGCATTTGCTATAAAGAGCACAAAACAAATGTCTATGTTAGAGAGAAGATAAACACCTATGCAGGCCACCAAGAACCACTTTTGTCAATAGTGAAACATCGAAAGCTTGCCTGGTTTGGGCATGTAACTCGTCATGACTCCCTTTCGAAAACGATCCTTCAGGGGACAGTCGAAGGTAAACGGAGAAGAGGAAGGCAAAGAAAATCCTGGGCTGATAACATCAAAGAATGGGCAGGACACGGTTTTTCCACACTTGTACGCATTGCTGAGGATAGAGAGCAGTGGAGGACCCTGTCTGCTGATGCTTCCACCATGGCACCCCTACGACCCATGACGGGTTACGGGCTGAGATGAGATGATGATAGTGCCTGAATACTGCTATCCATATCCATTCCATCTGGATATGTGAGTGTGTGCACGTGCATTTGAATATTAATAAAGATGTAATTTATTAAAAGAATAATAAAGATAGATTATGAGATATGCCCATGGAAATAATGGAAAATAGGATACTAAAGAAAATAAACAGATAGATATGCCACATCAAAATAGTTGAAAATAGGATTCTACAACAAGTCACAGGGAAAAAAAAATAAAGACATGAGAGGAGAATGAACAAGGAGAATTTAAAGAAATGACTCTTGTCAAGTAGGAAATGGAAAGAAGAGAAAAGAGTGCTCATCAGGGTGCTCTTAACAGCAAGAAACCACTAAGACAACTGAGAAAGAAGAATATAACCACAGGACTAAAAATTCCAAATCTCTTTACAAAATAATACAGTAAATAAAATAATAGAATTAAAAGAAGTTTTAATCTAGTAAATAAAATAAAAACTCGGGTACTCACACAAACTACTTTTGGAGTAGTCAAGGTCTGGATTTACAAATGATTTTCTTTTCTCCTCTAATGCCTGAGATGGAACTAGCCCGACGGGACCGTTAATATCAGCAAGCCGAGCCTGTTCATTTGAAAAATAAAAATATCACATGAATTGTCATTGTTTGCCGTCTTGTATCTTCCCTCACAAATAGGAATGCAAGTAATCATGCACAGAGAATTCAGAATTTAGTGAAACAGTAGTAAAAGATAAAAAAACAACAACAAAACACACACAAAAAGTGAAGAGCAAGAGAACAAAATACAAACAAAAGAAGATGAGTAGACATCTTCTTTAAATACCATGACAGATGGCAACGGTGATCATGTCTCCTTACAACTTCCTGTCAGCAATAACAATAACAATTCTTTTGGTTCCTTCTTTCTATGCCATGATGTTCAAACTGTTCAGTACGATATGTGCATATTTCCCGTATTCTGGTATTTCACATCGTCCTAATAAACTGATATTCATTCTTTCCATTTCCCTCTTGATGCTATCTAATATTCTTTCTTCTTGTCTTTTCATTTAATTTTAATGCAAAAATTTTAACAGGAATAAGAAAAAGAAAATGGAAGGAAAGAAGATGATAAGGAGGACAAATAAACATGGATGAATCGTATAGGAATACAATAACAGAGTCAGAGGGTCAAAACAAAAAGAGATTTTAAAACTATAAAATTAAAACTCTGCAAAATCAGACCATTTCATGTTGTTTCTTTTTAATTCACATTTGAAAGCCCCACCTACCTGCCACCAGTTGGTGTCATCAGTGCTAAGAATCTCTAAGATGTCACCATCATTGAACGGAAGCCCCGCCTCTTTACATGGCAGTAGGCGGTCTTTCATAGGGTCCCAACTGAAATGTGCTTTCATAAATACCTGAAATAGCACCAAATAATTACAAAAGTTAAAGCGAGTCAGCCACAAATTATCTAACATGTTCCAATGATAACAGGAAACTCTATATACAGCATTGCAACTGAAGACAATCTGATTATCAGAAATTACATCTGGAAAACAATCGTTTTGTTCCGTTAACCCCTTTCCACTCTAAAGGGACAGGCATACTTGGGGCATGTGTTAGAAAAAAGGACTAAAAAACAAATAAATAAATAGATAAAGATGAGCGACACAAAAAGGCTGCAGGAAATTGACAACAGGCATAACAAAACAAATGAAAAAGTGACACTAAATAAATAAGTAAAAATACAAAACAAGAATGAATGATCAACACAGAGAAACCAACAACAAAAATGCAACAGAGAAGTTACAATATGGGATACAAGAATCCAACATCAAAAGTCAAGTAAAATAAAATGGTAACCTACAATATCATTAATTTTCTATATTGATCATGTATTGCGTTTTTCCCACCAAATTGCTGATGTCTTACTTGCTTAAGCGTTTCTTTTCTGCCCTGGAGTGTAGAGGTTTGTGAGAGAAAGTGCCATACTATCCTACCGGTTGTCTTCCTCCTGGCCTGGTTCCAGTCTAGTTTTCAGTCCTTCGGAGATTGTCTAATGTTGTCCTCATAGTGAACTCTGGGTCATTCTGGAGGTCTAGATCCCTGGCTCTTAGTTTCCCATATTTGTCGTGGTAGCTAATCAATTCTCCCTATTTCTCTTTGTAAATGCTGCAGCTGCCTTATTTCCAAGCTATGATATTAAACTGACCAAATCTTCTCTCTCTTTTGTTCTCAATCTGTTTTACTTTCAATTTTTCATGTTGTAAAAATGTGTTCCAGCTTTCCTCTTCTCATAAATATGTGAGTAATAACCTTCCTTTGTGCATCTCTGTCAGGACATCCTCATTACTCTTATTACTGGTCTACTCTCTTCTTGACATTCAACTATAAAAGCACATATCTCTGGCCTCCAGCAATCTTCTTGCTCGTTTACAGAGTGTCCATGATTTGCTTCCAAATGACAGGAACAGACGTATGTAAAACCTAAAGAATTCTCTTTTTTACTTCCATTGACAAAAATCTGATCAAAATGATTTTCATTTCATGGATTTTTGTTTTTACGAGGACTTTCTACTCTGGGTAGTTTAAAGCCCTTATTAGGTATCCATCCCATAAATTATAATCTTACTTTCTTACTGTTCTTCTTCTTCTGCGTTCAGTTTGTAGTCATGCTAAATCTGCAGGCCTGTCGCCAGGACGAAGTCCACAGTCTTTACCAGGTCGGCGCGGCAGCCCCATAGCTTCTGCTGGAGCTCAGCACCCCTTGGCCAGGTCACACGTCGCGGTTCATCATGGGTTGGACAGTTCTGGAGAATGTGTTCTGGGGTCTGGGTTCCTGTTCCGCATGGGCATTCATTCGTACTTTCTTACTGTATATATTATATACTGTTCTCATACCCCATGGAACAATGGGCTGCAGCTGATGTTTGCCACCAATTTCTATTTGGGGTTATCTACTCCAACCCTGCCCAGGACATTTCAGTTGCGTTGGCGTTCTTTTGTACTCTACTGCTCCAGGTTTTGTTGGGACTTAGTAGAAATTTGTGATAACGACAAGCGGTATAAATAGAAAGTATGGAAAACTATGAGCCAGGGGGACCCAGACCTCCAAGATGACCCAGAGTCTGCCGGGAGGGCAACATTAGAGAATCTCTGAAGGACCGAGGACTAGAATGGAACCAGGCCAGGAGGAAGACAGCCGATAGAACAGTATGACGCTCTCTCTTCCCAACCTCTACACCTCACGGTAGAAGAGGAACGACTAAATAAGTAAGTAAGGTATAAATAGAATTTATCGGTGGTTCCTTTGTTTGCATAGAGATATACCCAGGCAGCAACATCAGGTGATAGCCGTTGTATGAACCCGAGGACATCTTACCCGTTTACCTGTCCTTCCTGTCCTGTGAACAGAGTATTTGAATTTTTCGACTGAGCAAGGTATCCTATATATAAAATCCCAGCTTTTTCTGTCTGTGCGTAACGCTAAGGGATGCAACTTTCGTTGAAAGTTAGACATTAATTGTATTGTTTCCCTTATATGTACGCTCCCAAAAATAGTAACTTACCAAAGGAGAATGCGCCAATGACGGTGTGCCCAAATAATATTTATAGAATGTGTGATCCCGTATATACACATTGGGATCCTCGCTGCTGCTACATAGTTTGTGTACTATGGCGATGCACAGTGGTTTTTTTTAAATACTTTTGAATAAGTAAAATTGCCGTTAGGTATTGGTGCTTTTGAATTTAATTCCTGTCTTATGACGGGCTTTTACGCTAGTTAAGTAAATAAATGTCTGTCATGTGTGTTCTTTTTGTTTGACCTTTCTGCCCCTTATGGAGCACAACTGCAGCTGGTCCTAAGCCTGCATCAAATCAGTTATCTGCTCTTGCCAGCGTTGGGTTCGGTAGCAATTTGTTTTACATGAAGTTTCCAGTCCCCATACATAACCTCACAGTCAATCAATCATCAATAAATACCCTTTAGCTCCAGAGGAGCACAGGCCTTGAACAAACACATGCCAAGTCTTCCTGTCCTGTGCCATTTGCTCAAGTTCTTTCCATGTTTTCCTCATCATTTTCACCTGTTTCCAGTTCTCTTCTTCATGTGTTTTTTGTTCTCTCTCTGCCTCTCCTTCCCTGTGGATTCCAGAACAACCTCACAGTTGTAACATGCATGAGGGAGCAATGAGCCTATTCTCTCTTGATCACCATACAAACCTCATATTTGTCTTTACGTAATCAGAACCATATGGTGTTTTATGTTTGGACATGCACCCTAATATAACAGATGGACGCTGTGTCTAGGTTAAACGGGGTGCACCTTGCCAAAACGAGGCAAACTTTTATTTCAAAAATATATAATTAAAAAAAGGCATATCTGACAGAGCAGAAGTAGTACTCATTCTATGTCCCCACAGAGACCCATGAGAGCTACAGTGGCTCATTTTCTACACGCATTTCTGGTAACAAATAATGTTTTTTTCCATGGCTGTGTAAAACTGTGAAGGTGGCATTAAAAACTTGGTTTGGTTTGTGTTGAGGATTGTTTCATGCTTACAGACATTTGGATTTGTCAACGATCCGAATGGCTGTATCATGGAACACCTCAATCGAATAGAGATATATCTCCGCAACCGATGTCGATGATTGTTGCATGTGTGCATGCATTTGAGTTTGGCCAACTCGGATTGCTGCACCATGGAACATCGCAATTGAATATATATTAACGATGTAGTATACATATCACTATGCATGACGCGTATGTCTTTGTAAGGTCATTCGACTTGTGGGTTTTGACCCGAACGGCAGTGTGTTTCAGAAGTGTGGCCATTGCCACTTATATTGTGTGGGATAACCACTGGAAAGTGTGTGGCGTAGTCCACTTTTTAATTGTGTGGCTGGGAAGCCATTTGAGCAGTGTATTTCTTGAACCAAACGTAAGTCGTCGTATGAATAACGCAGTTTGCATAATTATGGCAGATTAGCCTGGCGTGGTATGCCAAAGGAACATTATGTTACTAGCAATAGTGTAAGACTAGTATAGATGGATATTGTACAGCTAGCGGCAAGCGTAAGCCTAGTGTAACGGATATTAAACGACTAGCAGTAGACGTAAGCCTAGCATAATAAGTGTATTGCAGAACTAGCAGGATAGTTAAGTCTAGTGCAAAAGGCTATTGTATCAACTAGCGACGGGAGCAAGTCTAGTTAGCCTCTGAATTTATGCCAAAGGACATTGGCCGTTAAAAGGAACTGACCTCTAACCAGAACTCTAGATAGAGATTGTGAACATGTGCTTATGAAATAATGAGAACTCTTACAGATCGTATATGAATGTGATGTGACTTTTGTTCCCATGTAGTTGGTGTCTGCTCATGGTATGAAATTACTAATTAAATATTTTAAGTCGTCAAAATCACAGTCTTATCAACTGTCGTATTCGGAGTTGAGTTAAATGTTGTTCATCTTCAACTGATCATGACCAGTGATGATTAATGTCTTAACACGCTGCATCTCACACTGCCAATATAATCAATAAGACAAGAGACTAATACAGGTCAGTCAAGGGTCGAATATTTAATATGAAACATATTCAGCACATAATGTATCACAAGGGTTAAAGCAGACATTATCGATACCAACGGACAGTATTACGGAATCCTACAAAAGTGATAAGAACCCGAGGGAATTTGACTCTATAAACTGAATACGCATATAATAACTTGGTCATCCTCAAATACTAGAAGTCATCGAAGCACCCAGAATATACTGGGGTCCCGAGGCCCGTAACATACTGGTGTCAGAAAGTGTCTGGATTTCGTGAATACTGGATCCCCCCCTTCAAGTATCGAAGAAAGTTAAACTGATGATGAACGTTTTGAATGCAAAATCATTCTTTCAAGCCTAACTGGCAACTGAAATGCGCAGGACAGAAAGTGACGTCACTACATCGATGCCGTCAACGTTAGCAGACAACATTGCCTGAGAATATCCGAATTTTCTTCCACCAAAGAGACTGATTCACGCAGATAGAACGGTAATCTTCCACTCAAGAACATGAACCAGTGGAGAATGTATCTCTTCATCAAATTCATCTGAGGCTGCGACGCAGATCGATTGAAGAAACTACGTTCGAAGACCGAAGCAATACTTTCAAACGGTTCCCTGCTGCGAAGGTCAAGGTCTACCATCAATGGACTTCAGCTGTTGAAGACACGTTTCGGAACTTAGATTAGAATTACATGCATTCATGTATTTCTCAGAGGGACAGCTAAACAGATAAGTTCTTGATTTTACTTGGGCGCTTGAACATTATCATATTGTCCTTGCATTAGCTTTGGTCTACAGTTCATCATCACTTTGCTTACTTTTTACTATCATCTGTGTTCCCCCATGCATGTTTTTCGTATATTCGTATATTCGTCGTGTTTAATATTGACTGGAATTTTCCCAGGAAAACTTCAGTGAATGTTAACTTCTATTAGATTTGCATGCTTATATTCGCCGACTGAGGATCTGACTGATTATATTTTTTCTTTCGAGTCAGGATATAATTGTTTCCTCAGCTCGCAATATAACCATATTTTGTGTACTTAGCAGTTGCGTCAAGTGAGTTACGTCCTCTTTATTTACGTAACCTAATTTCAGTACTGTTGACAATTGTTGTCGTGTGTGATCTAAAACTTCTTTGTCTACACGTTTGTTTAAGACGACTTGTCTTGTTATATTTTTTGTGTGATGTAAATTCTTTTCTTTCTTTTACTGATTACTGAGTATAAGTCTCCTTTATTTACTTTATAAGTGTAAAGTGTTGTCGTATAACTGAAAAATCATTTCATTGTAACTCATTTGATTGTTTTCACTGTCTTTGTCACATGTTCTTGTAACTTGTTTGTTATTGATTAATATATTCATGTACATATTATAGTGAGTTCTATAGTCCTGGTGTATATTATAGACTATTGAAGGTACTCAGAAACCTATTATCATGTCTACACTACAGGAATTCATTGATATTGGAAAAAGTTATGGAAAATCAGGAGCAGAACTACAAAGTTTTGCAGATACAAAATATGATGAATATTTATCGCGTCTGGAAAGAATGGAACAGCGCGAAATGACTAAACGAGCTGATGAGCTTAGGAGGTTTGAATTAACCCAAAGAGGGAAATGAAAGAAAAAGAGATGGCTCAGAAGGAAAAAGGAAATACCCATGAAATTGGAATTAGAACGATTGACTATAGCTCAACAAGAAAAAGACAGAGAATTTGAAAAGGAAAAAATGGCTCAACGAGATAAAGAATTAGCTCAACAAGAAAAAGACAGAGAATTTGAGAAGGAAAGAATGGCACAACGAGATAAAGAAATGGAATTAAGGAGAATGGAACTTATGCAACTGGATCAAGCCCATAAAAACGCCATGGAAATGGAAACTTTAAAACTTCATGCAGAAAAAGAAAAAGCTTTAGAATTAGCTAAAGTGCAGTCTGAACAGACTAAGACTGCGGCTGCTACAAATATTTTTTATCCTAAGTTAAAAATGCCACATTTTGACCAAACTCGCGATTGTGTTGACTCTTTCATATCTAGATTCATCATCAAGGTCACAGCTCTGAACATACCCAAGGAAAGATGGAGCAGTCTTTTACTTGATTTTTTTGACTGGTGACTCACTTAAATGTTTCATGAGTCTTGATGAAAAGAGCAGAAGCGATTTCGATGTCGTAAAAGAGGTGTTACTAAGACGTTTCCAGTTAACTGAGTCTGGATTCAGAGATCGTTTTCATGCGGCTAAACCAAGCAAGGATGCAGATTTTGGTGAATTCATTGCATCTATTAAACATTTCCTTAGCAGATGGATTGATCTATCTAGTATAAATAAAACATATGAAGGTGTTATAGATCTCATGCTGCGAGATAAAGTTTTATCCGCATGCAGCACTGAATTAGAAGCATTTTTTACAAGAAAGACATCCTAATTCTATCGATGAGTATGAAAAACTCGGAAGACAGTATCAAACCGCACATCAGAATAAAGATCTTCATAGATCAACTATTCGAGATCCTATGCCTGTGTGCGCGGCACAACATGATCAGAGACCTCGATCGAAGAGCTTTGATGGACGTTGTCGTTCAGATTATTATCAATCCGACAGAGGTTTTTATAACTTCCGTCGTCATCGCTCTCCTTCGAATTCATATCGACGAGGTTATAGAGGATATTCACCTCATGATCGTGGGTATCACAGAGGCAGGGATTATGATGGTTCACATCAAAAAGGATACTATAAACAGAGATCATCTTATGGTAGAGATGCCAGGAAGGATGACTCTACTGATTTTTATTATAGCAATAAAAAGTCAGTCAATAATAACAAAGGTAATGCCAGATCTACGTCGAGAGACAAAAATAAACAGAGACATGCAAATAGTTGCAGTGTTAAAAAGGAAAAAGGTAATGATGATAATGATCATGCGAACGCATGTATGGTAATGAATGATACATGTTATGAGTGTCAGTCGAAAAACAGATTAAAGTCTACAATTACACTTGATTGTGGTCATTGTATGCCAACAATGTCGGCATGTGTAAATGTCGGTTATCTTACATTTCATCCCGGAATATTGGATGGTAAGGTAGTGAGAGTTTTGCGTGACACTGGGTCCTCAACGATAGGCATAAAGCACTCGCTTATCGAGCCCTCTGCTTTTACAGGCAAATCAGTTAAGTGTGTCACATTTGGTGGGAATATAGAAACTTTCCCTGTGGCACGAGTATACATTGATACTCCTTTTTACACAGGCACTGTCTATGCCTGCGGCTTGAGAGCACCCATAACTGAAATTATAATAGGAAACATACCAGGAGTTAAAGATTGCACTCCTGAGGAGATTGCAATGTGGGTTGAATCTCACCCACAGGTGGCAAATGCTGTTGTAACGAGAGCACAACAGTTAGCTACGGACATGGCTACACCACCTCTTCCTATAATAGATACAATTATGTCTCAAGTTGGCACTGTTACACCTTCTGTTTTTGCAGAAAAACAGAAGAGTGACCCAACTTTACAAGGATTGTTTAGCCGAGCAGAACAAAAAACGATTAAATACACAAGAGGGGCTAAACAATGGTTCAAGATAAAGAAATCAATACTCACTAGATATTATGATGATGGCAAAACAATTATACATCAAGTGATAGTACCTAAAGAATACAGACCATTGGTCCTACAAACAGGTCATGACTCCCCTATGGCAGGGCATATGGGGATCAAAAGAACATTGTTTCGTGTTACGTTACAATTTTATTGGCCTGGGGTTAATAAGGATACAAAGTTATACTGCAAATCATGTACAACATGCCAAGGTATAGCACGTAAGGGCAGGTTCCATACGGCACCCTTACAGATTACAGACGTGCCTGAGAGACCTTTCAAAAAGATTGCAGTAGATATAGTGGGTCCGTTATCAATTGTTTCAAATAATGGATTTCGTTATATTTTAACTTGCGTAGATCTTTGCACGCGTTGGCCAGAGGCCATACCGTTGAAAACCATCACAACTGCATCCGTGTCTGATGCATTATTTTCGATATTTTGTCGAATCGGTTTTCCGGAGGATATATTGTCAGATCAAGGATCACAATTTACTTCCAACATCATGAGGGATTTAGAATCCATGCTATCTGTTCACCACTCGTTTTGTAGTGCGTATAGGCCTCAATCAAACGGTGTGTGCGAGCGCTACAATAGCACTCTAAAACAGATGTTATCTAAGATAACTGAAGAATGCCCTCGTGAATGGGATCGGCTTCTGCCGGCGGCCCTCTTCGCTTTTCGTGAAGTGCCTCACGAGAGCACGGGATGGTCTCCGTTCGAATTGGTTTATGGTTCGAATCCTCGCGGACCAATGATGATACTCAAAGATTTGTTGATTGGAGCGTCAATTGATACAGCCACTCGAAACAGCTACGAGTTAGTGATTGATCTCCGACAATGAATCATCGATGCGTGCACTTATGCATCCCAGAGTATAAAATCAGCCACTCAACGATCAAGATTATTACATAATCAAAAGAGAATATTAAGATCATTCAAACCAGGGGAAAAAGTTTGGTTGTTGCTACCTCATAACGATAACAAATTACTGATATCATGGCAAGGTCCATTTGATATTATCAAACAAGTCACAGATGTTGACTACTCGGTAAACGTTAGAGGTAAAATCAAAACCTTCCATGTCAACATGCTAAAATTAGCAGTTGAAAGACCACAGGAATTAATTCCTGTTATTAACTCTATTGATGATTCTTCACATCATACTGCTTCTTTTGCAGTTGTTCATGAAGAAGATACTACTTCGTCTATCCCTTTACAATTCCAACTACCTTCTTTGCAATCATCGGAATCTTGGAAAGACGTGACTATTTCTTCGTCACTATCTTCGTCACAACAAGATCAAGTTCGGGATATTCTTATTTCTTTCAATGATGTTCTCACCGACCTTCCAGGTCAGACATCGCTTATATCCCATGATATTACTCTTACTGATTATAAACCTATCAAACTTAGACCCTATCCTATATCTTTACACCACAAAGATAGGGTGAACAAAGAGTTAAAAGAGATGATACGTTTAGGTGTGATATCTCCTTCGGAATCACCATATGCATTCCCAATGGTGATAGTTAAAAAGAAGGATGATTCTTTATGTATTTGTATTGATTTTAGGCGATTGAACAAAATTACAATCACAGACGGTGAGCCTATGCCACTTTTAGATGATCTTTTGTCAGAATTATCTAATGCTACCTTCTTTAGCAAACTAGATCTCTCCAAAGGCTACTGGCAAATTCCTCTTGCCGAAAATGCCAAACCTTACACAGCTTTCACAACTCCTTTTGGGCTCTACCAATGGAATTATATGTGTTTTGGGTTAGTGAATGCGCCAGCGACGTTTGTGCGCATGATGCGCCGCCTTCTTGGCGATCGTAAAGATGTCATCACGTACATCGATGACATCTGCCTATTTCATGACTCGTGGGAAGACCATATTGATGGTTTAACTTCCCTTCTACATACGTTACGTATGCATGGTTTTGACTGTGCGACCTTCAAAGGTCCAAATTGGTTGTCAGGAAATTTCTTTTCTTGGTCACCGAATAGGTAACCACAAACTGTATCCTGACGACAATACAGTCAAAAGAATTCTAGAGATTTCTACCCCTTCAACTAAGAAACAAGTTAGAAGCCTTTTAGGCTTGATAAACTATTACCATAAGTTCATCCCGCATTTCGCACAACTATCTACACCTTTGTCCGCACTGTTGACCAAAGATAGTCCTAATAAGGTACGTTGGGACAAAGATTGCGAAAGCGCTTTGGTAACAATTAAGAAATTATTTAGTAATGCACCAATTTTGTTATTACCGAATATACGTATTCCATTCATACTTCAATCAGATGCCTCGAGTTACTCCATGGGTGGTTGTTTGCTGCAATGTTACAAGGAAACACTCCATCCATGTTTCTATGTGTCGAGGAAACTGACTACGGCTGAACAGAAGTATGCGACAGGTGAACGTGAGCTCCTGTCGATGGTCTGGTGCCTGGAGAAGCTGTCAAGATATCTCATCGGCACGCACTTTTACATTATGACAGACCATAGTCCTCTTACTTACATAACAGCTAGAACAATGCGTAACGCTAGAATACACCGATGGTATTTGTTGATTCAAGAATTTTTATTTACGATCCTGCCTATTGCTGGATCAGACAATAACTTGGCAGATCTTTTATCGCACAACGTCTCTGAGAAGAAATTGAATTAACTCTTTAGTCACCATGTTGACAAGTGCTATTATTAATTTTATAAAATTTAATGTGTCTACTTAATTATTATGATATTTATAAGTAGGTAGTACTAATATTGATATGATCGGGAGACGGGCGTCTTCTCCATCACTATCATCCGTGCCACAAGTGTCACGTTTGGAAGTGAGGGGGATGATGTTGAGGATTGTTTCATGCTTACAGACATTTGGATTTGTCGACGATCCGAATGGCTGTATCATGGAACACCTCAATCGAATAGAGATATATCTCCGCGACCGATGTCGATGATTGTTGCATGTGTGCATGCATTTGAGTTTGGCCAACTCGGATTGCTGCACCATGGAACATCGCAATTGAATATATATTAACGACGTAGTATACATATCACTATGCATGACGCGTATGTCTTTGTAAGGTCATTCGACTTGTGGGTTTTGACCCGAACGGCAGTGTGTTTCAGAAGTGTGGCCATTGCCACTTATATTGTGTGGGATAACCACTGGAAAGTGTGTGGCGTAGTCCACTTTTTAATTGTGTGGCTGGGAAGCCATTTGAGCAGTGTATTTCTTGAACCAAACGTAAGTCGTCGTATGAATAACGCAGTTTGCATAATTATGGCAGATTAGCCTGGCGTGGTATGCCAAAGGAACATTATGTTACTAGCAATAGTGTAAGACTAGTATAGATGGATATTGTACAGCTAGCGGCAAGCGTAAGCCTAGTGTAACGGATATTAAACGACTAGCAGTAGACGTAAGCCTAGCATAATAAGTGTATTGCAGAACTAGCAGGATAGTTAAGTCTAGTGCAAAAGGCTATTGTATCAACTAGCGACGGGAGCAAGTCTAGTTAGCCTCTGAATTTATGCCAAAGGACATTGGCCGTTAAAAGGAACTGACCTCTAACCAGAACTCTAGATAGAGATTGTGAACATGTGCTTATGAAATAATGAGAACTCTTACAGATCGTATATGAATGTGATGTGACTTTTGTTCCCATGTAGTTGGTGTCTGCTCATGGTATGAAATTACTAATTAAATATTTTAAGTCGTCAAAATCACAGTCTTATCAACTGTCGTATTCGGAGTTGAGTTAAATGTTGTTCATCTTCAACTGATCATGACCAGTGATGATTAATGTCTTAACACGCTGCATCTCACACTGCCAATATAATCAATAAGACAAGAGACTAATACAGGTCAGTCAAGGGTCGAATATTTAATATGAAACATATTCAGCACATAATGTATCACAAGGGTTAAAGCAGACATTATCGATACCAACGGACAGTATTACGGAATCCTACAAAAGTGATAAGAACCCGAGGGACTTTGACTCTATAAACTGAATACGCATATAATAACTTGGTCATCCTCAAATACTAGAAGTCATCGAAGCACCCAGAATATACTGGGGTCCCGAGGCCCGTAACAGTTTGGTTTTGGGAACTATCTTCATTGCATATGGACAACTCCATCAGTGATCCGATCTTCTTCCTTAGATCACACAAGGAGGATCTTAGCATAGTGCACTCACTCCGTAGCACCGGCGAGGATCCTAATGTGTGTATATAGGAATCACACATTCTATAAATATTTTTGCGGTGGGTAGTTTTATAATTTTTCTAAATTTTGCCAGAGCAGCGGCCTTATGGCCTACTCTTTACGATTTCCAACTGCCGTGGGATTTTCAATCTGTGCAACCTGCACATGGGACCTCCTATTTTTTCGCCCTTATCCAAGGCTACGCATTCGATCTCACTACCTAGGAGACCAGGGGAGAGTATGACATCATTAGGACCACTGGTTCTGAAAAAAAAATATTCCATAAATTATATTCCCTCTACTAGGAATCAAACCCGGTACCTTTAGAATTCGAGGCGGACGCCATACCTCTTAGCCACCCCAACCCCATTTTTTGCAAACTTACAGGCTCTGACTTGCTGAAGTGCTGAAACGATGGAATAATCTTCAGGGTGATATCAGGGTCAGACTCTATGATCAGCTCCATCATCATCTCTGGGGTGGAAACAGGAATCCCGTTTACTTCACGGATGATGTCTCCTACATGAAGCATTCCTGCAGATTGAGAAAACCCACAAATTTATATGTGTACATGGGGTATAGCACATATTCCAAAATCAACCTCTGATTGGCTGGTAAAAATAATCAAAAATAGAGAAAAAAAAATCTTATTACATACAAAACTTACTTACATAACTGCATTACTTTTCCACATAGTCGCCACCCAAATTCAGGAACTTGTTGTACCGTGGCACCAGCTTTTGCAATCCCTCGTCAAGGAATGGCACCTCCAGGGTACCCAGCCAGTTGTTGACTCCATCCATGAGCTCCTCATTGGTTTTGAGGCGCTGGGTAGCCAGCCATACCTTCATCTTGCCGAACAGAAGTTAATCGCTTGGCGCCAAGTCCGGGCTGTAAGAGGGGTGGTTGAAAATCTCCCAGTTGAACTGCTTGAGTAAAGCCTTTGTGCGAGCCCAGGAGAACGACGCCCTTGGTGAGCATTCCGCCATGAATTCAGTCAACAAAATTCTCTTGCAGTCTCAGAACACTGTAGCTGTCATTTTTAGGTGTGAAAATGTTTGTTTGAATTTCTTGGGCTCGGTTGGAGAATGAGTGTGCATCCTCTGTTTGGACTGTTCCTTCATCTCTGCATTCAAGAACTGAACCCATGTCTCATTCCCATTCACGATTCTGTCGAGAAATTCGTTCCCCCCTTCCCGGTAGCGCAGAAGGAACGTCAAAGCTGAGTCCATTCTTTGAGCTTTGTGAACGTCAGTCAGTTGTTTTGGTATCCACCGTGCACAGAACTTGTGGTAACCCAATCTCTCTGTGACAATTCAAAACAGACTAGTCCTCGAAATTTGAGGAAATTCAGCAGAAAGATCTGAAATCGTGAAATGACGCTTTTCACCAATGACTTAGTCGACTTTTTGAATGAGTTCATCAGTCACAATTGAGTGTCATCCTTGTCCCCCCTCGTCATGCACATCTGTGCACCCATCCCTGAATTTCCTGCACCAATCCCTCACAGAACTGTCACTCATAACATTATCACCATACACACGTCACAAACGACGATGAATCTCGGTGGCGCTGTGTCCTTCTGCTTGCAGAAAATGAATCACACCACGGACCTCACAGCTGGCGGGAGTGGCGATGACAGGGTCCATGTTTACCCAGTCGCTACTCATGAACAACTGAACAATTGGGACTGTGGGTTTGCGTTTAGCGAGATAACAAAATACTGATTCTTGCATGGGCAACAGCTTGACCTCTTTATCCGAGCCCCCAACTGTTCCCACCGAGACACTGTTTCGGGGGCGTATTCCTATAGTCAGTAATGACTGAAAGAAATTCTACTATAAGCAGATATGAAAGGGCAAAGATTCAAATTCTGTGAAAAATGTAGCAATGAATATACTAGGCACCTATGTGTTACTGGGGTCCGGAAGTGGAACAAAGAATAGTAACACTGTATCCTACCAGGCATGTTATAAAAAGTGACTAAGGAGGGTTGGTTACCCCTTCCTGTAAAAAATCTTTGGCTGAAAAAGAGCGAAAAGCTCAGCAGCCCTAGTTAAACAACATGGACAGGTAAAATACAGAATATAAGTAAATTCAGCCGTCCAAGACAGAAGATCCTCTGGAAAAGAGGCTCATGAATAATGAAGAGAAAGACGCTGAAAAAAACTTGAGCTGATGGCACGTGACAGGAGGACTTCTGATGTCTTTGTTGAGGGCCTATGCTCCTTGGGGAGCTAAAGAGTATTGACTTAATATACTAGGACAAGGAAAGAACAGCGTCTTCTACTCCCTCAAACACGTTGTACAAAGCAACTAATATGAGATTTTGCATGGGACTGGCAACTTCAACATGTAAAACATTGCTTCTGAAACCATCACCGCAAGAGCACACAGAGGCTTAGCTGCAAGTTTCCAAAAAGAGGTCCAGCTTTAGTAGTGGCTGTATGCTTCACAAGATGTGAAAATGGAAGAGAATGATGATGCTGAATATACTTCTTACTCAAAAGAGATTCAGTTTGTACAGTCTACAAAACAAAGTTAGCTGCATCAAGCCTACATATGAACTTTTGTATGGAACAGAAATATGGAAATAGAAGTGAAAGCATCCTCGTAGCACCTGACAAGCATATTTACCTTTCACCTTCCCAAGGAACATAAACTTTCAAGGAATTCTTACCAACTGTGCTGTTCGATCAAGATACTTCCATGACTTCTTTCTCTCAATTCTGCCCCCAATTCTCATCTCCATTTGTTCTTTAGTCTACCTCTTCTACTCTAAAAATTCCAAAACATGGAGTAGTACCTTGTAATGCATTCAGCAGGTTTAATCAATGTGCGTCCAATCCATCTCCAGTGTTTTCTTCTCATCTCTTGTTATATTTGTACTTGTCCGATTTTTGTTATTTGTTCCACATTAAAGATCTTGTCACACCATTTCAATGCTTCTATTCTATGCAAACACTCATTTATTAAAAGTCTGTAGCTTATGTCTAGTCTTAACTAAAACAATAACTAATATAAAATGAATACCCTGCTTGTCCACTATGCTGCCTTGTAAAATCCTGGCCACCTGCAGATCATTCATCTCATCAAGCTTCACTGTGATACCCTAGAAAAGAAGTATTTAAGATACGGCACTGTTAAGGGGTTGTATTTTTGCTGTACTATGCCCTGAATATATACATATGTGAATATTATATAAGGTCGACTGGGTGTCTTCAAATAAAGTATTATAATTCCAAGCATAGCCAAGTGTTCATTCTTTCATACAAGGTAACTCCTCGATAATTTAACTCCAAAGATTTGTTGATCTTGTGCAATTTATTTGACGAGACCGTCAACAGCAGTACAACTCCCTTGAAATACATAGCAGTGACAATAAAAATCATAAATTTACTTTTCAATTCCACACAGTGCATAACATAACATATAATTCTACACAGTCAAGCATTGTGCGCAAGCCAGTTCTTCTTCATCTTCTGCGGTCAGTTTGTAGTCATGCTAAATCTGCAGGCCTGTCGCCAGGACGAAGTCCACAGTCTTGTATGCCACAATTTATGGATAGATATCTTCTTTAGTTTTGCAGTATCAGCTACTGACACATCTTGAAAATACATTAAAGAAAACTTCTTGTTCCATACTCAAACTGCCTTCACAGCCAACACTGCCAATAAATGCAGAATAGCATAACACATCCAAATGGCTTTACAGGCCAATATAAGAATAATTAACACATTCCTCTGGACACAGTCAGAACACAGTGACTCACATCTAAGGCGGACATATGAAGACTCACCGTTATCTCCAAGCATACATTCTCAGCAACAGACTCACATCAACATTTTTACTAAGCGACAATGCATATAAGCATCTAATGGAAATTATATGTGGTGCTGAAACGACACTTAGAAAATAATTACAGTTTAAAACACTGCAAAGCGTCGTCCAACAAGCACTTAGAACATTTTTGCACATTATCATATCATTTTTGCTCTAAAATACATAACTCGTTAAGCTTTTTCAGGTCTTACAAAGAGAGCCATTACAACGCTGGCCTATTAGTGACATAGTTGGCAAGGGATTCAAACCTGACAGTGTCAAGCTCTGTACCTAGGTACATTGGCTCCATTGTCAAATTAGGGAAGGCTAAAGCAGGGAGGAAGATAACTGGTCACCACACCTAATAAAAACAGCTGGACCTAGTATGGTGAAGTCTCTAACACTTCAATCCCCTATGACAGTAGCTGCTATGTGACTAGAGCCTGGGAAGAGTGTTATCAAAAATGAGGACTCATGAATGGTGAAATCAGCCATCGAAGAAATCTTTGAGGTTCCTAAAAGCTAAATTATATAGAAGGCATGGTTTGTTCTTTTCAGTTTCATTCACAGAAATCCATGAACGAACCAATTCACACAATGTAGAATTGGACGGCACTCTCACAGCAGATTCTACCGAATATCAGAAAAACTGACATGTAGTGAACCTTGGACATTGCCATGCCTTAGATCTGGGAACAGTCACCGACCAGAAAACATGTCTGTATGACTGAACTTTAAATCAGAAGAAACCTACTACAGAGAAACTTTCAGTTAAGTAATGAGATAATTGGTGAAGAGCATCACCAAGCAACTTGCACTGTTCCAAGACACCACATTTGCCATATACACACCCTCTCTCCCCCAAACCACACAAAGAAATCAAGTCCGTCAAAATCTTCAATTCAAATGTCAAGTCAGTCCTACTGTGCGACTCTAAACCAGTGCCCCGCAACATTTTTCCCTTCGCAGCACACTTAAAATGCATTTCACAATTTCAAGACACTTTATAATATTTAAACAGGTGGGTATGGCAAATATTTTAAAATTTGATGCAATCATAAGACAACGCTCCCTAATTTGTTGTGATGGATGATGATAACTCAACTTATTATTTGTAAAATGGTACGTGTGAAATTCTTTTATAATATTTGACCATAAAATGCAGTAGCGCAATGGTTAGTGCACTCGCTTCCTAGCTCAGTGGTCCATGGTTCGATCCCCAGTCAAGGTGGGATTTTTTAGACCGCAAACGGCTCTGGGGTCGACCCAGCCTCATGAATTGGGTACCAGAACAACGTCTGGGAAGGTTAAGGCGGCCAGTGTGATGCTGACCACATCACCCCTAGTGTGCCGATGGTCAAGGAAATACGGGCATAACATTGTACTCCCAAAATGCCTCAATAGGCGTGTAAAGGGATCCTTTACCTAGTTATAGTGTATTCTGCCTGGTGTCACAGCACATCAGGCCTGTACCAACGGCATACCAGTATGCCGCAACGCACCGGTTGCGGAGCACTGCTCTAAACCACGAAGAAGAAAAAACAACCAAGATTTTCATATATGGATGTTTGCATAGAACAGAATGAGTGAAATAGTACAACAAAATCAGTAATGAGAAAACTGGTGATAAGAACTAGTGGAACACAAGATGAGAAAGACACCGGCAATAGACAGGTTGTATGAATTGAGGAAAAGTGATAGCATTACTTGGCAGTCCTGGTTCTGAGGTCCCCAGGGTAAGAGAGTTAGTTGGAGCTTTGAAAAAAAAATATGTAGAAGAGAACTGGAGAAATAAAAAATGACGAGGAAGACACAGAAAGACCTTGAGATGATAGCACGGGACAGGAAGACTTGGCTTGTGATTTATGAAGGCCTATGCCCCTTGGGGAGCAGAAGGGTAATGCCGACGATACAGTAATCATTATAAAAGGTAAAAGAAGTCCCGTAACAGATACTGCCATAGGGGAAAAGTGTTACAGACTTCACTATACTAGGTCCAGCTTGGATAGGCGGGGTGACTAGTTCCCTTCCTCACTGCCTTTTCCTTCCCTAACTCAAAAGTAGAGTCAGGTACACATCTACAGGTGGGTAGACTGGACATGACACCACAGTGTTTTGAACCCAGCACATTTGCCGTGATAGACCAGTGCTCTAACCACTCTCCTAATCAAACACTCGCCATTTATAAAGTACATAATGTTTCAAAAAAATTAATAAAGGCACAAGACAGATCACACTCACCAATGGCTCTGTCTGTGACTTCCTAATGTTAACATATCGAACTTGCTCCTGAATATCACTGAACACAGGGGGCAGCGGGCCTAACAACTGTGGACCTTTGGTGATCATCTGAGATTTATCAATGTCACCCTCAAAGAATCTGTTTGTGATGTCATCATGTGCAACCAATAAAGCCTTCAGGAGGTGGGAAAAACATAATGAGAGTATATACAATATACAGTTACACTGTCATCATCATCACTATCATCTTTTATTCAGTCCTTATGGAGCTAGGAACCACCATTACAGATAGCCTACACCAAAACACAAACTCTTCATCGCCTTAGTATGGCTTTATTCCATCTCCACTTGTGACCAAAATTGACCTGAGGTCATTAATCGACACAAAATAGTTTAATCTATCATCCTACACAATATCTTACAGTTAACAGTTTGGATCATCACGAAAAATTTCATTTTAATGTGATATTTCCTTTCTCAACAGCCCAAAAACTTTGAACACGTTCTCAAAACAAGCTGAAGTGGTGACGGAATAAAGTGCTATTTGCACCGATTATCAATCAATACTGTTTAGCTCCCCAAGGAGCATAGGTCATCAACAAACACATGCTAAGTCCTCCTGTCCCGTGCCATCAGCTCAAGCTCTTTCCACATTTTCCTGCAGTGTACTTATGTCTCCAATTCTCTTCTCTGTGTGTTTCTACCTCTGCCTTTTTTACCCTGAGGGTTCTAGAGCAAGGACTGCTTTGTAATGCTATCAACAGGTTTCCTCAGTGTGTGTCCTATCCATCACCAGCATCTTCTTCTCATCGCTTGTTCCGCTGGCACTTTTCTGGTTCTTGTCATCAATTCCACATTAGTGATCTTGTCATACTACTTCAATCCTTCTACTCTATGCAAGCGCCCGTTGATGAAAGTCTGTAGCTTCTTTGGTGGTTGTTTTTGCTGTTCCCCGTGTTTCAGAGCCATATAATAGGACTGACTTGACCTGTAGCAATTAGTTTTACATTTAGTACTTTTTCATGTATTTCACTCAGTTCTCACTTTCTCTGGCAGGGAAGATAGTGTGATTCGCTTCCGTAGCTAGGAGGTGTTGCCATTTGGATAATCCTGTGTTCGATTCTTCAGCGAGCCTATAACTTCTGTTGTTTTTCTGCAATCTAGTTTTCTACTTTTTTATTTCTCACAAGTGCCTATAACTTACCTTTATGTGTGCAATATTTATTTATCTTGTTGCTGTTAACTTAGGCCACTTTCTTTGTCCTAGTAAGATATATTATTGTTTAACCCACTGTTGACCACAGATGTAGCAAACAGAATTCACCATCTTTCTTAGCCGCCTTTACAGTAATTTTTTTTTACATGCTTGACATGCCAGAAAGTATTAATCAATTTCTTTGGAGATCAAGATTTTGAAAAAAGATAAACATGAGCCTGCTCAGTGGGAACACAATTTGATAATTATGTAAATGTTATAGTGGCAAAGATGGTGTGTATAAACTTTATGCAGCATTCATATTAAACAAAAAAACTGCCTAAATGACAACTGACATTTAATTTAAAATAAAGCATTACCTGTAAATAGTGCTAGCAATAAGATTATTATGTGGCACAGAAAACAATGCAAGTTCTAACCCTGAAATGGGGATTGGCTAGTATTTCTTTCAGCTCTTCTCCCTCTTCAATGTCATGGAAGTCATCTAAAGACTCCAGGAGGTCCCTGGTAGCAGAAACTGCATCTTGTGCCTGAGAGGGAGGTAACTTCACTTCCAAGTCTTCATGTATCTAAACAGATGACATTATGAGACTCAGTCAAATTCTATAGTAACATGGATAAGAAGACTCAAAAAAGATAACCAAAACATTTACACATATATATATACAGGGTGATCGAGAAGTCTCTCCGCAGTGGGTTCAGTGCTTTAATAATATGAATGTAATATGTTATGATACAGTAAACAGTATTATTTTAATTGACTTTAATTACCGCGACACTGTCTGAGATGATGATGATGATGATATAATCCCTTTAGCTGTGAGCAGGTAGCTCTTGACAGCCCATTGCCTCTCTGACAAAGGTGCAAGTCTTCCTCAGTTGCTGTGATGATGTGTAGAGTGTATTGTGGATGGTTGGGTTCGATGGAAGTAGTTGGCGTCGCAGGTCTGTTAGTCTTGGGCACTGTAACAGCAGGTGTTCAACTGATTCCTCATGGTGGTGGCAGTGCCTACAGTTTGGTTCACGTAGTGGGTCTATTCTATTTAAATGTTTATTGACAGGGGCATGGCCTGTTCTCAGCTGGAAAATTAGACTCTGATCTCTTCTTTTCAGTTGTTTAACTGGATCTTGAGGGTTTGGTTTAGCTTGATGTTTGAAGAATGGCCGCCCTGTCTGGGAGGAAGCCCATTGGTTTAGCCATTCTTCCCTATAATTGTTTCTCAGGATCTGTTGGCAGGTTTGCAGTGTGGTACTTGATGGGAACTGGGGCAGTGCTGCTCCTCTTTTGGATAGTTTGTCGGCTTTTTCATTTCCTGGGACTCCGACATGCCCTGGGATCCACTGGAGTGTAACTTCGACGCAATAGGAAGTGAACAGTTGGTCAATAAATCTACAGATGTTATTAATATTAGGGGACATTTTGCTTTCTAGGGCTTGGAGTGCTGATTTTGAGTCTGAGAATATAACAATATCCTCAGGTGGAGTGATGCCACTTTCAAAGTCTGAGATTATCCGGCACAATGCTTTTTCTAGTGCTGTTATTTCTGCATCATAGCTGGAACAAATTTCTCCGCAAGGGCCAAAGATGCAAGGGTGGTCTTCTGGGTGCTGGTTGGGGTATTTTATCACTGCGCCATATCCAGCATTGATGGTAGCTTTAAATGCAGATCCATCTGTGTAGACATGGATGATGTCTTGTGGATATGAATCTATAGTTTCTAAAGCGATGGTTTTCAGTAGTGGTCCTAGAGTGTTCTTGTCTGCTGAGGGGTCAGAGAGTTCAGTTCTTACTATGGGAGTAGTTGCCTGCCAACAAGGTGGTTCATTATTGACAGTTACCATCGGCTTTCTAACTGCTGGTAGGTGGTGTTTGATGCTAGCTTCTTTTGCATTTTTAAGAAAAGATGTCTTTTGTATTCTGTGTTTTTGGTGCCACTGCTCTATCATTTTCCTATTCTCCTCCTTTGTGTCCATTCTCAGATACCTTTTGTATGTTTCCACTGCTGAACGTTCTCTTCTTAGGTTTAAGGGTTCAATATTGGTGTTGATTTCGCATGCATCTGTCGGCGTTGTCTTCATGGCACCACTTATAAACCGTAGAGCATGATTTTGGACTTTGTCTAGCTTTTGTAAGAGGCTTTTACTTGCAATAGTTTGGAGGGGGAGCGAGTAGTCAATTACTGGGCGCACATATCCAGTATAGAGTTGGCGTAATGAGTGCTGGTCTGCTCCCCACCCACAGGAAGAAAGGTGCTTAATGAGCCTGAGTCTTGTGGATGCTTTCTCAATCAGCTTGTCTATGTGGGGTCTCATGGTAAGTCTACGGTCGAGCTCGACTCCAAGATATCTCGGGCATTCTTCATATGCTAATTTCTCTCCATTCATCCAGACCTCGATGTTGTTCTCATTAACTCTCTTGTTTAGACTGAACAGGCCATACACAGTTTTCTCTACATTGATTTCAAGTTTCCAGAACTGGCAGTATGCAGAGATGGTTGTCAGGTTTTTGTTCATATTTTTGGTGATGGTTTGGAGGTATTTTCCTTTTGTCCAGATGACTAGGTCATCAGCAAATAGTGCTTTTTGGCAGGTGATGACATCTGGGAGGTCATTTATAAATATAAGAAACAGTGTACAACTTAGTGCCGATCCCTGAGGCAGTCCTTCCTCCAGGGTTCTTTGTTTTGATGTTGTTCCACTGAATGTTGTTTGGATTGTTCTGTTGTGGAAGAAACCTTTTAACCAGTTGTACATTCGCCCTGATATTCCCATTCTTCGCATTTTGAAGAGGAGGCCTATCCTCCAGACTCGATCATAGGCTTGTCTAAGATCAATAAATGTTGCAAGCACATTTCTTTTTTCTTGGAAGGCATCACCTATCTCTTGGGTGAATCGTATCAACTGATCCATTGTCTGTTTGTTTCTTCTAAAACCTGACTGATTGGTGTTTAAGATCTTATTGCTTTCTAGCCACCAATATAGCCTTTCATTTATCATCCTTTCAGTGATCTTGCCTAGGTTTGATGTCAAGGAGATCGGTCGATAGCTTGTTACTTCATTGGATGGTTTGTCCTTCTTAAGGACTGGGATGATATTGGCTTTTCTCCAGTCTGTTGGTAACTTGCCTTCTCTCCAGGTCTTGTTAATGAGGTCAAGGATGGTGGAGAGTTCATAATTTGAGAGGTTTGAGATCATCTCGTTAGTGAGCCGATCAGGTCCAGCAGCTTTTCCTTTCTTGCATTTTTTTAGGGCCATCTTGAGTTCTGAAAGAGTGAAGTTCTTTTCAAAGACCTCACAGCTAGCTGTTGGTTGTTTCTCCATCATTTTGGTGAGTGATCTGATAGCACTGTCAAGTCTCTTGCGTGGTTGTTTTTTTGTTTACGTTAGCAAAGTGCTTATTGAAGGCTTCTGCTTTCTGTGCATCCCTTGTTAGTGGTGGTTCAGTGCTTGTAATGATGGGTTCAGGGTTTTTCTTTCTTTTAATTCCTGAGAGATTTGATATGAGGCACCATGCTTTCTTTCCGTCTTTCCGCAAGTTTAACTCTCCACATTTCTTAACCCATGTTTCTCTTTTTGCTTTTTTGCTCAGACGTTTAACTTTTGCAGTTAGGCGGTTATAATTTGCTTTGTTGGCGGGGGTATGTCTAGCGTCATGTCGATGGCCTCGAATCGTTGTCGTACTTGTCTCCTGAAGAAATGCCAGTCTGCCTTTTTGTAGTTCCATGGGGGTGATATTAAGCAATTTCTTTTTATTTCCCTGGTGTTTGTGATCTCAAGGAGGATGGGTCTGTGGTCACTTCCAATGTCGTCGAGCACTCTAACTGAGCAATGTGGGTGGATATCCGCTGTTACTAGGGTGAGATCTGGTCTGCTTTTTGTTCCACTGGCGCGGTGGAGCAATGTTGGTGGGGTGTGAGCATTCTGCAGTAGGATGAGTGTGGTAGTGTTAGTGAGTTCTTCTATAGCTACTCCTGTTGGGTTCCTGTCTGTGTAGCCCCACAGAGGTGAATGACCATTCATGTCACCAGCAATGATCATTCTCCTCAAGTCCGTGGTCTGGAAAGGCTTCAGAGCAAGGTGTGTTTTTGGCGGGTTGTAAATGTTAATGATTTTCAATGGCTTTCCACCACTCCAGACTATCACTTCCTGTAGATCTGTTTCGTCATTGGTTTCAAGAGCGGAAACCTCAGCCTGTGTATCATTCCGGATAAGTGTCACTAGTCCTTGACATTTTATACACTTGCACTGGTACACTGTATAGCCTGTGATATGGAAGGAGGTGTCTTTTGGTAGCATTGCTTCTTGGATAACTGCAACATGGATTTTTAGGTCCAGTAGAAGCTTGGTTAGTTCAAGTATTTTGTTTCGGATTCCTGATATGTTGAGTTGGAGGATGCGTAGTGAGTCTGTGTTATATATATATTATTATTACTGGTAGTATACTTTTCACTACCCTCCCCAGGTACCGAAGGGCAGCGCGGGCCTTGATAACCGAGGCGACACCCGAGCTCGTATAGAGTCTGTTGTCTTAGAGGCATGTTCATGATTTCAGGGGGGGTATGGATGCATTTTTCAGTATCCCCGAAGGGAGGCAGTCCAGTGTATCAGTATCCCAGGATCGTCACGTCCTGCCAGAAAAATAGCATATACATCTGGGTCAGCTAATTCATCATTCTTCAGTCAGCTTTGCCAACCCTTCTGCAGTGATGGTATATCTGGCGTTCCCCGCCACCTAGGAGGCTGTCACAGAGGGACAAAGGTGCAATGTCCGCTGGCCTGCATCTCTTTGTCATCCATGGGGATTATTGGATAGGAGACAAACAGTGAAGAATGAGGCAAGAAAGCATTTAACCCATGAAGTGGGGGTGGATTGGTGCAGACCAGAGCTTGTACCACTCGCCGGTGGGTTCTGCATCTACACCTATAGGGTTCCACCAACTCCACAGCCCTTTTGTCTGGCCCCTCACCAAGGACCTGTCCGGCTTGGGTGACCCTGCCAGGAGTAAAACTCCCGCCGGCATAGCTCCCGGGATCATTGAGGCACTCAAGCTCTCCAACCAACGGCAAGGTAGGCTTAGGTGTGGAGAGTCTGAGATCTCATCACCAAATTTCGATCGACTGGTTCAGTGGCAGATGCTCCTCGAAGTGGAAGGCCAACCATTTTGTCTGAAGAGAATATGTTGGATATTTCTGATAAATTGATGGCAAGTCCATCAAAATCATTGCGAAAATTGGCGCATGAGACAGATGTAAGCTACGGATCTACACAAAAAGCAGTTCGGCGGAAACTGAATTTCTTTCCTTACAAAGTGTGCGCTGTTCAGGAACTGAAACCTGCGGATCACAATAACAGGTTACGTTATTGTCAGTGGTATCAGAAGTTCATACAGGAGAATGGTATTGACGTTCTGGACCACACATTTTATACAGATGAAGCGTGGTTTCACTTATCTGGCTACATAAACTCCCAAAACACTTGCTTGTGGTCATCAGCCAAGTCCCATTCCTTTCACAAGGCACCATTGCATGACCAGAAAATCGATGTTTGGATAGCAATTTCGAGAAGAAGAAGTGTGGGTCCCTTATTTTTTTGAGGCCACACTTAACTCTGAATGGTACTGTTCCCAAATTGTGTACTCATTCATTTCCCAGCTTGACGAAAATGACATAAATGTTATGATTAAAACTCATAACATATCGGTCTTTATCATATAGGTATCGATTAAAGATACCATGTTGTTTATGTGCTGTATCCACGGGTTACCCGGAAGTACGTCATTGCCTTTTGGGGTAAGATTTGGCAGAAGTCAAACCGGTCTCAGCTTGGCAGAAGTCAAGGAGCATTTTTCAACATCTAGATCTAGATCACCCATATGCTTCATTGGGTCGATGCTAGAGAGTTATATTGAGGAGTGAATGCTGTATTCTGATGCATGTGAGTTGGAACTTTTAAATAAAATCTGCATGCAAATGTCGAGGACATCGTGTCAGTAGCAGACTGAATAGCGATGCAAAAGACTGGCTAGATTATGCCATGATCTTATGAACATTTATTATATGAATTAACTGGAGCCTTGAACTGTGAATAAACTATGTTGTCTTAACGTCCAACCTGGCCTTTGCAGCATCTTTAATGTTGAAGATTAGGATTGTTATTTGAGTACTGAATGCCAAACTTTCATCGGCACTTGTGCATGCCATAACTTACTACACACAGATATATATTTTATATAAAGGAGGGACCTCTCCGAAGAAAATGGGAACGAACAACAAATATAAAACGACCCGTTACAATGGGGGCCACGCCAAAGGATCGTTGATCTACAGCCTCAAAAAAATTTGCAAGAAATAATTACAGTCGTCGCTGGTGATTTCGTTACCTGTTCAGCATTTTCAAACTGGCGAATGTCATCGTCTGCTAGCCTGTGAGAGGTTATGCAACAAGATTTGCAGTGCAGTAATTCCTTGTTCCAGTCAGAAAGGGAACGTATTCAAAGTATATTATATTTACTGCATCCTGCTTCATTTGAAATTTCAAGTGTGATGCCGAAGATGGCGATATTCAAGACTACGACAGACCAAAGTGAAGTCCTGTTCGAGTCAGCTGTTCTGGAATTCTAGACCTAACGTTGGTCTGCTTTGCATCGGTCCTGGAAGGAAAAGGCGGTGGAACCAGGAGGAATTTTTTCACTGGCAATCACATATGTGAATTTTTAGCTACAATACAGCCTGTGATGCTAAATTATCTTGTTTGCCAGGGTTCTTTTTTCCATGTTTGATGTATCTATGTTATTAATGTGTCTATAATTGCGGGAGGTTGGTTTGGGACCTTTGGATTTCTTTCAATACCTCAAATATGTATGGTCGAGAGAAATTCATAGGCGTTCTTTAGGGTCTGGTTTATGATTGTCTCAAATAGCGGGGCCGGCATAAAAAACGCTGTGGGTTATCTGCTGCTATTGAGATGACCATGACCTATTTTTGTTAATTGTAAAGTACTGTTAAGTGTACAAGTTTGTTATTGTTGTAAAGTTACTTGTAATTTTTTATTCACTTTTTCCTGCATTATTGTTTGCCTTACCTTGCTATCATTGATTTATTAGATGTCATACATGTTGTAAATTCGTGCTGTCTTGTCATATGTGTGATAGAGCTGCTTTTTATTTATTTGTTCTATAATTCATACATTTCTGCCTTGGTTCACTATTTACATTATTTTTTTTTTAGCTTTTGTCACTGTATTCAGTCATCCTGTTTGTAACTATTGCTTTTATTGCTCCATAAATAACATGTATATTACTATCTACTATTACATGCAACTGAGTGAATTTGAAGTCGTGAAATAAATATTGAACATATTACTCACATATTGATAATATAATACTTACATTATTGTTTAGCTATTGAAAAGCACAATAATTGTGAATTATGGCTACTGCAGAATATTTCATGAAACTTGGAAAAGAATTCGGTATGGAAGGTGAGATTTTAAGGACCTATGTGGAGAAGGAGCTCAGAGATCAAAGACAATTGGAAAGAGAGGAGAAGAAGGCAGCTGAGGAATTGTCTGAAAAAAGAAGACAAGAAGAATTAGCTCTTGAAAGGGAAAAATTAGCTGAAAAAAGAAGACAAGAGGAAATGGCTCTTGAACAAGAGAATAGGAGAAGAGCAGAAGAGATGGCTCTTGAAAAAGAAAAATTAGCCTAAGCTCAAGCTGAGTTAAAAGTTCAACAGGCTCAGGCTGAGATAAGAGCACAACAGGAACTTAGATTAGCTGAATTAGAGATTGAAAAATTGTGACTACAACCACCACAGGTTAATCCTATGAATGGTGGTGCTGAGAAGAAAGAGTATTCTTCCCCTTTTAAGTTAAATTTGCCAAAATTTAACTCATCTATAGATGACACATCATGCTATCTGAATAGATATGAGACATATTGCCAAGAATTTAAAGTTGGTAAAACTACATGGTCCAGTAGGCTAATGAACATATTGGTAGGTGAAGCACTTACTTCGGTCTTAACCTTAGATGAGCAGACTAGGAAAGACTATGATGCTATAAAAGCCATGTTATTAAAGAAGTATCAACTGGATGATAATGGCTATAGAATGAAATTTCAGTCACTATTACCAGATTCATCAAAAGATTTTACTGAATTCACTTCAGCTTGTAAGCTTTACTTTGCTAGATGGATTGAGTTGTCCAAAATTGAAAAAACATTTGAAGGACTATCTGATTTGATTCTGAGAGGCAAGGCTTTGTCTTCAATTAGTGGAGACTTTTTGTCATTTCTGCAGGAGAGGAAACCTGAGAATTTGTCTAACCTTGAAACCCTCGGTCATCAATACCAAGTTGCACATCCAGATAGAAACCAGAGTAAGGGTAACATTAAGGATTCCTTGCCAGTGGCATCTGCTAGGATGGTAAATTATAATTCACGTAGACAAAGATCTAACAGCATTAATAAAAACTATAGAGTTAACCAAAATTTTAACTATGGCAATAACAGAGACAGGTACAATTTTAATTTTAAAAAGTCAACAGCCTCAGAGAAATTATAACTCTAATGATGATGGATACTATGGACAACAGTCATCATTCAGATCCAATGATTATCAAAACAGAAGGATATAATAACAGACCAGGCAGAGGACAAAGGTCATTCCATAGAAATAATGACAATTATAGTAATAATAAAGGTTCTTATCAGAACAATAATTATAGACAGTCAAGGAACCCTGAACGTTCAAATGCTGTCGTAAATGTGAGTGACAATAATTCAGTTCATAATAATGTTGGTGTGGTGCGTGCAAATGCATGAAGTGTTGATCTATCAACAGGGAGTCCCAAGACTTTTATGTGGACATCCATTACCAGTCATGTCCTCATATGAGAGTACTGGTACACTAGTGCTTAATAAGGGATTTGTGGACAATAAATTAGTGTCACTTTTGAGGGACACGGGTTCCACTACAATCGGTGTGCGCAGGTCTTTGGTGGATCAGTCACATTACACAGGCAGAGTAGTGAAATGTATTACATTTGGTGGCACAGTAGAATACTATCCTTCTTCTTCTTCCTCGTTTGTCCTGAAAAGGACGTTGGCTGCGTTGTGCCCGTTTACAGCGAAGCTGCAATATTTGCGCCTTTCGGCTGATACATCCGACTTCTGCATGGCATTTTTTGGGACCTGGTTAGCCTTCCCTCTTCGATCCCTACTCTCTCAGCCAGACTGCAGTGATAAGGCCTGTTTCCAGGACCACCACTTGGAGGTGGAGTAGGGTCTTGGTCAGCTCTGGTTCGCTGACCCTGACGCAAGCAGTCAACCTATGGGTCGCTGACTGCATTCTCTATTGTTGTGTCTTTGGGTCCTGAATACTATCCAACGGCGGAAGTATTTCTGGATACACCTTATTTTACAGGAAGAGCTCTTGTGCGTCTACTTAATAGTCCTATTGCTGGAATAATCTTAGGAAATATCCCAGGTCTCCATGAATGTTCTAGAGAAGACATTGAAAATTGGGAAAAACAGCACCTAATAACTGCAAATGCTGTTACAAAAAGAGCACAAGCTCGTGCTGAAAGGAATAATCACAACCACAGTGATATTGTGTTAGATGAGGTGATGATTGATGGGGAGGAGTCTGACGATCTGATGAATGATGAAAATCATGATAATGATAGAGATAATGAGAATGAAAAGGAAAATATTGATCAGCTGGAAGATGATCATAATTTACAAATGGAATTGATTGATAAACAATCATTCATACAAAGGCAAAAACCAGATGATTCTTTACAGAAATTTTTTCGTATGGCAAAATCAAATGATATGATGTTTGATGATAATGCTAAACATTGGTACACATTAAAGAATGATATTTTAGTTAGAAATTGTCAAGATGCTACATCTGTGAAAAAACAGATTATGGTACCTACTTCATATTCATTCATAACCCTCCACTCCCAAAGGAGCATAGGCCTTCAACAAACACATGCCAAGTCCTCCTGTCACGTGCCATCATCTCAAGTTCTTTCCACGTTCTCCTCAACATTTTCACCTCTGTTTCCAGCTCTCTTCTCCATGTGCTTCTTGGTCTACCTCTGCCTCTCTTGCTCTGGGGGTTCCAGAACAAGGACTGCCTTGTAATGCTATCAACAGGTGTCCTCAGTGTGTGACCTATCCATCTCCATCGTCTTCTTCTCATCTCTTGTTCCACTGGCACTTGTCTAGTTCTTGTCATCAGTTCCACGTTGGTAACCTTGTCATACCATTTTAATCCCTCTATTCTACGCAAGCACCTATTTATGAAAGTCTGTAGCTTTTTGGTTGTTGTCTTTGTTGTTCTCCATGTCTCAGAGCCATACAATAGGACTGACTTCACATTTGAGTTGAAGATTCTTATTTTCGTATTGCATCCGATTTCTCTTGATCTCCATATGTTTCCCAGTGCAATGAAAGCTCCTCTTGCTTTTTGTATTCTTATTTTAATATCACTGTCTGCCCCTCCAACTTTGTCTACATTGCTGCCAAGATATGTGTACGATTCTACATCTTGTATTGGTGCTTCTTCAAGTTCAACCCTGTTTTCATTACCTGCATTTATTCTCATTATCTTTGTCTTTTCCCTGTGTATTTTCAGACCCAATTGCTGTGACCTCTCATATGGTACCTACTTGCTTTAGACCATTTGTCTTACGACATGCCCATGACATCAATTGTGCAGGTCATTTGGGTTTTGCAGGAAAAAACAAAGGGTGTTATCACATTTCTTTTGGCCTGGTGTAACCAAAGATGTAAAAAAAAATTTGTCGCACATATTCAGTGTGTCAAAGTGTCGCAACAAAAAGACCTGGACATATTGCACCTATCCAGGCATCTGATATTTCTTTGCGTCCATTCGCAAAGATGGCTATCGACTTTATTGGTCCATTAAAAGTCACATCAGCTAGGGGTCACAAATTTGTGCTTACTTGCATTGATATATGTATACCCGATGGCCGGAAGCGATTCCGCTGAAATCCATATCCGTGAACATTGCGGATGCGCTATTTTTAGTATTCAGCAGATTGGGTTTTCCCGAAAACATACTATCTGATCGGGGATCCCAGTTCATCTCTGAAGAAGTGATGAAAATGTTTGGTATTGAAAGATCACTTAGTTCAATCTATCACGCGCAAGCGAACGGTAAAATTTAAAGATTTAATAGGGAGTTTAAAACAAATGTTGGGCAAGGTTACGACTAAGTATCCACAAGATTGGGATAGAATATTGCCTGCTGTTCTCTTTGCGCATAGAGAAATTCCCAACGAAAACACTGAATTTGCGCCATTTGAATTAGTATTTGGTGCAAAGCCTAGAGGTTCTATGTCGATCTTAAAACAATTACTCATTGGAACCAACATGGATGAGGAGGTTCAAACTTCTCATCAATATGTTGTGAATTTAAGACAGAAGATTATTGACGCATGCAAAATAGCAGTGGGGTCGTCAGAAAAAGCAAAATTAAAGGCTCGATTGTTTATCAATCAAAACAGGAAACTGCGCCAATTATGGCCAGGTGAAGAAGCCTACGTATTGCTTTCAAACAAGGACAATAAATTACTTGTTTTGTGGAAGGGTCCTTACACAATTGGTTGATAAATTGTCAGATGTTGACTATGTTTTATCTGTTAAAGGAAAAGATAAAATTTTTCATATTAATATGTTACAAGAATTTCATACTCGACCTCCACATCTGAAACCTATCTTTGAAGCTATCGACAAATCTGGTGTTCTTCACTCCTCCTTAGCAGTTATTCAGGAGGAGAATTCTGATTTTTTTTAATGCTGGTGAACCTATACTATCTTTACCTGATGTACATCTTTTGTCGACTGAAAGCTGGAAAGATATTTCCATTGCTCCTACTTTATCTTCTAATCAGAAAGAGCAGATTTCTGTATTACTACAATCTTTTTCTGGTGTGCCTGTCATAAAATTAACAAGTGATACAACGTAAAAATATCTCCAAAGGATAAAATGTAAGGATAAAAACATAACGCGTAAGCTGCTGATAGTACATGATCGCCCTGACCGCGGGTCATCACCCTCCATAAAAATTGACTTGTTAGACGGGAAATCAAAACGGTTACCATTTGGAGGGATGAGAACGGCGGATCAAAAGGAAAAAAAAAAATATGACTGAAAAAAAATTGCGTGAGACTAGCAAGGCTAAGGAGACGCAATTGGGGAGGGGAAACGGAGGAAAAAAGTCACGTTCCCCAAGTTGACATAAAGTAAGGAACTCGACAGAAGGGACCCTGGATATGATACGCCACAGTCATTTATTGGACGCTTTTGCGATACCAAGCCTTTGATTTGAATTCAGCGGCTAAACGCAGATGCTTGAAATATTACAAAATTTAAAAAGTAACTTTTTCTTAATATTAATGTTAGGAATATAAAAATTAGCTGGCCGGATGGCCCATTCTGAGCAGTGAAATAATATGTTTTTAATTTTACAGACGGATAGATAATAATGAAAATAATGACAAAAGACAGTGTTGTTCACAACAGCGAAGGACTGCATTGAATCAAAAGTGTCGCTATTTGCACAAAAATCGCGACCTTGAGACGCAGGTGTTCAAATCTACTTAGCATGGAAGAGAAGGGATATTGGTGGAAGCTGTGTCTAAAAATAACTTTTATCGACAAAATTTTGGAGGGGAGAGAAAGGTTGGTTCAAAAATCAAGTACGTTTTTGTAAAAACGCAAGTAGAGACGGACAGACTAACAGATAAAAATCCATACTTGACTGAAGCACGACTGAAATGACTTTAGTGTAGGAAATTTGAATTTAAAAAAACCAAGGCATTGATTGGCCACAGTCAATCATATTATCCGCGCTCAGACGAGCTTTTTTGCCATTTCTCAATAGTTGTCCAGTGATAGACACAGTAAATTTCAAGTGTGGTGATTTCCAAATGAAATAAATTGAAATAAGTTCAGGGACGCCATACTATAGCCAGCAGCTCAGCTGAGTTTTGCTAGCATTTCTTTTTTCTTTATTCATAATCTGGTAAGATTGAAATTATTTCTTTGTATATTTTGAATATTGTTTAATGTTTCGAGTGATTTGATACTGCCATATCGAAATCTAGCCTTACAAACAAGTAGGGATTCGCTCTGGACCCCCCGCCCTAGTTCAGGGTCTAGGGACAAACAATATATAAACTACAGCAAGGTTTAGGAAGGGGTGATCAAGTGTTGAGAACAGTGAATCATATCACCTATCCTATTCTATGGCAGTGAGATAATGCACCTATTTCAGAATCTGTAGACGGGAAACTTACCCTATGCGAAACCAACTAGGTAAGATGTGCTGTCTGGTCAGAGAGAACTGACCCTGTTTATGTGGTGTTATTGTAATTTGTTATGTGTAGAAGTGGCTTATTAGGTAAGGTTCTGAGCAAAAACCAATACTTTATTTCAGAGCTGTGAGTTCGATCTTGACACTAAGGTGGTGTCAAATGCTGATTAATAATTGAAGTGAGGACCCGTGCAGGGTACATTTCGACAGAACATCTGTGTATTGCTCAAGCACGGAGAGGTGGGGCCATCATATTCCAGCACCAGAACAAATCTGGCAAAGTTAAGTAGGCTAGCTGGCCTGCTGAACTTACACCAACTTCATAAAACTAGCACCCAAGAGAATTTACTACTGAAGCATCCCATTTCCTTCCATCATTAATGGACAATGCTGTGTAGGCATAAACAGGGAGGGATGAAGCCACCCCAACAGCACATCCATTCATAGTTTTCCCAGGAAAATTAACATTACGAACCGTAATACTATAATTAATCTTGAAGATTGCATATGTAAACATCTTTCATTTAACATGCCATTTATTCATGCCATTCATTCATAAATTTCAAAATCTTTGCATAAGTTCTGGCCAAAATAAAACCTTGGTTCAGAACAAATAAATTTAAAAAAAGATTTCTATTCTAAATTTAACCAGCTGAATTTAGTTCATTGTGTTATAAATTTTATTGATAGTATTAGACTTAATTAATATCTGTGGGTGTGTGTATATGTCCATACAACACATTGCATTCAGTACCCTAGATTTTAACGTAGCCACATTCATTAGTAAAAAAAGATATGTGTGAGGTCATAAAGTGGTAGCACGAAAGGGCCTTCTGTATATTCACAGTTACAATTATCTCAGGAGCCTTCACAGCTGACCTCACGCATCACACTAGGTGATAACACCACCATACAATACCATCAAAATCCACTACAGTGCCCACGGATGTTCCTGTGCATACAGATATCATTCAACATGATATCATGCTTACAGATTTTACACCTATTAAACTCAAACCTTACCCTATACCGATTCATTTACAATCTCAGGTACAGGAAGAAATAAAACAAATGATTAGATTAAACATAATTGAACCTTCTAATTCACCATATAGTTTTCCTATGGTTTTGATCAGAAAAAAAAGACAAATCTATTCGTACATGTATAGATTTCAGACGTTTAAATGCTGTCACAATAAAAGATGTGGAACCTTTACCGCTGCTTTAATCCCTTCTTGATAGATTGTCTACAGCTACATTCTTTACAAAGTTTGACCTATCCAAAGGATATTGGCAAGTGCCATTAACTGACAAATCTAAGCCTTACACAGCTTTCGCTACACCTTTAGGTTTGTTTCAGTTCAATTACATGTCTTTTGGTCTTGTTAACACTCCTGCTACTTTTGTTCGCATGATGCATAGACTATTCTCTGATCGTGATGATCTGATCACTTACATAGATGATATCTGTTTGTTTCATCATACTTGGGATGATCATATTAACGGAATTCATTCTTTGTTGAATACATTACGCTTTCACAACATTACTGCTAGACCTACTAAAACCAGAATAGGTTATACTGAAATTTCTTTTCTTGGTCATAAGGTAGGAGGTGGGTTTCTAAAACCTGAAGATTCTACTGTTTCTAAAATTCTGAATCTTGAAATTCCTCGAACTAAGAAGCAAGTTCGCAGTCTCCTCAGTCTAGTCAACTTCTATAGAAAATTTCTGCCTAGTTTTTCGGATATGACTTCAGTTTTATCTGCGCTGGTTAAAAAGAACACGCTAAATAAGGTAGTTTGGTCACATGCGTGTCATGTGGCTTTAAATTTGATTTAAGATTGCCTTTTCAAAATCACCAATTTTGAGGTTACCTGACATTCGATATCCTTTTGTTCTCAGAGTTGACGCTTCAAATACAGCCTTGGGCGGAACATTAATGCAAGAATTTGAAGGCCACATGCACCAAACTATGTATGTGAGTCGTAAGTTATCACCTACAGAGCAGCAATATCCCATTGTTGAGAGGGAGTTGCTGGCTATCGTTTTTTCGTTCAACAAACTCCAAAGGTATTTGATGGGAGCTCATTTCACTCTGGAGACAGATCAACGTGCCTTGTCATATCTACAGACTGCTAGATTTACCAATCAAAAAGCAGCTAGAGCCTCGCTCGCTCTTCAACCTTATGACTATACTATTAAAGCGTAAATGGAAGTCAAAATGTATTAGCAGATGTGCTTTCCAGGTGTATCAAAGAACCTACATCATCTACCAACCTGACAAATCCAGATGATACACATAACTCAATCTAGCACACATACGTACATGATAATGTCCTGTTCAAGAACTTATGGAATGAATAATATGTTGCTGTTATAAGAGGTCGGCTCGCACAGCAACACGATGATGATGTATTCTATCCGACGCAACATCAAGTGATATATCGTTGAACTCATGACACTTCGTGTAAACATCATGCCATCATGACAATACTCATCTTCAAGCTACAAACTGTCAAACACATCTTATGTATATGATTTAAAATGGTATCAGGTCCAAACAATTTTGGATACTCACTGGTTTTGGTAAAAAAAACTGTGTACTACATTTCAAGGGACATAATTCAAAAATGAATGTCGCACAATTCTCAAAAGGAAGTAACACAGATATTTAGGATGGAACTTATTTGTGATGATTCACTCCAATGTTTCATGACATGTGGATTCTTACGGACATATTATTGCATTGACATCAATCATGGACATGAGCGACGATGGATTTCAACATACAATGTATGACATTGCATAAACATTTATAAAGTATGGAAATGACATTGCTTTATATACTTGCACTATTCTATATAATATTGGAAAGTGATTAATTTAATTGCACTACACATTGTTGAATTCTAGGCAAAATTTATGTCACACTCACACCAAACTTTGAAACATTGATGAGCTATTACGCCGTTCGATGGTTTATGGATACAACACATAGGCTTATTGTTACTAATTGCCAACATTAATGTGTTCCTTACATGATTCTCTCGCTTCACATGTTATGAATATGATATAGTAAGAACATATCATTCACAGTTACAGAAAACTTTATTCATGTGACAAATTGTACCAGTCACACACCTTATTGGTTATTTGTCTGCCTCATCTCATCTATTGTTGTTATATTATTATTAATGCTTTGCATTATAATGTTACTTTGAGATGACATTAAGAGACTATTCGCTTTCAATCGGAGGGTCCCATAGGCATATCTATTGTGCTTATATTATCAAACCATTACCTGACAAGACAAATAGGTGTTCAGACGGTATGAAGAATGAGAATGCATGGACTGATATAATTATGTTGTTTTTACATGTTGGCTGATCTTGCTATGGTTACCTCACTTTGATGTTAAATTGTGTTACGTCATTTGTAGACAATGGTATTAGCATTTTTTGCTACTGTCCACACCTCGTGTGTTAAAATGCTTACTTTGTGGCAGAAACATGGGTACTGTATAATTTCATGCTAGCAATGAGATTTGGTGTTACCATCTGTTCACTTTGGTGAAGTTTAACTCACGCAAATAATGAAAACTGCGTTTTCATTATTTGACGGGGGGGGGGGAGTAGTTGTTATGATTAAAACTCATAACATATCGGTCTTTATCAAATATATATCGATTGAAGATACCATGTTGTTGATGTACTGTATCCACGGGTTACCCGGAAGTACGTCATTGCCTTTTGGGGCAAGATTTGGCAGAAGTCAAACCGGTCTTAGCTTGGCAGAAGTCAAGGAGCATTCGAGGCTTTTTCTGGGTGTTCTTCGATGTGGACAGACGCATATTTGTCCAGCTCCTAGAATGTGTTATTTCTACAGAGTCCTAAAGTGTTTCAACATCTTGATCGCCCATATGCTTCATTGGGTCGATGCTAGAGTTATATTGAGGAGTGAATGCTGTATTCTGATGCACGTGAGTTGGAACTTTTAAATAAAATCTGCATGCAAATGTCGAGGACATCGTGTCAGTAGCAGACTGAATAGCGATGCAAAAGACTGGCTAGATTATGCCATGATCTTATGAACATTTATTATATGAATTAACTGGAGCCTTGAACTGTGAATAAACTATGTTGTCTTAACGTCCAACCTGGCCTTTGCAGCATCTTTAATGTTGAAGATTAGGATTGTTGTTTGAGGACTGAATGCCAAACTTTCATCGGCACTTGTGCATGCCATAACTTACTACACACAGATATATATTTTATATAAAGGAGGGACCTCTCCGAAGAAAACGGGAACAAACAACAAACACAAAACGACCCGTTACAATAAAGAATGGTTACTTCCAACAAGATGGTGCAACTGCACATACTGTATACCGTACCCTAGAATTACTAAAGGACTTCTTTGCGGATCGCATAATTTCAAAGGGACTTTTGGCCAGCACGGTCACCAGATCTCACTCCGCCCGATTACTTCTTCTGGGGCGCTGCTAAAGGATGTGTGTACAAAGGTCGCCCAAAAACAATACCAGAACTGAAGGCTGCCAAAACTGTCTACACTCAGTCCATCACGCGAGATACCCTCATTGACGTTTTTTAAAACAAGCCAAGAAGACATTTTCTCTAAACATACTTGTATCTCTTTTTCTCATTTTTGACATATTTTGTGAGCTAGAAGATTATGGCATGCAAAGCTTCTTAAGATGATGCAAAGGGGTTCAAGGTTTCTTAAAATAGTTTAAAGGGGTGCGAGTCTTCTTAACAAGCAGTAAAGGGGTGTGGAACCTGTAAAAAGTTAAGAAACACTGCACTAAAGGCAACACCATAAATGACATGCAGTTACCAAGAAATACTTACAGTAAAACAGAGATGAGGTAAAGAAAGAGAGAAGGAAAATTTTGAGGAGGAAGGAGATAAAATATAGAAAGCACAAAGAAAGAATGTTGAATATGAAGGAGAGCAGGTTAGGGAGAAAGTGAAATAGGAACGTTCAGTGGGAGTGAAGGGCTTGGGGGACAATAAAGAAAGAATGTTTAGTAGAAAGGAGAGTGTGAATGCTAACTGTAGAACGCTGGTTATAAACATGACGGAAGCATCCTCTCATAATCTCTGCTAGCTACCTCTCCCGTGGATGGACGTGTTTCGATTGCCTCTCACATTTCGCAGTATTAACGCAGGAAGTTTAAGTCACATTTCATGGATTTTTATATCAATGTATTGGTTTTTAGACAGTGAAATTTTTAAACATGATATTATGTTAATTTACTGTGTAACATTTTATAGAATACCGGTGAAATGTGTATCAGTTTTTCTCTATGTAAATGGAGGATATTTGCAACAATGACCACATGACCCATTCGATTGTGACCTTCGCCAAAGCAAGAGGTCAGTCGGTCAAGCGTTGCTGTCGAGCATCATAAAATTTTCTCAGTATAGAATGTTCCTCACCGGTAATAAAACGCCCTGTGGAATGTAACTATGTCATGCTTGGAGGAAGGCGTTAGTTCGCAGCTAACAGTGGGCTCCAGGGACGCTCGTTTAAGACCAACAACCATAAAAAACTATGCTTTGGACAAACAGAAAGCTGTTCGTGTAAAACTTAAAGGTTGTAGAACCGGGTCCGGTATAACCTTGAAGCTGTCAAGTCATGGAAAATGTGTAACTATAACATTCCAGAGCACCTTTCAGTACGAGGCATTTCGTATAATTGTCATTAAGTACTACGAAACAGGACTTGTAGAGTCAAGAACAGACATAAATGGTGCACTAGTGGAAGATGTTATAACAACACCACATCTCAAAGTTCACCTTTATCACACTAAGAACAAATTTATGGCCCAGGGGACTGCCGCAGCAATCGAATCATGGTTAGAAACAGAATTTGTCGAATTAAAAGAATCTGCAAAAATTGTAACTGATGTTGAGTTAGAACACACTAAAGTGGACTCTGCTGTATCTATGCCCCACTTGGCAGTAGACACAACGATTTCAGACAAAAATGACTTTACTACCGACAACGACATCCTCAACATCAGCTGCAGCCCAATTTCTCACACAGAATCAGAAAATTTACCTTCTGCAGTATTCGATAAAATAACAGACACTCCTACAATTTCTAAACCTTTGTTGGCCATCGAATACCCCATGGACCATGAAAATATACGAAAAGCTGAAACTGTATCTCTTGAACAACAACAAGAAGACACCACGAAGTTACCTGTGCCGTGCTGCCAGGAGCTAATGCACAATATGGAGGACACTTTACGAAGTTTAATTGGTGATCTCATGTCTAGTATACAGACATCGCTCAAGGCCGAAAACGAACTTCTTAAAAGTGAGATAGTATCTCTGAGGGATGAAAATTCTAGCATGAAAGACATCATCGAAAAACTGCAGAGAGACTTCTCACTCTATAAGATAAGACAACCAGATCATCCTCAAACAATGGTAGAAGATTGCGAAGAATCCATAAATAAACATACGCCAAATCAACAAAAAGGTCACCGCCAAACTGTACACAAAAAACACGAAGAGACACTCACAAACACAACATATCCTATTGGAGTCAAAATTACCAACAGATTTCAAGTTCTTGAGGATTATTCAACAGAAAATGAGCAGGTATCAGCATCCCTACCAGACAACGTTCAAGTGCCCGAAAACCCAATTTAAAAATCTCAGACCCATCACGACAGTCCACAAAAAGAACACCACAAATGGCAGCAGCATAAATCTAATAGAAAACAAAGTGAAGAAATACGTAGTGACGTTACACATATTGTAATTGGTGACTCCCTCTTGAAAGGTATTTATTGTGAAAGAATGTCCACTACAAGAGAAGACATCGTTTCAGTTATGACAGTGCCGGGAGCTGGTATTAAACGACTACTGGACATAATTAATAAGTTCGATATTAATCACAACATAACAAAAACAACACTACACGTAGGAATTAATGATATCATGAATGAGCAGAGCCTAAACCCCTCAGGATTGGTGACTACAGTTAAACAAAAATTTCCCAAAGCCTCCATCTTTATTTCATCAATCATACCACCATGCTACGGGTTTCAACGTCGCATAGCGGACACTTACAACACAAAACTACAGAACTATTGTAAACAAAACGGCCTTGGCTTCATCAACAATACCCCATTCTTTACATCTAATTCAGGAGCACCCAAGAAACGACTTTACAGAGATCAAATTCACACATCCACACTGGGAAGCAGCATCCTGGCCAAAAACATAAAATATCCAGAAAGGACGCAACAAGACAGTTCAACCCACATAGAGAATCCTAAAAAATCTACTGTGACATCAACCTATCATCACAATACATCACACACCCTACCTGCCCCACAAAGAAGCACACCTATTGCAAGCAGACAGCCTTCCAGCTATCACAACGCCACTTTCAATCAGGAAGCAGAATCTTATGATACCATGTTTCCTCCATTAGTCACAAGGCAGTCCCACTCAGATACCTCTACCAACAGTATTCCAATGTCCAAGGCTCAGAATAGTCCTACCAACGCTAAAACAAGGACGGAAGAAATCAGAGATCACCATACTTCCTCCCCTAGTCCTTATCATCATCCTCAGTGGAACCCTGAAATTGTCTATCTGATGCAATTCAGTCCTGCATCACTTAGACAAGCATTAATGATGTCTGCCCAACGCCATCCCTATTATATGCCAGGCAGAGATATCAGTTATTGAAGATTTTTTCTTTGATTGCTTATTTTGTTACAATTTCAATTTATTATTATCACGCGTAGCTTAATTTGTTAGAAGTAACGGTGTTAAGGTGTGTGGTGTTGTATATTTGTCTGACGTATCACAATTTTAATTTCTTCCATCTCTCGTTTAACTTCAATTTGTTGCGTTGAGCAGTACTGGTGTGATATGTTGTATGCTTGATTGTTTTGTGACAATTTTTATATACTCCAGACAATTTACTCAGTTGAAATTGTTTTAATATTATATTTCCTGCAATATTTCTTTCCTTGAATTTCACTTCCTTGGTGAAGTATTAATTCGTAAAATACTTTGCCCTTTTTTGTGTGCATAACTGCTTTTTTAACTTGGTATTATATAAATATATATATATATTTCTTTTATACTATACAAACATGGCTGATAATAATGTACCGTGGCTTCACAAGGATGGTCTACGACTTGGTCATCTGAATATTTACCATCTTCTAGGTAAACTCCCCGAACTTACACACATTCTAAATAAGAATTTTCACATTTTTGGACTTTCAGAAAGTCGCCTAAATGACAGAATAACAGATGATGACATTGCGTTAAATGGTTTTAAAACTATTCGGCGCGACGCAAGCAAAAAACAAGAGACAGGTATAACAGTTTATATTTCTACTTCCCTTAATTTTCGCCGCAGAAACGACTTAGAGACAGCAGAGATAGAATGTGTATGGTTGGAAATAAAGCTACAGAATCAGGGCCCATTTCTGGTGGGATATCTTTATCGAAATCCTAGTGCAGGACCTATCTGGTACGAAGATTTCACCATCATGATGGACAATGTATTTGCCACTGTCAAGGAGGTTGTTCTTCTTGGTGATTTCAATATCGATATACACAATTCAAATCTAACATGGAAAAATATAATATTATCGTACAATTTAAAACAAATAGTTAACCAGCCTACAAGAGTAACACAAGCATCATCCACACTAATCGACCACATCTACGTAACTTGCCCAGAAAACATCATAGAATGCTCTGTCCCTAATATTGCAATGAGTGACCACTATCCAGTATGCTGTACATGGTCAAAAAATAAATGTAAAGTTCCCAAAAATAAACATGTAAGTATTAAATTTAGAAGTTTCAAACATTTCAGTCGGGAATTATTTTTGAATGACTTGCTAACTGCACCCCTCGGCCGTGTTTACCAACTTCCTGATCCGGATGACGCTATTGAATACTGGACAAAAATTTTTTTATAATGTTTTTGACACGCACGTACCAGCTAAGGAAATTCACGTCAAACGACAATTAAAATCTCCGTGGATCACGCAGGAAGTGTTGGAGGCTATGAGGCAGAGAGATCAAGCGCACAAAAATAAGGACCTCAACACTTACCGGGTATACAGGAACAAGGTTCAATATTTAATTCGTAAAGAAAAGAAAAATCATTTTAGAAATATGGTTCAGAACAAATCAAATAGTAAGGAGATATGGAAGGCAATTAACACCTTAGCGAAAAAACGTAATGCACCAGACTCATTATCTTCCAACACTTCATTTACTTGTACAGACTTCAGCAATCACTTTCAAGCAGAAATAAGCAGTCTGAAATCCACAATACCACATTCCCCTAGTGACTTAGACCAACTTTCAGCATTCTGTGAGAAGAAATGTACAAACTCAGTTCCACCCGACATTCCTTTTATGACAGTTAATGAAGTGTATAACTATCTTCATGGCCTTAAAGATAATAGCTCATCAGGGCTTGACGGAATTAGTAATCGAATACTGCGTTACTCCGCACCAGCTATTAGTGATTTACTAACTTATATATATAATCAATGTATCGCCAAAAGTTATTTTCCCTCGGCCTTTAAGATCGCCAAAGTATATCCTCTCTTCAAACCTGGTTCATCAGATAACAGTAACCTTGGTAACTATAGACCAATTTCTCTTTTATCATCGCTATCTAAACCACTAGAAAAACACATACATAAAACAACACTACAGTACCTAGTTAGCAATGACTTGCTAATTGACAGTCAGTCAGGGTTTAGACAAAAGCATTCATGCCACACAGCTCTAACTAAGATGATAGACAACTTGCACCTAAACATCAATAACGATAACATATGTGGAGCAATCTTTGTAGACTTTAGGAAAGCATTTGATATGTTAGATCACGCTGTTTTAATAAGGAAATTAGAAACAATGAAAGTTAACTTTAAACTAGTGACATTACTTAAATCATTCCTGTCCGACAGACAGCAAGTAGTGTGGTACAATAACTCATTGTCAAACCCAGCTATTATTGACACTGGTGTTCCTCAGGGTTCTATTCTCGGCCCTCTACTTTTTTCCATTTACATAAATGACCTTCCACTACACATTAAGCACTCATCCTGCGACCTATTTGCCGATGACTGTACCATTTATACAAGTGATAAAAGTTGCAACACGCTAGAAATATTATTACAAAGCAACACAGACAATCTTATTAAGTGGAGCAATGAAAACTGCATGCAAATAAATATCATTAAAACAAAATGTATGATAATATCAACTAGACAAAAATTACAAAACTCACTGAAAACAACACTTCAGCTCTACATTGGAACCTCTTTAATTGAAAATGTAAATGAAAATAAAACACTAGGACTCATAATTGACCAACATTTAAGTTGGAATTCGCATGTACAAGCACTAACCAAACAAACGGCACAAAAAGTTTACCAGTTAGCTAAAATCAAACATTTCCTAGATGAGGAGACTCGAAAAATGTTCTATACATCCCAAATACAAACACATCTAGACTATTGTTCCACAATTTGGGATGGCTGCTCCATATCCAACACTAAAAGACTCTATTCATTACAAAAACGTGCGGTGCGCCTAGTTTCAGACAAAAACATCACACAGTGTGTAGACCCACATACATATCTTAACATATTACCACTAAGAAAGCACTTTCTCTTCAACAAAGCCAAATTTATTTACAAAATCTTATCACAGAATGCTCCAAAGTATTTGTGGTCTATTTTAAAATACAGCGGAAGACGCAGTCAACGCTTAAATACATTACACATGCCCAAGCCTAGGCTCGACTTATTCAAGAAAAGTTTAGCCTTTTCTGCTGCTCATCTGTGGAATAATCTTCCACACGACCTAAAAAATACGCTTAGTCCATATTCATTCAATCACAGACTTTTCAAATACATCGTTAGTGCAGATTATATGCCACCCTAATTTAGTTATGTTCTTAAATAATTACATAACATCATATGTAGATAATTTTGTCTAATTTTGTATTACATATGATAAGAGTATTTAAAAGTTTAGTATTAATATGATAAGGTACTGTAAATGTGTGTAACTATTATTGTACTGTTACAATGTTTGGATTTTATTTTATTTTATGTTATTTTCTTATTTTAAGTAATATTTAAGATACATGTGAGAATTAATGGATTCAGTATGGAAGATGAGAGAAAGGAAGGGCAGAATGTTAGACGGGCCTGCGTGCCCAATTCTAAACCCTTTGAAAATAAAGTTTGTTCGTTCGTTGCCTGACGTTTGAAGCCAAATTCCAACAGTTTTAACCTTGATGATTCATCTATTGCATGTGGTGCTTCCTGGAAACAGGCAACATTCTAGTTGCCTGGCCAACACTTCAGGAATCGACTAGCTATACCAGAGTGGCCCAACAACATGATTCCTGCGGTGGTGAAACATGCTGAGACCTTAGCAATGAGCATTAAGCCTGGAGGGTGTCACCTGAGCCCCAGACTTAACTTCGGCTTTTTCCTATTTGGCTGCATGCACAAGGATCTCATGATGAATGGATGGCAGGCAAGAGGAGCTAAGAGGTGGCTCTGTGCAGCAGGATGTGGGGATTCCAGAACCAGCGCACAGCATTTAGTGCTGCATATCTGGAGAGCCTCCATGGATGATCACTGACAGAACACTTTGAGGAACTTCTTCGTAAACCAGGTCCACAATATGCCACAGCATGCCCCCCCCCCCCCCCCCCTCCCAGATTGAAATCAGATATGAGGATCCTTTAAGTGTATGCCATGCATGGATGGAATACCCACAAAAGAAGCTGAAGCTCATGATTCTAACTCAAAAAAGCTTCGAAATGGTAGAAAAGCCACAGGAAAAGCCTGGATCTACAATGTTGATAAAGCCGGGGATTCTTCAACTTGGCACTGACTGCAAAAGAGTGGCACGCTCAGCAGCCCTAGTTAAACAACAACCTTTCCCCAAGGAGCATAGGCTTTCAACAAATTCGTACTATGTCCTCTTATGAGACTCAAGCTCTTCCAATGTCTTCCTCTTCAATTTCATTTCTGTCTTCAGTTCTCTTCTCCACGTGTTTTTAGTTTCCCTCTATTTCTGTGTGTTGATGTTGAAATCCCTCATCACATTCATAAATCCCTGCAGTTTAATGTGGCGATACTGTACACCATCAGGGCTTGGGGCTGTGTTTCTACTGGTTTCTAACACGTGCAAACATCTTCTTCAGAAATGAGATTGAAATATAACTCACATCTTATGTCATTCTGGTAATTTTGATTAGCCATATTTACAATGACTTAACAGATGTGATGCCACTTTCCCATATCGACAATTATTCACCTTATTTGGAACTGAAAAAACTATATATCCTAATTATAACCCATCAGAGGTTGAACGGAATATCTTTCATCATTAAAATAAAAATTTTAAAATATGCCATTCGCAAAACATTGACCCATGTGGACAGATCACTAAAACCAGACAAGTTCCAGCAGAACAACGAGAAGACAACCCTGCAGATCAATGGGATGCACACTGAGGAAACTTGCTAATAGTATGACAAGTCAGTCCTTGTTCTGAAATCCCGATGGCTAGAGGGATGGACGCTCAGTACCTGTAAGAAAATTCACACTGCACAATTTTAACCTACAAGCAGACCTCAGACACACATTAGGGACCCAAAGATGCAGCAATAGAGAATGCAGTCAGCGACCCATAGCTTGACTGCTTGTGTCATGGTCAGCGAACCAGAGCTGGCCAAGACCCTACACCACCTCCGAGTGGTGGTCCTGGAAACAGGCTGCATCACTGCAGTCTGGCTGAGAGAGTAGGGATCGAAGTGGGAAGGCAAACCCAGTCCCAAAAACATGCCGTGCTGAAGTCGGATGTGTTGGCCGAAAGGTGCAGATATCGCAGTGTTGCTGTAAACGGACACAACGTAACCAACGTCCTTTTCAGGACGAACGAGGAAGAAGAAGAAGACACACATTAAACAACAATCAAGGACAAAAAATTAAAAAACATAAGCAAACATATACTTACATCAATAATGGGAAACAAGATGCTATCTGTCAAGATGGCATGTAAAAAGTCAAGGTCTTCAGCCCGTGCTCCAATATTATACAAGTCTTCTAGCTGATCCACCACAATCTCAACAGCCTCTACAACAAGGATGGATACAGAAAAGTAAATAATGAAACAAAATGTATGCAATAATTGTTTCAATCAATCAATACCCTTTAGCTCCCCAAGGAGTATAGGCCTTCAACAAACACGTCAAGTCCTCCTGTCACGTACCATTTAAGATTTTCCCTTTTACTCACCATGCAGCATAGAACCATCACTGCCACTGCCTGCCCCCCCCCCCCCTCCCCCAGACTGGAGGCCTGTACTATTTGAGTCTCCTTGTGACAACAGTCATACAGGTCCTGAACCCATTATCTGTAAATCTCATTGGTTTTTTGGGTAACATCTCTTGTGTGATGACCCAAGCATTTCATTAGAGACCTTCCACAAGCAATTTCATTAGAGACCTTCCACAAGCAATTTCATTAGAGACCTTCCACAAGAAATTTCATTACAGAACTTCCACAAGCTATTTCATTATGGAATTTCCACCAGCAATTTCATTAGAGAACTTCTACAAGCAATTTCATTAGAGAACTTCCACAAGCAATTTCATTACAAACCAACTATCATTTCATTCGAAATATTCCACTAGCATCATCGTAACACTACTTTCTTTATCCTTCCATTTGTGTAATTAAGTGTTATTAGAAGTTTCAAAGGAATTTTCTTGGCATTTTATGTGGCCTGTAAGGTTGTATATTATCTTTTCCTGAACACCACTGCCATTCTTTCAATCCATCTTTTTTTTCCCTTTGGCTTCCCTCATGCATTTCTTTCTGATGAACTAGCATAAAGCCCATGATGATGACTGGCCATCTCCTTATACCGCTTACTGTGAGTTAATGTTGAGGGTAGTATTTTTACAATTATTTTCTTGATCTTGTTGCCTAAAATCCCACCCGCTGCAGACCCAAATAGAACAGTCCCAACTAAGATGGTTTGGCCATGTCTGCAGAATGGGAGAAGATCGGCTACCACGACAAGCATGGGAAACAAAGAGCCAGGGATCCAGACCTCCAGGACGACCCAGAGTCCGCTGGGAGGACAATATTAGACAATCTTTGAAGGACCGAGGACTAGAATGGAACCAGGCCAGGAAAAAGACAGCCGATAGGATAGTCTGGCGCTCTCTCTTCCAAACCTCTACACCTCACGGTAGAAGAGGAACGACTAAGTAAGATCTTGTTGCACATGCACACAAAAACAAAGAATGCGTGCACAAACACACACAAATAAAAAATTGCAATAAAGAAAAGACAAATCAACTATTGGTATTTCTCAACATTACCTTTGGCACTCAGTGCCTCAGTTGTTGCTGTAGGCATGCTGTGTCTATTTTTGTGACACTATCTTCAGAAGCTGTTGATATAAAGATAACAATAAAGATAATGCTCGCAGAGAAAAAAATATATATTACCTGCATTTATCAATACATTTACAATTAGCTGACATGCATGTATTCTTTATATTAATCTTCATACAGTCGCTAACGTTCAATTTACATTGAATGATCAAGGGTAAATTGCACAGGTGGCAGCATAAATAAAGGACTAAACGATCGATATTTTCTGGGACTGAAAAACAAGGTGGAAGGGGCAAAAAGAAGGAAACTTAGCAACGGTGAAATGGTGCTTTCCTCAGATCATGAAGAAGAAAGCTCACACCAAAGTGAAGAGATAGCTCTAATGCTATCAAAGGAAGCAGATAAAGCACTCACAGAATGGGAAGCAGTGGAACCTTGAATAATATAACAGCAACTTTCAAAATAGCCAATGTTATGTATCAACCAGTGACACAGAAGAATCCGTGAAAGAAGAATTTAATACCTGACTTCAAAATATCATGGATAAAATAAAAATGTGAAGAAAAGACATTACAATTCTCATGCAAAGATAGGAATAGACAATGGCGGGCTTTGAAGAAACTATGGAAATACGCAGACCTGGGACAATGAATGAAAATGGAAAACTGTTCACAAACATCTGTGCTTCAAATCAACTGGCTACAGCAGGAAGCATGTTTCCAAATAAATGAATACATAAAGCAACATGGATACACCAGATCACAGGACAGAAAATCAGATCGATCATAAGCAAGAAGTTAAGATCATAACATGACGTAAAAGTGTGTTGAGGCACAGATCACCATCATCGGTTAGCCAAAATAAAGATGAAATCAAGAGATTTACAACAGTACATAGCTAAAGACAAAGAGTTTAATGTAGGGTATCTACAAATTAACTATCCAAATTTCCCAAAAATGCCAAGATGTAGCAAATACAGGAGATGACAGGCAACAAATCAGAACTGTATGGAATGAGACATGTGGAGAAGTACTGTGAAAACGAGAATGCAAGCAAAAGGCATGGGTAACAACAGAAACCATCAAGAAGATAAGGGACAGGGGGAAAAAAGCAGATTTAAACAGAAGAAAAACCAGCAGTTCCATAGCAAATGCTTATAAAGTGTACATAAAAACAAATAAAGAAACATCAAAAGAGACAACAGGAAATATTTCGAGGAAATGTCAGGAGATGCAGAGGAGGCTGCAACCAAAGGAAATAAGAGGGAACTGTACCACAGCACAAAGAAGCTAACATGGCAATACAAGCAAGCAACTGTTGATCAGAATCGACGTCACTGCACTCCGGGAAATCCATAGAACAGAAGATGTGTAGATCATATATGTACCCTCAGGAACATTATTGAGCAGTGCTCAGAATGGCAAAGACAGCTGTAAATCAATTTCGTTGATTTTGAAAAGGCTTTTGACAGTATACATAGGGACAGTTTATGGAAAATACTGAGGTCTTATGGAATTCCAAGCTCCACAGTGTCAATCATAAAAAGCCTCTATGCCAACTTTACATGTAGCGTTGGGCAGAGCAACCTAACCTTTGAGGTGAAGATAGAAGTACGACAGGGATGCCCCTTATCAGACTGGGTGATGCGCCAGACAACAGAGGGCAGTCCAAGAGGAATAAGATGGACTATATTTTCTACATTGGAAGATCTGGAATATGCAGATGACACGGCACTACTAGCACATTCACATCAACACATCCAGGAAAGAATGGATAGACTTAATAAGTATAGCCAGCAGGTGGGCTTGAACATCAATCTAAAGAAGTCAGAGGTCATGACGCTCAATGTGAGCAACCCTGAGCCCATATCAGTAAGGAATCAGCAACTGGAACAGACAGACACCTTCACATACCTAGGATGCATAGTAACACCAGACGGCGGAGCAAGCAAAGACATCAACAACAGAATGAACAAAGCAAGAGCGGCCTTTTTTAGTCTAGGCGGCATCTGGGGGTCCTCTCGGTGCAGCACGGGCACAGGATTAGGATTATATCAGAGCTGTGTGCTTTCTGTGCTTCTCTGTGGTGCTGAATGCTGGAGAGTTGCAGAGAGGGAGATGTCGAAATTGTCCTCTTTTCACACAACATGCCTAAGAAAAATTCACCGAATCTTTTGGCTGAGTGCCATTACCAGCCAAGATCTGCTCGCTCGGAGCGGGCAAGAGGATATGCGCACCATCATAGCTGGCAGGCGCTGGGTTGGCCATGTCCTCAGAGGAGACTCCGAAGCCATCACGGGAGCAGCGATGCAATGGACCCCTGGGGGAGAGCAAAAGAGAGGGCGACCAAAAAAACTTGGCGGAGGACTGTGGAGGCTGAGATGCAGGGAATGAACCAGAGTTGGGGCACTGTACGAGGGATGGCCGCCGACCGAGCAAAGTGGAATCAATTTGTTGTTGCCCTACAGGACGCTACCAGGCGTGATGGCCGATGACTGCTTTGACGGTCGGCGGCTAAGGATCAAAGAAGAAGTACCACAGCACAAAGAAGCTAACATGGCAATACAAGCAAGCAATTGTTGATCAGAATCGACGTCACTGCACTCCGGGAAATCCATAGGTGCGCAGTCTCCCTCAGCAAATTATTTGATCGGTATTAGGCCCAAACAGATAAAGGCGACAAAGTTGCTAGTCTAAAAATTAAGAACCATGTTTTGGAGAATGATATAACATGTGAGTTATATTTCGACCTCATTTCTGAAGAAGATGTGCATGCATTATAAACCAATAGAAACACTGTATGGGTGTACAGTACCAACACATTAAACAGCTGGGCAGTGCAGGAATTATGAATGTGGTGAGGGATTTCAACATCAGCACACAAATCGCTGAAGTGCCGGAAGACTGGCTACATAATTACCTACGGCCACAAGCAAGCAATGACCTCATCAAAGATAAGAATGAAATACTGCGTATAACAAAAAGGAAATGAAGAGATGGACAGAACATTTTGAGGAACTTTACAGATCAGCTTCATAAAATTCCCCAGACATACGGCCAGCAGAATAGGAGCTATATATTAATTGTGAATGACCAAATTAGGAAGAAATAAAGAAAGTCATAAAGCTTCTAAAAGATGGAAAAGCTGCTGATTCAGATGGCATTCCAGAAGATGTCATCAAAGCATATATTGACACTTCTACAGAGATACTACACCAATTACTTGATCAAGTCTTGGACAAAGAAGAAATTCCAGCAGAAAGGAGGCAGTCTATAACTTTGCTCACGACAGTACTCAGGGGCTAAGAAAACTGTCAACACAGCAACATGATGGCCGAATCACAGTTTACTGCACACGTCACGAAACTCACAGTAGATAAGTCACAGAAGTTGGTCTGCGCATGCATTTATTCAACTACCTCAATTTCTTTTTTTGTGTGTCTTTAATTATTAAAAATAAAAGAAAAAAATCGACTTAAAATAACGGGTAGGATTAAGATCAGCATTAGCGATTCCCGATTCTGAAATTTGTAGCTACCAACTGACCTTAACTCTAATCCTATTTTGAGCTTTTTCAAAAATAATAAGATGCGACAAATTAATAATAAAAGTGTCGATTGGACTGAGGTTGAAGTAGAAAATAGTAGAAAGGATGGTTGAAATGAAGAAAAGTGGGCCGTGTTCTTCAAAGTCATCCAAATAAGTCGCCAACATCATTAAGGTTAGGATTATGGTTAGGATTCTTAAACCTAACTCTAACTTCTTCTTCTCTGATCCTTAGCCGCCGACCGTCAAAGCAGTCAGTGGCCATCACGCCTGGTAGCGTCTTGTAGGGCAACAACAAATTGATTCCACTTTGCGCGGTCGGTGGCCATCCTTCATACAGTGCCCCAACTCTGGTTCATACCTCGCATCTCAGCCTCCACAGTCCTCCGCCAAGTTGTTTTTGGTCTGCCTCTCTTTCGTTTTCCTTCAGGGGTCCATAGCATAGCTGTTCTTGTGATGGCATCGGGGTCTCTTCTGAGGACATGGCCAACCCAGCTCCAGCGTCTGCCAGCTATGATGGTGTGCATGTCCTCTTGCTTGCTCCGAGTAAGCAGATCTTGGTTGGTGATGGTATTCTGCGAATTTTTCTTAGGCATGTTGTGTGAAAAGAGGACAATTTCGATATTTCCTTCTCTGTAACTCTCCAGCTCTCCGCGCCATAGAGAAGCACAGAAAGCACACAGCTCTGATATAATCCTAATTTTGTGCTTGTGCTGTACTGAGAGGACTCCCAGATGTTGTTTAGACTAAAAAAGGCTGTTCTTGCTTTGTTCATTCTGTTGATGTCTTTGCTTGCTCCGCCGTCTGGTGTTACTATGCATCCTAGGTATGTGAAGGCATTTGTCTGTTCCAGTTGATTCCTTACTGATATGGGCTCAGGGTTGCTCACATTGAGCGTCATGACATCTGTCTTCTTTAGGTTGATGTTCAAGCCCACCTGCTGGCTATACTTATTAAGTCTATCCGTTTTTTGCTGGATGGGTTGATGTGAATGTGCTAGTAGTGCAATGTCATCTGCATATTCCAGATCTTCCAATGTAGAAAATGTAGTCCATCTTATTCCTCTTGGACTGCCCTCTGTTGTCTGGCGCATCACCCAGTCTATGACTATTAAAAATAGAGTGGTTGATAAGGGGCATCCCTGTCATACTCCTGTCTTCACCGCAAAGGTTAGGTTGCTCTGCCCAATGCTACATGTAAAGTTGGCATAAAGGCTTTTTATGACTGACACTATGCAGCTTGGAATTCCATAGGCCCTCAGTATTTGCCATAAACTGTCCCTATGTATACTGTCAAAAGCCTATTCAAAATCAACGAAATTAATGTACAGCTGTCTTTGCCATTTTGAGCTCTGCTCTATAATGTTCCTGGGGGTAAATATATGATCTAAAATCTTCTGTTCTTTCTAAATCCTGCTTGTTCTTTCCTCAGTTTGTGGTCTACTGCTTTTTAAATTCTCGGTATAATTATCCTGCCTAGTATTTTGCTGGGAATTGAGAGAAGAGTTATTCCTCTCCAATTCTTGCATTATGCAAGATCTCCCTTCTAGGGCAATTTGACAATTTCCTTTGCTCCACTCTGTTGGTGTTGTCCCTGTTTTCCAGACTTGTGCAAATAGTGGTTCTAATAGTTCTGCTGCTAGCTCTGGGTCTGTCTTAAATAGCTCTGCATTTAAGTTATCATGGCCAGGCGCTTTTCCATTCTTTAACCCTTTGATTGCTGTGATGATTTCTTCTATTCGTGGAATGTTTGTAGTAACATCTAGATCATTTTCAGCCTCAGGAACATTCAATTGTGTCTCTGGTGGTTCCTTATTCAGAGTTTCTCTGAAATGCTCTGCCCATCTTGTTTCCTGTCGCTCTGCTGCTAACTCTAACACTTACCCTGAATTATTTTTTTAAGGCTATATCGAACCACTGTTCTTTATTTCAACTGAAAGGAGGCCGCCATGTTAGCCGGAAAGGCGGCATATCGCTTTGAAATCTTAATCTTTTTTTTGTTTTGGCTGAGGGGAAGGACAGTGAACTGGACACTGCCATATTGTCACTCCGCATGGTGTGTTTGCACGTAGAGTGGTGTGTTTGCACGTAGAGCGGTGTGTATGCACGTAACATAAATTTTGTGAGCATGATTTATTATAGAATTAGAAATTTGAGGCGTTATATATCATAATTGTAATATGTTCAAATGGATATTTTTTGTTCATTTTAGTTGGATTATGTTTAGTTTAATAGTGGGTGTTTTGCAATGTGTTGAAGTGATATGGTTACTTATTCATGTAGATAACGTTCGGGCTAAATGGCAGACCTTGTTCCACTATCTTTCCCTTTTTGTTTTCAAATGGCCTCAGTGTTTGTTAGGAAGGATCCCGTTACACGCCCATTGAGGCATATTGGGAATATGGTGTTAGGCCCATATTTTCTTGACCATCGGCACGCTAGGGGTGATGTGGTCAGCATCACGCCGGCCGCCTTAACCTTCCCAGAAGTTGCTCTGGTACCCAATTGGGGCTGGGTCGACCCAGGAGCCGTTTGCGGCCTAAAAAAATCCCACATTATCTGGGGATCGAACCATAGACCACTGAGCTGGGAAGCCAGTGCACTAACCACTATGCTACCACTGCTGTGTTTGTTAGGGCCTAGATATTATTTTTGTCAAAGCTTGAAACAGGGTTGGGTTTTGATTAAGGCTAGCTGACTGATACATCTCAAAACGTGGTAGGGGTTAGTTATGGCTAGTTGTAGCGTACATATGGATAGCCACTCTGGCAACATAGCAGACTCTTGTCTACTGTTTGCTACTTCAACCAAGATTAGAGACTAAGTTAAAAAAAAATAAGCCCTAGGACTGTGTTTTAAAGCAACCAACAAAATGCCAACGTACCGGTTATTAATACGTCTGCTGATCCTTACTTAAGAGCGTACCGACTAGGGCGACTTAATCAGCCAACGAGTCAATAACCATTTTGGACAAATCGCATGTGCGCCCCACTAGTGTGCGGTTCAACCAGGAAATGTTTCAAGCTGATAAGCGAAGTGGACTTTCACCAGTTAACAACTTTACTGAATTGGATCTAAGAGAAACACTACAGACAGTATTATCTAGCAACAGTTTCAGTCTACCTGTTTCTATACGAATATACGTAAATTACACACGGTCATTACTTTAACATCAGATTTCTGAAACATAATCCACGCCAATGAATTATTATTGTAGTCAAATCCAAAACACAAATGCGGAAGTGACAAAAGCGTCTGGCACAAAAACTAATGCCGGTTTGTGCACCTAACTAGAACGACGCGATATAAGACAGAAAGTCAAACAGACGGTTACTGAACTTTAATCTATATTTGCGCAGCTAAGTAAAAGAAATCAGAAGTTTAAAATCAAAATTTTATTTCAAGAAGAACCTGAAAAAGTATAACACCTTGATTTTGAAGACTTACCTGCTCGATTTGTTTATATTGGCGTTCTTTTACGGGCTACCTGGGGTCACGTGACAGGAAATAACCTTTTTTCAAGTATCTTTCGTCAATTCATTCACTACCATTTAACTGCCGGTGGAGTATAAACGTTCGACCAATTGACCCAATACCTTCTTATCCTAGATGACCATATCGTTTTTCACAAAAAGAGAAGAATTCCTCACTTTCTGGCATAAACAAGAGGACATTATAGGACAAAACAGAGGACATTTGTTTAAATCTATTAATGAATCAATACGATGACTAGAGAACAGTTGGGCGCCTACAACTGAGGTTCAAAGATGAGGGCAAGAGAGACATGAGGGCACTGGACATAAATCCAGTAACCTGGGAGGATGAAGCTGCTAATCGCACCAAGCGATGATGCTCTCTGTGCGCCGCTTCAGATTTGGGCGAAAAGCTCTCACGGCAAGAGAAGAGAGGAGAAAACGTCGAAAGGAACACCAGGAAAATAAGCAACTGAAGGATGTCACCTCAGGGACGCATTCCCATAGTCAGTTATGACTGAAGGGACTATTATTATTGTTATAATGGCTAGAGCTAGTTCTTGTTTGGAAAGGTTAGGGAAAAAAAAATAAAATGTATTTTTTAAAATTATTTTACAATCAAAGATTGACTTTCCACATATTAATTGATCAGAATTGATAAAATTATGATTATTATTACTTTATTATTATAGGTTTTTTTTTTTGGGGGGGCGGGGGGGGGGGGGGGGGGGGGGGGGGGGGTAATTATCTTCTTTAGCAATTCATTATTATTTTTTTTATTTAAATCACGGACGACATTTCTTTTAAATTTATATTTCAGAATGAAATTCCCGTTGATGAAATCCACATAGGACATGTTTCTGTCTTTTGTCCAGGGACTTTCCTTCAATGAAAAATGCCTGTCCACTCTTGTATTGTGACCAGGCACCGCAAACAAATATTGTGTGATTATTAAAAGTTTAGAATAAAATTCAAAAGTTACTGATTGTGACCGGTGGTTTGAGGCTTTGAGAGTGAGAGAGAGTGCGGGAAAATGGTTTGGGAAAGTTAAATGTAGTTGTAAGTGGACTGTATGTCTTTGTTAAGGGGAGTCGAAATGTGTAGAAGAGTGTTTTGAAGGAAGAGAGGTAACTCCGTAGGTCCCCTTTTGGGAGATGTAGCTTGGTGTTTTGGGTTTAGTATGTCATGTGAGTTCCAAAATATGGTGTGACTGATTTGCATGGTAATGTTTTGGTAGTGAGATTAAAGAAGATTGTATGGGTTTTGAGTCTAATCAGCGAAGAGAGATGCCTTTAAATTACGTCCCTTGAAAGGTTTTGGTGAGCGATCAAAAATAAACACCCACGAGAAAGTGTTGCGAGGGTGAACAAATTTTAGCATGAACGGGGAAAATGTTAAATCGAGGAGAAGATGAGAAGAATCTGATTTGAAAACGCGCTTAGCGTAGGATAGCAAGTTTGCTATGTATAAAAGTTGTGTAGTGGCGAGCGATGTTTTGATGGTTCATTTCTGGCGAACAAGCCACTGAAGGTGGTTGGTTGCTGTGGTCACAGTATTGTATCAAATTATTTTGCCGAACCAACAAGACGCTCAAACTACTCCTTTAATAGATAATAGATAAAGACAAGAAAGACAATGTCGCCAGTTCAAGATTGTGTTAACAAAGTTGTCAAGACTACAAGACGAACAGGTATGTTGTGTTAGATGCAGAGACAATAGACAGTAGCTAGGGGCAGCGTAGAACAAGTGACTATTGATACAAATAAACAGCCCTGGTGGTTAGACCAATCTTATATCAAAGATACATCGATTAGTTTTCACCAGTCCTACGGGCCTTATCAAGGGCTATGAATCCAGAAGAGCAGAACAGAAGATGAGATAGTAAATTTTAGAGACAGCGTCAGACTATATAAGAAAAGAAAGGATGGAGCGAGAGAAGATTTATTACAAAAGTTGCCTATGAACATTTTATGTATTATGAGATGGCCGGTCTCGGTGGAAGGTTGGGCATGAATTATGATTTCAGCGGATTTGATGACTAGTTGTAAATAAACAATCATCTTTGTTGTTCACCGCTGGTTGAGTGCAGTACTTTTGGCCAGATGTTCTCCATCCCATCATCTGTATGTCGTGTGATGTTAAATCATCAAGTTTGTTTTAACATAGCATCATCAACACCTAGCTGCCTACTGTCGGGTAGTGAAACGAGTCCCACTATACGTCAAAGTACCATCAACACTAACATCATCCGCTGTACGGCTACAGGATTCTAACTAAACAGCTTGATGATCTGGATTTTGCAGATGACTTGGCTCTTCTTTCCCATAACCAAAATCAGATGCAAGACAAAATAAAAATACTTGATGAGAGGTCACAACAAGTGGGTCTGAAAATACACAGGGAAAGGACACAGATAATGAGAATAAATGCAAGAAATGATAACTAGGTCGAACTTGAAGAAACACCAATAAAAGATGTAGAATCGTTACACATACCTTGGCAGCAATATAAACAACGGGGGGGGGGGGGGGGGGAAGACAAGCTAAAGGGCTAAGGGTCCAAGGAGGTACGTAATATTCGGAATTGCACAGCCCAAGACAGATGATTCACAACCAGCAAGGAGTCATTTCCGCAGTTATGCTAAGTCTTATAAGTTCCCTTGTTTGTGACTGTCCCTTCAGGCACTATTGGTTCAGTAGAGCATTCACTAGACTTTGTGCGCTTACTTCTACAATTGGGACATTTGCACCAAACTCCGACCCGCGCGAAAAGTGCGCTTTTATTCAAAACCACTTGTCGTTGCCATTCGCGGGGTGCGGCGTTCCTGTGGTAAAGTGGGATGATATAAATATTTATAGGGGACTTAGTGTACTGACTGAGATCAGCTGTGAAGGTATCTGTATCTAATTAGTGTGGTGTATTACAGATGACCTTACTTGCTACCACATTTATACCTCAGTCAGACCTATTCTGGAATATTGTGATGACTACGTTGAATGTCTAGGGTTATGATAATGATGAAGTGTATGTTCACAACAACCAACAGACAGATACACAATTTAATTTAATCCACAATACTTTACAACACTGTGACACTCACATACATAGAACACTCTATAAGACTATCTTAAATGAGTCAAGTGTTAAAGTTTAAAAATATATATGTATTAATTCCTTCAAATATTAGATATCCTGATTCAACTACAAAGTGAACCAGGAATCACAATCAAATGTAATCACAAGTTATATGTACACAATTTATAGATAGAATCTTTGTATTGACATATATTATTATTGCAATATGTGTGTAAGTTTTGCTGTAGTACTCTGAGGTAATACTGGCTTTTCAAGCTAGGTGGTTGTGTGTCATCATGACTTCAAGTGTTTGTTTCTCGTGGACATAATATTGGGAAAGTTCACAGTTTCTTTTTATTTGAAACTAATAAATGTCCCTCTAGATTTTAGGTAAAGTCACTGTTAGAGGGGGTAAACAGAAGATTGAGCTGCTCTGGCCACATAATCTTAACTTCTGTGTGGGCGGCAGGAAACAGTCTCCACTGCTCGCTTGCTTCACCGTGTTCTTGAGACACCACACAGGTCGATATATTGACTAAGGAGTCTGCTACCAGCCTCTGGATTCAGCAAAACTCAGACCAGGTGCTGCTTTTAATATGTTAGTACCACTGTCCCTGAAACAAGAAGGTTGTACCTCCTACTTCAGAACTAATTTATAATCTATTTCCACACTGAGCACAATACATAACAAACACCGAGTTCAGCGCGGTAGGCCAACTGTTAGCTTCTCATGTAATAACATTCACCAGTATTCCTCTCCTTAATGATTACAACGCCTCTGCAATTTCAGCTGTAATTCCTTCTATACAATAAGATAGGTGTCATAGTACTATTGGCAATCCCATGCAGTTATACTACTCTCCGACAAGTTTTGTTCAGGTTGGGGCAATATCTAGGCTTTGCCTCATGTTTGCTACTGAACCACACACATGTACAGACATAAATTATCAATTCACATTCAATTTTCATCTAAAAGATATCAAATATTTCTAGCTTACCACAATTCATGGAAATAATACACAAAATACGTTGACTGGCAATGAGTTATGGCACAATTCCGATCTGCCTCTGTCCCAGGCTTTCATAAGACAAATATGAGCTGGATCTCAACGCACTTGCTTCTCAGTAAGTTTATTTTAAAAATGTGGCACTGAACAGACGCTCCTAATTGACTATATCAAATGGTCTAACCAATAGGACCATGTGTAAAGTTTCAGTCTGTCAAGTTGCTTTCACACACACACTGGATGCTCTGTAAGGAAGAGTGGTGTGTTGTTGAGATCAGGCATGCTCCAGTCTACCCAGCTGTAAATGGGTAACTCACCCTAGTCCTGAGTTAGGGAAGGCAAAGGCTCCAGGGGAAGCAGGCCCTAAACTTGGTCACTTCAGCCGACGCAGGATGGTGGATGTATGAAGTAGAAGTGTAGAGTGTGATTACCGCGAATGGTGTACTGTTCGTGTGCTGACCAATATAACCACTCATACACTTGTCTACAAGGCACCAATGCAGACTGCTGGAATCTTTGTTTACTCAATTTATTCAGACGTACACACTGGGACATACGAGTACATCATGGTTTGTTGACATATCAATTTGTAGGTATACATAGCAGATCTGAAGTCATGACACATTCAGAAATAATGGGCAGTACATCAAAAGTTCAATGTCATGATACATTATGGCCACATCCCCCTATCTGACTAAACGCGTCAGTGAAGGCGAATCGATAAATAACTAAAGTTACTTGACGTCCATAGTTTGTAGTATAGATTATGAAACCACGAAGGGGGGTTTCAAGCAGGATTGAGATCTCTCTGTCACTGTCCGATAATAAGATAAATAATCTGTTCTCTTGGCAGTGATCAAAACATATGATGACCGAAATCCAACATGGCTACCTCCCTGAGTTGTCGTTCACTCATCCATAGGAAGGAGAATATAAGCCAGAGTTAATTTACAATGGGTATATAAAGGATTTCATAAATGTTTCCATACAGCTCTACGGTGATCAGGTTAGTTCACGTAGCCATAACCGCTGCAGGAAAATCTGTCATCTTCGTCGATACAAAACACGACACTAGCATAGCGAAGCACAAAAGTCAAGCTAGGCCTAACCGACGAGAGATCATCAAAAAAATAGGAGCTGGGTTTACCTGGAGTCCGAATCATCTATATACTGACATAAGGAGAGTCTCTAACACAAACTATCGTAGAGACACCATCTCCTTCAGAAGGAAAACCACTTCGTAAGACATTTTTTCTTGACGAAAGGACCAGCTCTAGTGAAAAAGGTACCTCGACATTTGTAAGCGGTACATCGGAACTCATCACGACTTGTCAAGACAACTCATACTTCCGCTAGACCGGAATACAAGAATCTAGTCCCTCCTACCCATCCAAAATATACAATATAGGACTGATTCTACTTGTACTAATAATATGTAATACATATGAATTCAGGCCATAAACACAATAAGCAAATTAATATATTTTCTGGCCCTAAAAAATAAGTACAAACGCAAGCGCAATATCCTTGCGCTGGATCAATATCCAGAACGATTACTCCTATAATCAAAAGTGTGAATCAAACATGGATTATCTCGCTTTTACCATAGACAGCATTTTCATACACAAATGAATGAATGTCTATATTTTTCCCATATTAAATAGCCATATCGATTTTTGTAAAATGTGCGTCAAAATATGCACGCTACACCATGTTTACAAAAGTATTTGAAAAAAAGTACCCTTCCTACCGTTTCCCGTAACAACCAAAAATAGTATCTGCAATCGACTAATCATGTTTAGGCTTACATATTCTTCTAGCCAATGAAATCGGATTTAACTTGTTGGCCTATTTCCCGTAAAATAGTGGTTTCAAAACATGCCACTGAGCAATTATGATTTGGTGCTGTCAGACAACCTCACTATTTTATTTTGGCTATAATTTGTTAATTCCTAGACTATTTGCGTAACACTTAACATATTCTTTGTCAGCACGTCCTAAGGAACCCAAATATATAAATTTAATGGAGCTAAGTGGCTGCGTTCAAAATATGTATTTTCTTCTACCTCCTGTTTACTTCGATACGATGGGGTGTCATCTGTACTGTCAGGATTTCAGACGTAAAACAGTATAATGTCATGTTTCCTAATAAGCATTAAACATGTTTTTTAAAACCTAACCGTGTATTGGTAGTGTTTTGTATCACTGTCTATTTGAAAAAATGTTAGTGCTTCATGCCTTTCGCGTTGGGGGTGGCATTAATATTAATCGCGAGACTATGGTAGTATTGAATGCGTTCCTCTTTCTCGCTCTCTCTCTTCTAAGGCCGTCTGTCTTTTAGTTACGCAGTGTATAAAATGAAATTAATGCTAGTATTGTATCTAGGTCATTAAGCAGTGTGCGTATCTCTAGGTTTTCTAAGAAACACAGTACCGGTTTTTTTTTTTTTTGAAACGCGTGTTTGCTGCTGTAGGCTTTACTATCAAACGTGAAAGCGTTACACTATGCAGACGAAGTAGAAAAAGGGGGATTTTTGTACGCCATTGTGACAGCACTGGTCTTTTACCATTCTTCTTTCCTTTTATTGAATTAATTCGTTAGGCTTTACCTTTACTTTTTAATTTAGATATGTGGATTTAGAATGTTTCACGACAGTTCCCACGGGTGACTCTGGATAACTTTGTGCTGATCGCGCGTAAATAATGACATGAGGTTTAGCATATACTTGTACAAACGAAATCTGGTGTCAGACTGTAACTGCTGCGCCGTTCCTCTGATCTCCTCAGCAGAGGCATGCTGCATAGGCAACACGCTTGATCTCTTTATTATTATTATTCTTCCTCGTTCGCCTTCAGACCTCCACATTTATGACTAATAAAGGCAGTAGTCAACTCAAGGTTCCCGACATCTCCAAACAGTTTTTCGTTGACACAAGTGGGTTGTTGCCATATGCTATTCCGTTCATTTCTGTAGGTTGGGCAGTACAGCAACAGGTGTTCGACTGTCATCGGGCTGGTACCGCAGGTGCAGAGATCTGTTGCACCAATTTTGTTGTGTCCAGTGCGTAGCCGAAAAATGATGACCTGTCCTTTCCTGGATAGTTGATGATATGCATCATTTTTCAAATGGCCCGGGTGCTCTCTTTCCCATTTGGACTTGAATGTAGCCTTTATAGTAGTATTTGCCGTGATCTATTTATTCAAGTTCTCAACCTCGTGTCGTCGAGACGATCCTATAGTCAGAAATGACTGAAAAGGAAGAAAAATAGATAGATTCTTGTTCTATTGAATTGTTGTGAAACTGGACAACAACACAAACAATAACTAAGACGTTTCACACTGTCATAAATAAGCGCTTTTAGAATAGAAGGATTGAAATGGTACGACCAGGTCACCAATGTGAAACAGCAACCAGACATTTGGCAGTGGAACAAGAGATAAGAAGACGTTGACGATGGATAGAACACATAGTGAGAAAACCTATTAACATCCTTACTTGTAACCTTTGTTCTGGAATTCCCAGGTTAAGATAGTTATTGGCAGGCCAATGAATACAAGGAGAAGAGAGCTGGTGATGGATATGAAAATGATGAGAAAGACCTTGAGCTAATGCCGTGATCAGGAGGTCTTCTCATGTGTTTGTTGAACGCATATGCTCCATGGGGAACTGAGTGGTATTGACTGTTTGCAATATCAATGCATAGACAACATTAAAAAGGTAAGGTAGTCCCATGTCATGTACTGCCATAGGGGAGGGAAGTGTTAAAGACTTCTTCATTCTATGTCCAGCATCGCGAGGCGTGGTGATCAGTTCCATGCCTCGCGGCCTTTTCCTTCCCTAACTCAAAGAACAGAGTCAGGTACGCATTTACAGACGAGTAGACTGCAGCGTGTCGATACGGTGACAACATAATATAGACAAAGTTGGAGGGACAGACAGTGATATCAAAATAAGAATACAAAAAGCAAGAGGAGTGTTAAACTCTGTAGTTGTTAACTCATACTGGCTACTAGTTGTTGAATCACGTTTTATTTGTTAAATGCCGTGAATGTCCACCAGTTGATAAATGTAGATGTTGGGACTGGTGTAGTAAAGTGTAACGATTGTCAACTCATTAAACCCAGCACAGTTTTGGTCATACAGGTCATCTTGTCCTGGAACGTGATGAGGCTCCGACAAGAATGTGAGTGTAGACAATGAGTGTGTATATGAATGTCAGAACGCGAATGGTAGAATGATTCGATAGAGTTGACAGGTTGGTAGTACATCACTCATACTCACACTGTTCGAATTCAAGAAGTACTGGAACTACGGTGGTCTTTTTATAACATTTAATGGGACGCACACTTGGACAGTACGTGTATGGTTACAGGAACAAATGTCGACATAGACAGCATAATGTTGATCACAGGAATATCATCTTAAGTTAGCATTCATGCTTGGCAAATATCATAATGGAGCATTCGTAAATAAGCATTCAGAGTTCCATCATGTAAATCATCTGGCTTTACTGACTGGGCACGTCAGTCCATAACCAATATGTAGGAAGGCTCCTAGACCTAATCTCGTCTAGCGAATATCCCTTCACGTAAAGTTCAATATATATATTTTTCATAAAGATATAGGAATCCCAGACATGGGTTCTCACATGTAGCAGTGATCTCTTGGTTCATCGAGCGATAGTACAGGCATCCCTTTTTCTCACTCGATAAATACAAAGTATATGAATTTCAACATGGCTGTGCTTCTCTCGTGAGCTTCACTCACTATTGGATACAGACCAAAATTGGTCATACGTTAAATGTCCTCATTTCTTCATAGCTTCTATCATAGAGGTAATTGAATAATATCATATAATCTAGTGCTGATACATAGGAATGTCATCTTCCTTTGAATAAATATTCTTTTCAAAAGTACCACTGTGCATCTGCTTATCGACAACGATGGCGAAGCCCAAGTTCATAATAAATTGTGGTTTTACCTTTCTATGCGAAATATAACTTTGCCATTCCTTGGCAAAAGAGAATAAACACTGGGGTAAAGTACATACAACATGTCTAAAGGACTATCACTTTTCCCCATTTACTTATAGATCACTTTTCCGGCGATAGGCTGGCTACAACAAAATTCGACATCCCGACAGGATGACAGCCATGAATCACACCCCCTGTTAGCGATACTTCCGCTGCATAGCCTTTGACCTTTTCTAGCGACAACCAACATAGTTCGACTTAGAAATGTAAAGATATCCATATATAAGACAGACTCGTCCTACTCATACAAACACTACGTATAAATTCAGGCCATAGATATACTGAAGCAAGAACAATCTATTCCTACCCAGCCAAAGAATAAATCGCAGTAGGCCTATATTCGTCCGCGGAGTCCGATCGAAGATGACGGAACTCTTTTCAAGGGAAGTAACTCAAAAATGACTTCTCCTTAAGCACTTAAAAAAGGAAATACTTTGTTTACAAAATATTTGCGAACATAATAAGTATATAAATGTATTATATTGCAAGATCGTAAAGATTGTACTTTACAGTCTTACCACACCTCCCGGGAAAAAAAAAAAAAAATTTTTTTTTTAAATACATCTAGGAGCAACGTAGAATAGGCTCACAACGCAAGAATACTGCGCAGATGCAAATATCAGGAATAACTATAATTCCTAATATGACCGGTGAGAATATATCTCAAAATCTGAGAGAAATTGTTTCTCTACGAATAAATGTTTCCAGGAAGGTGTGATGTACGTATAATACAATTCTGGTAATTATACAATGCATACCAAAAATTCACACTATAATCTTAAATTTATGATTTATGAAGAAACAATCATCAAAGAACAGCGGTAAATAGACATCAATAAACCGCTAAGTAGTGATACCATCATTCTATTATTAAATTACAAATGTGTATCTTAGTAAAGAAACAAAAAATAACTGTTGTAAAGTTATACATATTAAAAAATCCAATATTTAACAGTTAAGTGGCATCATGTGGGCATCTGGACAGAATGTCCGCCATCACATTTTCTGAACCACGGATAGCTCGTACCGAGAAATGAAAAGGTTGAAGAGCGATTGCGTATCGAGTTGATCTCGAGCTCTTCAAGTTCTTACTTTGGATAGCCGTAAGAGCTTTTTGGTCAGTTTCCACTACGAAATGCGCGCCCAGAAGGAATCTTTGGAGTTTGAGAATTGACCAAACCATTGCCAATAATTCACGGTCTAAAACCGAGTAATTCCTTTCTGCAGCATTAAGTTTTCTGGATATATACATTACAGGATGCAGAGTTCCAGAGTACTCTTGCATTAGTGCCGCTCCAATCCCAGTGGATGAAGCGTCACTACGAAGAACAAATGTCTTATCTGTTGTAGGTAACACTAAAATAGGTGGTGATGAAAACATAGTTTTGATCTTCTCTAGTGAAGATTGGCATTCATGAGACCAGTGAACCATGTTAGGCGACCCTTTCTTTAATAGTGTAGAGAGAGGTGCCATGATAGAGGACAGATTCGGAATGAAACGTCCATAAAATTGTATGAGACCTAAAAGACTTCGCACTTGCTTTTTAGTCCTAGGGATAGAGATGTTAAGTATCTTAGTGATATTATGGTCTTCTGTCTTCAAGAACCGTGACCTACTCGATGGCCTAAGAAAGCAATTTCGCTAAAGCCAATACAAGCTTTAGATGGTTTTGCTGTCAGGTTATACTCACGCAGAGTTAATAATAATCCAACTAACCCTGAATAGTGATCTTCCCAAGTATCGCTGAAAAGACAGATGTCGTCTAGATAAGCAATGACATCTGACCGATACGATAGGATTCGACGCATCATGCGTACAAATGTAGCTGGTGCGTTCATAAGGCCGAAAGGCATAAAATTCCATTGGAAAAGGCCTCTGGGAGTAGAGAAAGCGGTAAGAGGTTTGGCGCGTTCGGATAATGGAACTTGCCAATATCCTTTAGACAAATCAAGTTTAGTGAAAAAATGCGATTTAGAAAGACGAGTAAGTAGCTCTTCTAGTAAAGGCATAGGTTCAGCATCGAACTTCGTAACTTGATTCAATTTGCGATAGTCAACGCAAAGACGTATGTTATTGTCTTTTTTTCGAACAATAACCATCGGCGAAGAATATGCAGAAGTGGATGGTTCGATTATTTGTAAATCTATCATTTCATCCAACTCCTTTTCAACCTGTGTTTGGAAATGTATAGGGATAGGATAAGGTCTAACCCTAATTGGAGTATGTTCAGTTAGAACAATGTCATGCTCAATGACATGAGTTTGTCCAGGGATGTCAGTGAGGACATCCTGAAATGTTTGTAACATAGACGAAACTTGTCGCCGTTCTCCTAGAGACAAATCAGGAGAAACAGTAACGTCTTTCCATGATTCACTAGAATGAAGTGGGATCATTGGAAGCGGAAGATTAACATCCGAAAAACTTGTTTCCTCATCCTGTATTACAGACAGTGATGAGTAATGACCATGTTTGACATGAGAATCGTCCGTTGCCTGGAAAATAGGCTGTAGATAGTCAGGACGTTCATGGAACTCCGTAAGCATATTGATGTGGAAGGTTTTATGCTTCCCGTTAATATCGACGATGTAGTCAACATCTGAAATTTTCGATATTATATCGTACGGACCTTTCCAACTAATAAGGAGTCTATTTTCACGACAAGGTAGCAAAACAAATGCTTTGTCACCAGGACAAAGTTGTCGTAAAGTTCTCTTCTTATTAGCAAATTGTCTTGCCTTCTGCTTAGCAAATTCAGAAGAGGACGTTACCAATTTGCATGCTTCGATAATCTTTTGTCTCAGCGCGATGACATACTCGTAAGAAGATTTTGTGTCATCGTCAATATTGTCAGCTGTTATAAGATCATGCAGCAAAGACATTGGGCCGCGCGGTCGCGCGCCAAAGACAAGTTCAAAGGGAGAAATCCCTGTATGTTCATTGGGGACCTCTCTGTACGCGAAGAGGGCCGCGGGTAAAACCCTATCCCAATCTTGAGGATGATCCTCAGTTATCTTCCCTAATAAGTTCTTAAGTGTTCTATTTAGTCGCTCGACCATCCCATTGGACATAGGATGATAGATGCTACTCAAAGATCTCTCTATCTGTAGAGTAGACATTACTTGAGACATGGTATCCGATATCAGTTGGGTGCCATGATCTGATAATATTTCTCCGGGGAATCCCAGCCGAGAAAATATAAGCCAAAGAGCATCTGCAATGTCAGCGGTAGTAATGCTCTTTAGAGGGATAGCCTCTGGCCAACATGTGCACATGTCTACACACGTTAAGATAAACTGATGTCCTCTAGCAGATTTGATCTTGAATGGACCAATGATGTCTATCGCCATTTTCTGGAATGGACGAATAGGAATATCTGCAGCCTGAATAGGCGCAGCATGACGAGGACCTTTGGATTTGACTTCTTGACATACTTTACAGGATCGACAATAGATCCGTATGTCCTTGTTCACAAAAGGCCAAAAGAAAGCCGCAAGAACTCTTGACTTTGTACGGGAAAAAACCCATGTGACCAGCACACTGAGAGTCGTGTGCATGTTGTAAGATCTTAACTCTCAAATTCTTGGGTACAAGAATCTGAGAATGACTTGACTTAGTGGAGTCTTGCACCATACGTACAAGTACGCCATTCTTCATTGTAATCCCAGATTTACAATTTGAATCTTTATTCGGATCACCTTTCATTACAAGAGTGAAGAATTTCTTAGGAGTCGGATCTTCTTCTTGTTGTTTTATAAACGAGTCACGAGAAATTACCAAGGGATCATCTTGGTTATGCACTTCATTATCTTCAACAGATGAAGTTTCAGGCATATTGAGAGCTTGAGCTCTAGTGACTACCGCATTAGCAGATTGCATATTATGATTTTCCCAAACGGAAATTTGCTCCGGAGTGCATTCTTTGACTCCGTGAATGCGACCGATGATAAGATCAGCGATCGGATTCGGCAAAAGACATGCGTGTACATCTCCTGTGAAGAAAGGAGTAGCAATCCTAATGATAGCGGTAGAGTATTTCTCTATGGTGCCGCCAAATGTTACGCATTTGACTACTTTGCCTGTAGAATGAGAAGGATCTATGAGTGACTGCCTAACCCCAATAGTTGTGCATCCAGAATCAAAAAGTACTGAGACTGGATTGTCATTTACTAAACCTTTGTGTAAGACAAGAGAACCTCTCCCATCATGCGCGATTGACGCAGGAAGAGCGGGAAGAGGATGCCCACAGCTTAAAGTAGACACTGTGGTTGGCTCAAATAATGTTTTGCATTGGGGGCACTGAGATGCTCTCCCAAAATCAAAAGCGGCACATGCCATATTATTAGAGTCATCATTATCTTTATTTTGTTTATAGGCTTCGTGGGACTCTTGCTGTGCAGAGTTCGCCTGGTAATGAGCTTTATGTTTTTTGAATTGTGCTCTACCTCTGTTATTATTGCCTCTGTACTTATCATTGTTTCCACCATTATAACCCCTACTCGGGTTTGAATCATAGCTCCTTTGGTTACTATCATCATATTCATTATAATGAGTATCTCGGTAATTATGATCCTGTTGTCTCCATGAAGGAAAACTTGGATAGTTTCTAGAATGACTTCCTTTGCGAAAGTTCCTGTAATTATGACCACCCCTGAATCGAGGGCTGTCAGCTCTTCTCCAGGTATTCGAAGAACCCTGAAATGATTGGTTACCTTGTGTGACCGTGCAGGTGTCCCAACTAGTTGATAGCTATAACTAGGTGACTGAGTCAGGCCTAGTTATCTATTATTTACTTTGTTTCTTTCTTCCAAGTGAGATTGTTTCTCTTACTGGCCCCCTTGTTCCGCCAGAGATGATAGTTCTTGGATGAGAATAGGTTCGTCTTTTGCTCAACCCAGACCACGTTCTTCCCTCCTTGGTGATGTATAGTGACTGATGCGTATAGGGTGTTCTATTATTTCTATCTTTCCTAATACTCAATTCTAATATCTCTCCATTCCTTATTCTCTTCTCACATCAAAGCAACTGGAGTGATGTGATTCAAATTCAACAAGCAACCTTTATTTACATAAGATAATGCATGATCATCCAACATAATACATCAGCTACAGTTCACAATTTCAATGTCCTCAAGTCTTCCGCTTGATTCAAACACATATTTCAAAGCTTAGTTATATATTGTTTCTCTTGTAGCCTCTTGCATTTCGTGGTATACCTAGCTTAATAAAGTTCCTTCTTTTATTTTACTATTTTGCTCATATTTTCTACAACAGTTCTTCTAAATCATTGGAGTCATGTTCTCTCCCAATCTCACTCTAGATAGGTTTAACTCCTCTAAATGCAGCATATAAAATTCAATAGCTACACCTGAAATAAACAATGTCCAATACCAAAATGGCTTCCACCATACTTACTCTTGTATGAGAGAGCGCATGAGATGTTTCGTGACTGTCAGACTCACTTGTGGTGGCGTCTCCATACTTACTCTTATATGAGAGAGCGCTTAATAGATTTCATAATTGTCAGTGCTGTGAACCCTTTGTTCGATACAATCTCGTTTAATGGCAATGCCTCATCTTCTTGGCATGACAGCCCATCCTGGCTATCTGATAATAATAAAAGTTATTATTTCTTTAGGCTTTAATATTGACCTTGACTCAATATTATCTTCTTTAGCTCGCTCCCTTAAATGCGAGCGTCGTTAGATTGCGACAAATTTGCTGAAAGTCAAGAAAATAGTTCAAAGTTTTGTTCTTACCATTTTAAACGAAGTCCAGCACCTATCACGATCCTACTAACACCACCTATCAGCTAATCATACAGTTGATCACACAAATTATTAATCAATTCTAAATGTTCTCCTGAATTCTTATTTCTAAGCAATTCTAAATCTAGCTATTTCTGTAGCCCTTCTGCATACCGCAGGTTTCACATTTCTTGAGAGCTCAGCAAAACTTGACTTGCTCCGTCAACTTCTCTGGTAGGACTGATCTCTAATCGTCCTTCAATTTCCTATCTGATGGTCCAAAAGTTGTTTTAGTTAATACGATTGGTCCGTTGTTCAGTTCACTCACCTATCGGCACGCTTAATTCTAAGCTGTTAGCTCCGTGAACTGTGCTACATAACTGTTTACCTCTAGTCACTATTTTCACGTGCGTTTTACTCTGCTCTGTGTTCTCTTAACTCACTAAACCTGTAAAGGGTGCTAATAACATTGTTATTCCCCTTTGTACTTTTTAACTTAGTTTCATTAATCCTTCTATATCTTTATTAAAACTAGTCTAATATGCAAATTTGGTAAACTCTAATGATATATACTTAAATTACTTTAAGGTCTAAAAAGGTTCCCTCCCTTACAAAAAACACTACATTTACTTTCTTTTATCTCCCATGTTAAGAACAAATAAGTTATCACTTAGATTATTCTGATTTTCTAACCCATTTTTATATACTCTTTCATCTTGTTAACACCAAATAACTGTTCGACTGACTTAAACATACAGTGTATCTTACGCTGTACAACCAAACGGTGACACTTGGTTCTGATAACTGTAATAGTTACCTTTTTTATTAAACCTATTTTGAGGTCCTTGGAATTTGTGAGAGTGATTAGGGTTGTATGGTGTTGCAGAAGCAACTGGCATACCTTCTTTAACCTTACTGTTGCTGATAGCTACGTCCGGATGTGCAGTGACGTATTGGGTACAATACTGTTCCATTTCTTTTAGAGACTTAGGTTTACGCTCATGTAAGAATTCGAGGAAAGGTTTATTTATACTTGACATAATCTTGTCTCTGAGTATCAAGTCCATAAGGGCTTCATAAGTCTTTTCTGTTTTGGATAGCTCAATCCAACGATCAAATGTAAGACGTGTCCTTGCAATGAATTCTGAGAATTCTACACCTGCCTCAGGCACCATTGTCTTAAACAACTTCCGATAACCCTCTTCAGACAACTGATACTTCTTTAATAAGGCTGCCCTAATAACATCATAGTTATCTTTGTCAGCCTCTTCAACCAAACTTAAACTAGTCAGAGAATCACCTTTCAGATTTTCTGATAACTGGTTAGCATATTGTGATTTGTCCACATTATGGGCTCGACAAGAGCGTTCAAATCTATTTAGCCAGAATGTTATGTCATCACTGGAAGAGTTGAACGCTGGTACCTTGACCTTGTAAGTAAAGGGTTTACCATTACCACCAGATGCTTGATTAACATTACTTATGTTTGTTAACTTTAACTTTTCTAACTCAAATGCTAAAAGTTCTTTTTTGTGTTCATGTTCTCTTTTTTTCTCTTCTGCAGCAGCTTCATCTTTTCTTTTCTCTTTTTCCATTTCCATCTGGAATCTTTTTTCATCAGTCTGTATCTGCAATTTCTTTTGTTCATCCTCTCTTTGTAATTTTTTTTCCTCAGCTTCTAATCTTTTCTCCTCAGCTGCTAATTTCTTTTCTTCAATCAATGCTTTTCTTTCTTCAGCAGCAGCAGCAAGTTTTCTCTCTTCTGCAGCTAATGCTTTGTCATATTGAGCAACTGCCCATTCTTCTAATTGCTGACCAGTCTTATCAAGAACCTTGCCTTGTGTGATAAAATAATCTAATGTAGACATCTTGTCTAATAAGATCAGTAATTTGCAAAAGTAAATAAATTCACTTTCTTAGTCTTAATCAAAGACCTTGTATGATAACTTTGTAACCTGTGGAAAATAGTACTTAACTATCCCAATCACTGTGGGAAACAAGCCTTACAAAGGTCTTGTATAAATCCTTATATAATAACAGCTATAAGTTGCTGGTTCACTCTATAATATAAGTGCAGTGCACCAGAAATAGTGTTTTATATCATCAACTGTGTACCTTTAGTAATAGCAATTAACTATCAGTTGATTCTTGTACATCAATTTATATGATCAACTATATTTAAAATAGTGTATGTCGATCAGGCACAAAACAAAACAGTTATACAGGAGAACATGAAAACATTTGCGGAAATGACATAAATCAAATGGGAAAAACAATAAAAGATAAACCGCAAGAGGATAACAAATACAAATAACGCCACAGTATATAAATATAAATTGAGAATAGAACTGAAAGATAGAATAGGGTAGACCAACAAATTACAAACAAATCAAAACAAACTAAAGAACAGAGGAATATTACAAAAACAACAATGAGTACAGTCTTCACAGCTAACACTAATAGCAACAGCTGTCGCAGCAAATTTTCAATCAAGAAAATTGCACCTATAGAAACGCCCACATCAGACCCTCTATTACGTGGGATACTCTGTTGTGTGACACCGCCCAACCAAAACAACAACCCGCTGGATACAAACAAATATCACATATAAATATTTAAACATAAATACATAAATGCATAAATAGTATGGCAATATGATGTAAATAGAGTGTTGCAGAAAGAATGTGTTGGAATGAAGGCTCAGTTACACTGCCTAATAGTACAGTACTGTGGTACTTTATTAAACAAATACTTCTGGTCTAATTATTTTAAATTCAACACAGAAATAGAAGCTCCATCGTTGATGTGAATGATAACAATCGATGTAGGACTTCTCAGTTCAATAACATTTCCTTTCGCAAACACTGTCAAATATTCTCCAGTCCTGATGTGTAATGTTCTATGTTTCAACCAAGCTTGCTGTGTAACACTGTCAGTTGTATGGCAAATGTCCAACGAACCAAATGTCAACAAACGCTGACCTAGTTACTGTATACTCTCGACAGGACAGGTCACGCTGACATCACTGTAGAGTTGTACTGTTGATGTATTTGTGTGTCGTAACAGACCCCAAGGAACGTCTGGTCTCAGTAGTTTACTTCTCAATATGGTCACTGTGCAGGTTGACCCAGGAAGCTGGCACACCAGTTGTTAAACTCTGTAGTTGTTAACTCATACTGGCTACTAGTTGTTGAATCACGTTTTATTTGTTAAATGCCGTGAATGTCCACCAGTTGATAAATGTAGATGTTGGGACTGGTGTAGTAAAGTGTAACGATTGTCAACTCATTAAACCCAGCACAGTTTTGGTCATACAGGTCATCTTGTCCTGGAACGTGATGAGGCTCCGACAAGAATGTGAGTGTAGACAATGAGTGTGTATATGAATGTCAGAACGCGAATGGTAGAATGATTCGATAGAGTTGACAGGTTGGTAGTACATCACTCATACTCACACTGTTCGAATTCAAGAAGTACTGGAACTACGGTGGTCTTTTTATAACATTTAATGGGACGCACACTTGGACAGTACGTGTATGGTTACAGGAACAAATGTCGACATAGACAGCATAATGTTGATCACAGGAATATCATCTTAAGTTAGCATTCATGCTTGGCAAATATCATAATGGAGCATTCGTAAATAAGCATTCAGAGTTCCATCATGTAAATCATCTGGCTTTACTGACTGGGCACGTCAGTCCATAACCAATATGTAGGAAGGCTCCTAGACCTAATCTCGTCTAGCGAATATCCCTTCACGTAAAGTTCAATATATATATTTTTCATAAATATATAGGAATCCCAGACATGGGTTCTCACATGTAGCTGTGATCTCTTGGTTCATCGAGCGATAGTACAGGCATCCCTTTTTCTCACTCGATAAATACAAAGTATATGAATTTCAACATGGCTGTGCTTCTCTCGTGAGCTTCACTCACTATTGGATACAGACCAAAATTGGTCATACGTTAAATGTCCTCATTTCTTCATAGCTTCTATCATAGAGGTAATTGAATAATATCATATAATCTAGTGCTGATACATAGGAATGTCATCTTCCTTTGATTAAATATTCTTTTCAAAAGTACCACTGTGCATCTGCTTATCGACAACGATGGCGAAGCCCAAGTTCATAATAAATTGTGGTTTTACCTTTCTATGCGAAATATAACTTTGCCATTCCTTGGCAAAAGAGAATAAACACTGGGGTAAAGTACATACAACATGTCTAAAGGACTATCACTTTTCCCCATTTACTTATAGATCACTTTTCCGGCGATAGGCCGGCTACAACAAAATTCGACATCCCGACAGGATGACAGCCATGAATCACACCCCCTGCTAGCGATACTTCCGCTGCATAGCCTTTGACCTTTTCTAGCGACAACCAACATAGTTCGACTTAGAAATGTAAAGATATCCATATATAAGACAGACTCGTCCTACTCATACAAACACTACGTATAAATTCAGGCCATAGATATACTGAAGCAAGAACAATCTATTCCTACCCAGCCAAAGAATAAATCGCAGTAGGCCTATATTCGTCCGCGGAGTCCGATCGAAGATGACGGAACTCTTTTCAAGGGAAGTAACTCAAAAATGACTTCTCCTTAAGCACTTAAAAAAGGAAATACTTTGTTTACAAAATATTTGCGAACATAATAAGTATATAAATGTATTATATTGCAAGATCGTAAAGATTGTACTTTACAAGGAGCTTTCATTGCATTGGGAAATATATGGAGATCAAGAGAACTCGGATCCAGCACGAAAATAAGAATCTTCAACTCAAATGTGAAGTCAGTCCTATTGTATGGCTCTGAGACATGGAGAACAACAAAGACAACTACCAAAAAGCTACAGACTTTCATAAATGGGTGCTTGCGTAGAATAGAGGGATTAAAATGGTATGACAAGGTTACCAACGTGGAACTGATGACAAGAACTAGACAAGTGCCAGTGGAACAAGAGATGAGAAGAAGACGATGGAGATGGATAGGACACACACTGAGGACACCTGTTGATAGCATTACACGGCAGTCCTTGTTCTGGAACCCCCAGGGCAAGAGAAGCAGAGGTAGACCAAGAAGCACATGGAGAAGAGAGCTGGAAACAGAGGTGAAAAGGATAAGGAGAACATGGAAAGAACATGAGATGATGGCACGTGACAGGAGGACTTGGCATGTGTTTGTTGAAGGCCTATGCTCCTTTGGGAGTGGAGGGTTATGAATGAATGAATATGAACCACAGTGTACCCATTAAACTTGAGATGCAGCCATCGTGATAAACCACTCAGACAATTACGATGATATTAATTCCAAGTGACTCTTTATTCCGAACAGATAACAATATACATAGCTGGTTACTAAAGGTGAAACATGCAGTTATGAGAAATCAGACCGACCACTGCTTGCTATTATCAAAACCTAAGGTCTTTTATCTTGTGGTGTTTGAACATAACTTCTGTTAATGTGAATTATTTATTGCTCATCATCATGGGACGTATTCTCTCCAGAACGTAGTCTCCATTACGGCTGCTCTTGAACGCAACACGATTTTGGGCAAGTCGACCTGCATCCTCCAAAGACATGTTCAGACTCTCTGTGATGTCCTGGATCCACCGTCGTCTAGGTCGTCCTCTTCCCCTTTTTTCAAGGACGATGCCTTCCACTACTAATTTTTCTAGACTGTTATGTTTGTATAAGACCGACAAATTTCAGCTTCCTTATTCATTATTGCGATGGTACTTAGGTGCCAATTTTCCTCCACATTTAGTGAGTACAGTACTTCTCTGTTGGTATTTTTTTCTGTCCAGGGTATTCTCAACATCCTACTGTAGCATATAATTTCGAATGATGTAATCTGTTTTGCAACTGTTTTATTGTTTGTCCATGCTACTGGAAATATCTCTGATAAGTTGTAACTTTGTTTCTTTGCTTGTGCCTTGCCGTAGGTTCTTCATCTGTATTAGTTTATGTGAGGCATTTGCAAGTCTTCTTTTAATTTCTACTGTACAGTCAGTCGCCAGAGCTGTTGATGATTGATCCTAAGTATTCGAATTCATTAACACCTTCCAGTTCTTCGTTATCAATTTCAATTTCTGGTTTGATCTTTACTTTGTCTGTTGTCAATACTTTGGGTTTCTTGTTGTTTTTATTGCTACTGATGTGAATTTCGTAGTTCATTTCTTGTTCGCAGTTCCCGGGGTTTTCGAAAAGAATAGGACTACACCATCTTCAGGCATGTCGTACAAGACGACTAAGAAGAGGTTATTTATGGGGGGGGGGGCTGGCAACCTCATCATGTAAAACAAATTACCACATAAACCACCGCTGCAAGAGCGTGTGTGCTTGCTTGGTGCGGGCATCCTGCAAAGGGATCAGCTGTAGTAGTGACTCCATGCTCCGTATGGAGCGCAAAGAAAATTGACGAGGATAGTTTGTCACTAGTGGTTTAACATATACAACTCATGAGATAACAGACCGACCACAAGCTGCTATTGTCAAACCTCAAGGTCTTTTATCTCTTGAGACACAAACATTGGCGAGACATGTTGGACTGGATTGGTGTTTGGTGTGACAACATATGCGCTGATGTAATTATACTGAGCTTTATTTAGTACTGCTCTTGAATCTGTCGGTTTTTGTGTTTTTTTATGGGGGGGGGGGGGGGGAGGGCGGGGAGCTCGTCACTTTTGCCGCCAGTCCTCACAACATCATTGCTGCACGAAGTAATAAGCGGACTGAAAGAAGATGGAAATATTTTAATCACGATACAGATTAATTCGCTGTCATTGCATCACAGGAAATAATGGAGGATAGTTTGACTGCAACTCATGCCAATAATCCTTGGACACTCTTATCCAATCTGAGACTCTCAAAAGTCCATGACACTGCTAACTTGTAATGCTCACTTTTAGAGCTGCACGTGTCACATCATTTTCAGACAAGCATAATTTATCTACATCTCCACATACATCAGTACATGACAAGGTTTCCTTTCACACTGTTGTCTCATTTCATTATATATCACACCGGACAACACAAAGCAGCATTCGACGTACTTATTGGATCGACCGTTCTATGTTCTGATATCTAATTTGTCAGATTCTCACACAAGCCACATCTAGTGAAAAACAAGTCTTGACACATTGGCAACTCACCGCCCAACTCATCGTCATGTATGCTTCACTCCCTAACGACACACCATTCGTTCAACAGAGATGCTCTGCTGTGCAAAGCCCCCAATAAAAGGCAATCGTGTTTATGCACCCAAAGCATCTCTTAACAAACATATACTACTGTTTATGTGAATTATTTATTGCACGTAATGTGATTTTATATATTAATGTGAAAATAGCAAAAATAATACACAGAGCGCATAAACTGGAACAAACATATAAAACATTTGTTGTCGACTGGATTAAAGGACAATGCAGGTATTACTTAATCATGTTTATTAAAAGGTTATGAAAACATACATAATTAACAACGTAATCGAAAGTCTAGAACGCGTAAATTAGATGTTTGGTTTTGGTTTTGTAATGGTGCAAATGGTGGTTCTATGCTCCGTAGCGAGCGTTAGGGAAATACATGAATGAGTGAATGGTAATACTGAAGTAAATAATTTACTTTGTATGAGCAGATAGTAGATGCTTGTTTTGTAGTAGGCACATCAAACAACAAAGTCTTTTCTATTTGTATATGTGTTCTGTTATAACCGACTGACCTTGTGTCTAGGCTGGACGGAGCGCCTCGTCAAAACGAGGCAAAATTCCTGTGTAACAAACTATTTATTTAACAAACTAGTTTTCGGAACTAATTTTAATATTAAGAGGAGATGATCACAGTGGACTAATTATTAGAATGAATTACTTCCCTTACCACAAAACGGCCATTGTATTTTCCTACCTAGAGCGTTGCTACGCAACACTTAAACGCAGGATTTTAACTGGGGTTCCACAGAGCCCTATGGTTCCATAAGAGCTCGTTAGGGGTTCCGCGAGAGATCGTGACTGAAAAAAATAAACGTCGTTTTTTGAACTTTGCGCACCGGGCGATAGTAGCGCTGATAGTAGTGGACATTGACAGAGCAGCCCCGTATGTCAGTGCGTAATAGGACCGTTTTCAGCCTTGCGTATACCATATTTCTTTCGCATCTTGTAGAGCAGAAACTTGATATAAGACCTCTAGGCCTACTTGAACTAGTTTTAAAAAAATCAAGTAGGAAATTTTAAAACAGGAACAGCTGAATGTTTCGTTTACTTACACTATTGACTTGCATCAGAGATGATTTCTTTTGTGGGGAGAAGGAAAAACACAAAAAGAGTAGGTACTAAGTTGGCTAAAATAAACAGATCCACAGAAAAAAAATCATTCTCTACTAAAAAGACAATTAGTATTGGATTATTATATTTACGACTTACTGATGACGCTAAGGTAACATGTGCTGTAGATACAATAATTTTTGCAGGCGTTCCCTGAGACCTGAAAATTATTTCAAGGGTACCTCCATGATAAAAAGGTTGAGAAACGCTGCTTTAATGGAACCAGAGAGCTAAACAGAATTTATAGGTTAATGATGAATGCAAAACAAATGAGTCTAAGAAATATGTTCTTGCGTGAAAGAAAATACAAACATTATAAATGTTCTGATGTCGACCCTGGAACTTCCGGTTAAGTTTATTCGTGGGTCAGTGATGATTTCCCCAACCTTCTGCAGGGATAAAAAAAAAAAACCGTATGGTGATAAAAGAAGCACGAGATAGACCGCCCGTTATATGAGAATCATGTATGTGGTCATACGAGGACAAAGAAAACGAAACTGCTTTACGCGTTTAGATTGGTTCTTACTTTATTTCTTCTACTTTTCCCCCAGGATTCCACCGCATAGGCAACCTCATAATCGTCGCTTCTACGACATGCCTAAGGGAGAAGTGATCATATTAAATCTTGCCTCTTCAGAGACCCACGGAATAATACTAAGAAGAGTATACAGAAGAGTCAAACGAAACATCGCTTTCAGGCATGGTATGTAAACAAATAAACAAATATGCACTTCAGCGTTATTAATTCTTTCTACTAGTGCTGTCAAGAGCGTCCGACTGGCAGAGTGGTTAGGGCACTGACCTCTCATGGCAAAGATACTGGGTTCGAAATACGATGGCGTCACGCTCCAGTCTACCCCGGCTGTAAATGAGTAACGGACTCTGCTCTTGAGCTGGAAGGGTAAAGGCACCAAGGAATGGAACTGGTCACCCCACTTATCGGGGCTGGACCTAGCATAATGAGGTCTTTAACACTCCACTCCCCCACGGCAGTATATGAGATGGGACTACTTTTTCGTACCGTCAAGCGTACTAGATAGATGAAGCTTTCTTACTTCTTGGGGGTATGCTAATCTGGGTAGTGTCAAACCAGGAAATTATTAATACCAGGTCCTATGTTTCGATTCATAACTGTACACAGGACAATATGACGGTGGTTTCCCCTTGCCTTCTGCCGGTTTGTGTACGTATGACTCACCCTTATATAGAACCGATTCTGACATACGGAAGTGAGACATATAGTAAACAATCATGAAAATAGCCATAGGCCACAGAGACGTAGTTTAATAGAAAAATGTTAAGATTATCAAGTTTCTTCTTCTTCTTTAATCCTTAACCCCCGACTGTCAAAGCAGTCAGTGAGTGGCCTTCACGTCTGGTGCGACTTGTAGGGCAGACACAACCTGCTTTTACTATTTGCGGTCGGCAACCATCCTTCGTGCAGTGTCCCAGCTCTGGTTCATTCTTTGCATCTCGGCCTCCACAGTTTTCCGCCAAGTTGTTTTTGGCCGGCCTCTCTTTCGCTTTCCTTCAGGGGTCCATAGCATAGCTGTTCTTATCATGGACAGCTTAAATGAGTAGAGGAGGGCGTATTAAAATAAGCCAAAGCACAAAGAAAGCTTATCACCCACATTAGAAGGAAGTAATCCCTGTCTTTTGGCATGTAATGAGAAGGAAGGATCCCGTTACACGCCCATTGGGGCATATTGTGAATATGGTGTTAGGCCCATATTTTATTGACCATCGGCACACTAGGGGTGATGTGGTCAGCATCACGTCGGCCGCAATGAGAAGGAAGCTGGAATATATAGCAACAACATGAAGGATTGAAGGAAACAATTTACAGAACGACAAAGAGAGAGCATACTGGAAAGTTTCACATCATGGCATGGAGACAAGTTAACAATAGAATTGATAAACAGTACTGGAGAAGGAAGTTATGAAAAGACATGATCACCTACGCCCCTGGCATCTACTTGAAGAAAAAGAAACGTCTCATAGCCCTGATGCCAGAACCTGGTAACTGTACAAATTTTCACCCAATAAATAATAACCTAAAAGCAGTTATGCAGAGATTATACATTGGGACCCAAAGACGCAGCAATAGAGAAAGCAGTCAGCGACTCATAGCTTGACTGCCTGCGTCAGGACCAGCGAATCAGAGCTGGTCAAGACCGCACTCCACCTCCACGTGGTGGTCCTGGAAACAGTCTGCAGCAGTGCAGTCTGGCTGAGCGAGTGTGGATCGAAATGGGAAGGCAAACCCGGTCCTAAAAAATGCCGTGCAGAAGTCGGATGTGTCGACCGAAAGGTGCAGATATCACAGCTTAGGCGTAAACAGACACAACGCACCACCGTCCTTTTCAGGGCGAACGAAGAAGAAGAAGAAGATACATTGGAACAAATATTCTCAATCCAACATATACAAACAGTAAGAAAAGAAAGCATTGTCACACAGTGTGAAGGCACATATATTTTGAGCTTTAACAAAAGACCATTTGCCACACGCTTTAAAAAAAAATTAACATATACCACATGGAATACTCGCAAGAAGTGTACATTGAAATCACCAGTGGTGTACCTATCCTCTTGGTGGACCGGCACGACCCCGGGACCCCAGCAACGAGTGGATCCCAGAAAGTAGTAGCCGGAAGGTACCCACACTGTTATGTATCCTTTTAATTGTCCTTCGTGAAATAGCCCTGAGTTTAAATGTTGTCACGTGTTAAATGTTGTCACGTGTGTCCGTTTCTGGAGACAGACACCAAAAGTTTCAAGAAGGCATGGAAAGATCTTGAGCGCAGTGGCGTACTAAGACGGAATACGAGGGGGTGGTCCGCCCCGGATGACAGCATTAAAGGGGTGCTATCGGAAAGTACTATGATATTACTAACTGTTTAAAATGTCATTGCAAGTGTATTTCTTTACAAGAGGGGGGTGGGGGGTGCCAAAGGTATGATCCACCCCAGGTGAGAAATATTTTAAGTACGCCCCTGCTTGAAAGAATGCCATAGGACAAGAGAACCTGGTACACCATTGCTGAAGGCCTATAGTTATGTGAACGCTGAAGGATAGTGATGATGATGAAGTAAGTAGATATATGTTTGATACAGATTTGCCGTATAGTGATTTTAGTTGTTGGCCCCATTATATAAGGAAGGCCCCACTTAATTTGCCTCCGGGGCCCCCACGCACTGTAGTTGCGCCACTGGAAAACACTGTACCATATGATATACTGGCTTCAAATGCACACTGAAAATGCTACATCATGTGACATTTGCTTCAAGTGTACCGTATATAGAAAACACTTAACCATTGAACAGACTCGCTTCGAGTGTACATTTAAAAAACGACACCATTTGACGTTTGCTTCAAGTCTACACAGAAAACATTGTACCATGAGACATACGCACTTCAAGTGTACATTGAAAACACTACATCATGTGACATATTCGCTTCACGTGTACATTGAAAACAATACACCACGTGACATACTCGCTTCAAGTCTACACAGAAAACACTGTACCATGTGACATACCCGCTTCAAGTGTACATTGAAAACACTATATCATGTGACATACTTACTTCACATGTACAATGAAAAGACTACTTTGTGACAAACTTACATCAAAGCACACTGAAAACACGTCTACAAGTTTCGTATTATGGTGTTTTATGTGGTTCTTTTAATTAAGGTCACTTTTTATAAGGAAGACTAGGCAGTGTACAATATAATAGTTGAACAATACATTGTTGTTGTGTCAAGCATCAAAAGATTTTCTAAAGACACCATGTTCCTTTTATACTATGTGCAACGATGTTCATGGTCAGGTAATCAAAAAGGTAAAAGTTCTCTTAGACTTTTGTATTATAGAGTGACCTCCCCTTGTTATGTTTGTCTTGTCTGTGATACATAATCACGATTATAATGTTATAAAGGGATGTCACTCTATGATTTAAAAGTCTAAAGGGAATCTTTACCCCGAAAACTAGTACAGGTACTAGTTAGTTGAAAGTTATTTGTAGAAAACGTAGATTCATGTTGTTAAAGTATGATACATATGTGAATATAAATGTATGATGTTGATGAATGGTGTTGTTCCTTCTAACTTTCTGTCTATGTAACTGATGTATGGTGTTCCTTCCAACTTTCTATTTATGTAAGTGATGTGTGGTATTGTTCCATTCAACTTGTTGTCTATGTACGTGATGTATGATATTGTTCCTTCGAACTTTCTGTCTATGTATCTGGTGCATGGTGTTGTCCCATCCAACTTTCTGTCTATGTAAGTGATGTATGGTGTTGTTCCTTCCAACTTTCTGTTTATGTAAGTGATGTATGGTGTTGTTCCTTCCAACTTTCTATTTATGTAAGTGATGTATGGTATTGTCCCATACAACTTTCTGTCTATGTAAGTGATGTATGGTGTTGTTCCTTCCAACTTTCTGTCTATGTAAGTGATGTATGGTGTTGTTCCTTCCAACTTTCTGTTTATGTAAGTGATGTATGGTGTTGTTCCTTCCAACTTTCTCTTTATGTAAGTGATGCATGGTGTTGTTCCTTCCAACTTTCTGTTTATGTAAGTGATGCATGGTGTTGTTCCTTCCAACTTTCTGTTTATGTAAGTGATGCATGGTGTTGTTCCTTCCAACTTTCTGTCCATGTATCTGGCACACGGTGTTTTCCCATTCTTCTTCTTCTTCTTCTTCTTCTTCTTCTTCGTACACTGTCAGACGTCCACTTGAATGTTTTCAAAGAAAGCAGTACGTAGTCAGTTTGAGGCTATTTGAATCTCCGTAGAGCTTTTCCACAAATGGTACTGGTGTCGGTCATATGCGCGTTCTCTGTTCCGCATATGTTGGGCAACTTTTAAGAAGATGTTCAGCAGTCATTTCGTCAGTGCCACAGTTACACTGATCGGTAGTTCCTATATTTAGCTTGTTGAATAGATGATACTTCAAACTGTTGTGGCCAGTGCGGATTCTGAAGATTACCACTTGTTCTCTTCTGTTGACCTGGTAGTATGCATCATTCTATGTGTGACCTGGGTGTTCTACATCTCATTTGTTTCTGTATCTGATTCTGATAAAACTCTTTGCCTCATCGAAAGTTACGCTTGCATCGGGCTGAGGTAGATTCCCACCTTCCTTTGTCAATCTGTCAGCCTCTTCTTTGCCTGTGATGTTACAATGAGATGGTATCCATTGGATCACAACACTTTAGAATCGTTGACATAGTTTGTGAAGCACTATTCTGAAGTCATCCATGACTGTATTATTTTGTCGTTTCAACGGTGCAATTACTGACTGCACCTGTAAAGAAAGCAACTTGTCTCTACGTGCTTTCCTCGGTCATTATAACCTCTGTTGCAGTTTTTAAGGCCTCTGCCTCTGCTTTAAAGTTATTTGTGAATTGTCCTGTTGCCACTGAAAGCGTTTTTCTGTGCACCAGTGCTTAAGGTCAGAAATACACCCCCACATCTATTTTCTGTTGCATTTGTTGCTGATCCATCTGTATATGCGTGGGTCTCGGTGTTGCGTGGGTACTGTTTCTCTATGTATTTTGTCGCTATGGATTTTCTCTCCGTTGCAGTCTGGCGCTTTTTTCTTTCAATTCCAGGAATGTTTTCTATCATTTCTGGGAAACGATGTTGTTTCCAAACTGGAAGCTTGTGTTCAGTGTAGATGGGTTTAATAGTTGATATTGCAGTTATGGAAACTGCTCTCATCTGTGGTGTGGTTGATTCTACAAAGTTGCTTCGTTTGAGTCTTTGCCTTCTAAGAGCATTAAATCTATGGCACAATGGGATGGTCTGTTAGTCAACTAAATTTTTCAGCTTCTTGCTGAGCCCTGCTGTCTTTTCTATCCTGTCTTGGCTGGAGGTATGTAGCCTTTTCGAATTCTTTTATAGGTAGGTGTATTTGTTTTCTCACCATGTGGAAAACAAGGTTGCTACGGAAATCCACCTACTGCCGCCCGCTATATAATTCTCAGACTAGTATTTGATTTTGGAGTCTGGCTGATTTTATGAAGTACGACTAGTAAGGTGATTGTGAGTGCTGGGCTGTGTTGCCCATGCTGCAATGTCACTTGCCCAGTGTATAATGTCTTAAGCACTCTCTCATCTGCACTCCAAGCTGTTCCAGCAAGTTTTTTCATAATTATCATTCTTTGCCTTGCTGTCATCCGGTTTCAGTCAACTTGTTTCTTTCCAAGTCAGACGGCGATCAAAAGTAATGCCTAGGTAGTTTCGATTTTTCATTTAAATGTAAATTTTCTCCGTTTAGCACTAGTTTAAATCTCCGTGGTTTATGCGAGTGGGAAAATACTGTGTACGTTGTTTTCACTTCATTTATCTTCATGGGCCATGTTTTGGCCCACTCTTCCAGTGAGATTTGCGCTTGCTGCATTAGAATGTTTGCAGTAGTTATATACTCTTCAGAGATCCACAAGGCTAAGTCACCTGCAAGGGAAGCATTGCGTGTTATTTGTGGAATATTTTCTCTTACGTCATTTATGTATGCAAGGAACAGAGTAGGTCACAGGACTCCCCATTGTACGACCCCCTGCTCTAATATAAACATTTTACTATTCTGTCCCATCCAATATTCTGTCCCATCCAATATTCTGTCCCATCCAATATTCTGTCTATATAAGTGATGTTTGATGTTGTTCGTTCCAACTTTCTGTCTATGTGCCTAGTGCATTGAACTATTCCCTCCAGCTTTCTGTCTATTTAGTTGGCGCACGATCTTGCTGCTTTTGAAGTTGGACCTAGTATAGTGAAGTCTCTAACACTTCACTCCCCTAAAGCAGTATCTACTAAAGGACTATCTTTACCTTTTTTATATAGCTGATGCGTTGTGTTATTCCTTCCAACTGCCCGATTTCTTCATTTCTTGTTCTTTCTCTCTTATTGCGACATTTGCAACCATTTATGTTGAAAATAAGCCAAATGTAGGTAACTAAAAAGAAGTAAATTGCCATTGAAGAACAGTAGAATGGTAGTAACGTAACACTGATTAAGGTTTAACCATATCACTTTTACGCAGGCAAAAACAGCAAACACAACGACAATTTATCTTAAATCAACACTGTATGCATGATATGAAAATGGGAATGAATGACAACAAATTACACTAGAAGCAACCTACAAGAAATGAGGGACGATTTTAAAATTTAAAAAAAAGGCAAAATTTGAGTCTGTTTTATTCATTTTGTTGTTTTCGTATGCATCAAAAACAATATTCGTATTGGCCTGTTACATTCGGCTGTTGTGTTATTGTGCCGTAAAGTATATATGCATACCTTAAAATGTGTTATAACTTGACTTAAATTTAGAAGGCAATTTAGGTTTTTACGTTATAAAGAAGGTAACTAAAATTGATAGCTCATTTATAACAAACATCGTAATTGAGACGCTACAGCATAGCATCACTAAGTTAAAGCGTCTAGCGCACTTTCAGATGTGCTCTTCGAGATTTCAGAAAATCGAAACCTTTCATTTATGTTTGTCATAATGAAACAGACTTGAAAGATGAGCTGGCATTATTTAACAAGATTTATTCCAGGTAGGGTGAAGAGAAAGACTTTATTTGCATAGTTTAGAGCTTGACATTTCAATATTCACATACCACAAAAAAAAAAAATAATTTACATCAGCAACCAAAACATCACTTGGAATACAAGTCAGCGGCAGAATCACATTATTAAAGACATTGGGCGTTGAACGTGTGGCCTTCATCAATAGCTGCTAATAGTAACCCAAATCCTGACCCTGTTTCCATCGTTATCATGTTAATCTCCGACAAACATTCAAGCCCTAATGTTAAAATTAAAAGACAAAACCAAAAAACAAAAACAAAAAAACATCGAAAATACTCATTTGCCGCTTATTACTCCGTAATAGGTAAAGGTCGTCCCATAACATATACTGCCATAGAGGAGTGGAGTGTTACAGGCTTCGCAACACTAGGTCCAGCATCGATAAGTGGAGTGACCTACTCCCTTTCTCGCTGCCGTTCCCTTCACTCAAAGTCAGGTACCCATTTACAGCTGTGTAGAATGGAGCGTGTCTGTACCGTGATTCGAACCCGTCACCTTTGCGACGAGAGACCAGCGCTCTAACCACTCTGCCAATGGGACGCTCTATAACTCCATGCATGTACATAAAAGCGAGACGTATGGATAGTCACGTGGGCACCATGGTGGCGTGAGTGTATAGCATTGTGATTCAACCGAAGTCAACTGACCAGTTCTTTGAATCTTTCACATAAAATCAAATACATGTTAATTCTGTCAAATTTACTGCATCTCTACTACTTACATGCATCTATATAGTCAGTCATGGAAGATTAAAAGAACCTAAAGTATACATTAAACAGATACGCTTATGCACATTATCTATGCATTCTTACTGCTAGCTGTTATGTGAACAACCACCCTTTTTGGGACACAGCAGCATGTCCACCATGGGCGCTGCGTTGGTAAAACATTCATAAGATAACCCTTCCATTGCACAAGCTCTATCTTCTGAAGTTCTCCAAACAAAATAAATCATGACATGCGATGTATTCAAGAAGACGTAACCGCCAGAAAAACAGAGTTTGTCAATTAGAAAAATAGATTTCAAGTATTTTCTTCTTGTTTATCTTTTCCTCCTCCGTATCCTTCTTCCTCAAGAAGGCGATCATGCATCTCCACAACTACCTGTCTCCAGTATTATTTATCATCTCTGTTGTTGACTTCTTTCGATACCATGATGTCACTTCTTTCGATACCATGATGTCAAACTATCTTTTCTCATTGGCCTCCTCTATTTCTTTTCCCTCCAATCTTCTCCTGTTGTCGTTATAAATTCACGCTCAAAGAAAAGGTAAAGAAAAAGAACTATAAAGTTTTCAAAAACCAAAAGTAATGAAGGTATTGATATTTAAAGACAGGTATACACGCCCTAACCAACGGGCTGATCACCCGTTTGCCAGTCACTTCGATTACGGAAACAACAGCAAATGGATTGATTTGCCATTGCCCTAAAGACGCCAATAGGCGTGATGGGAAACAATGGCAAAGAAAACCTATCTGCTGTTGCCCTAAGACGCCACTAGGCTTAATGGCCACTGACTGCTTTGACGGTCGGTGGCTAAGGACGGAAGAAGAAGAAGAATACACGCCCTACTTTCTGAACTGTGCAACTAGCGCAAGGTCGCCATGCAGTGGATACCGTCTCACTGTGAAATACCTGGAAACGAGAGAGCAGACCGACTGGCTAAAGAAGGTGCTGCAGACGAGTAACCGGATGCACCAGCTACGTACCATCAGAAGAAAAAGATGATTAAATCAATCAGAAAGCCACCAACACCAACGCAGGACGACTACCAAGCTATGAACAGATCAGAACAAATTGTCATTCTGCGCCTCAGAACAGGACACAACCGACTCCGCAGCCACATGTATACAAAATTCAAGATTGGCAATTCAGCCATGTGTACATGTGGACAGGCACCCCAGACTGCGGAGCACGTACTTCAAGATTGCCCCGAATATGATATATTGAGGCAAACCCACTGGCCCAAAGAAACACACTGGAAACAAAACTATACGGACCTCTGTATGAACTACAAAAGACAGTGAAGTTTATACAAGAAACAACATTGCAGATATAGACAATATATTTCAAGCGAACGAAAGAAGAAGAAGAAGGTATTTAAAGAAACAGAAAGTTAACAGCTCTCACACGAATACAAACAAAACACAAGCATACAGGAGGAAAAAACAGATCCTATGTAATCCTTCTGGGGTCATAGTTAGAGGATCAATTGGACATTCCAGCAGGGGTACAACGTAAAAGGTGTTAAATGCACACAGGAACATATCAACAATGAACATAAAAGAAAGCTGAGAACAAATGAACTAGAAACACGTTTCTGGATATTATTAAAAACGAAGGAAAATTAGCAAAAAGAAAAAAAAAAAAAAGAAAAAAGTGGCAAACAGATCCAAACTAGTTAGGGCAGCACGGGGAGAAGTAAGTAACGCATGTGCAAGTGTTGTGACAGCCTCCAAAGAAGATTTGGCTCAGTCTACCCATGACGTGGAACAGACTTGAAGTTTCTTCTTCAGCTACCATGACACGTGGCATAGGTGATCATGTCTCTCCACAACTTCCTGCTGTTGTTTATCATTTCTGTTGTTGACCTTTTCCCATGATATGACGTCAAACTGTCGAGTATCTTCTTTATTTGCCGTTATCAATCTTTTTTCTTTCTTTCAAACTTTCCTGCTGTAACGATACATCCCAGCTTGTACTTCTTTTTTCGGGGCATGATGTCAAACTATCCATTATCTTCTTGCTCGTCCTGTACCTCTTTTTACTTCAATATGTCCTGCTGTTTTACTTACCTAGGATGCATAGTAACACCTGACGGCGGAACAAGCAAGGACATTAACAACAGAATGAATAAAGCGAGAACAGCCTTTTCTATTCTCAACAACATTTGGAAGTCTTCCCAGTACAGCACAAACACCAAATTAAGACTGTATGAGAGCTGTGTACTTTCTGTGCTTCTCTATGGTGCGGAATGTTGGAGAGTAACAGAGAAGGAAATGTCGAAACTGTCCTCCTTCCACACAATCTGCCTAAGGAAAATTCTCCGAATCTTTTGGCCAAACACCATCAGCAACCAAGAACTACTTATTCGGAGTAACCAGGAGGACATGCACACCATCATAGCTGGCAAACGCTGGAGTTGGGTTGGCCATGTCCTCAGAAGGGACCCTGATACCATCACAAGAACAGCTATGCTATGGACCCCCGAGGGAAAGTGAAAGAGAGGCCGACCAAAAACAACTTGGCGGAGAACTGTGGAAGCTGAGATGCAAAGAATGAACCACAGTTGGGGCACTGTACGAAGGATGGCCGCCGACCAAGCAAAGTGAGATCAATTTGTTGCTGCCCTACAAGACGCAACCAGGCGTGATGGCCGCTGACTGCTTTGACGGTTGGCGGTTATGGATCAAAGAAGAAGAAGAATGTCCTGCTGTAACAACATATCCCAGCTTTCTTCTTCTCATAACATGCTCCAAGAAAGTGGATTGTTCCCTACTAAATTGCTTTCTTTACATACAGGCTTCTGTCAGGACATCCTCGTTATACTTGTTAACTGTCCGTGTTGTTCTAAATATTCTTATAAAACCACATCTCTATGACCTCCAGGGCTTTTTATGTTTGTCTACGTATTGTCCATCGCTCACTTCCGTACTTAAAGATTGGCTCTATACAACATTGAATGATTGTAACACTTGAATGTGTGATTCCTGTATACAAACATTGGGATCCTTGCCGGTGCTACGGAGTTAGTGCACTGTGCTGAGATCCTCCTTGTGGGATCTAAGGATGGCGTTGTCTGTGTGCGGTGAAGATGGTCCTTAAAACAAACAAACAAAAAACATACAAACAAAAATAACACTTGAATGCTTTGCCAATAAAATGAAATTTAGTATTCCATGTCGGAAGCTGAAAAAAACCCATACAAACAAACATACAAACATGAGAACCCTGTTTACTAAAAAAAAAAAAAAAAAAAAAAAAAAAGAGTGATTGTCACGTAACAGCTTTTTGTTGTGCAGATTATTTTTTACCGTTATTTTATTTACACAGGTAAACCTCTTTCTCAAATAAACAGACTTTACACGTGATCTTGCAACACCAAATAGCCTCACATTTGCAGTTTGTTTGGACGATTTGTTTCTGAACATTGTAGCCTCGCCCACAGCAGATTGAATCACAGTTATCCCCTTTGATGCAAGAACGGCCGGAAGTGCCGGGCGAGTAGCTACTATTTAGACAAAAGTTTGGCGAATTCTCAATGTAGGTTAACTCCGACTTCCTCAAAGGAACTATGTCCGGTTCTGCTGATGGGTACGAGGAGTAGCCACGGCTGCTGCGTCGTTTCATAAGTTGTGATTGCCCGGCAGCTTGATTAGGAAAGGATATTACTTTGGCAGATTTTTCGTATTTGGATTTTAAAACGCTGCCGACAGTTTTGAAGGGGGACAGGTGTAGCCAACAAGTTCTTACAGTACAGGAACCTGAGACCCCGTGGCATTTGCATGTAGTATTGACGAGGTCTTTCACCACCTGGAAGAAAAAAAAAAGAAGAAACATGTATTTATTTTTTTAAAATGGCATGTGTTTATGTCTATATGGCTGAAGACAGTCTAATTGTATGGCCCTGAAACAGGAGAACAACAAAAATGAAAAAAAAATTACAGACTTTCATAAATGGACACTTGGGTGGAATAGAAGGATTGATGTGGTATGACAAGATCATTAATGTGGAACTGATGACAAGATAACTAATGTGGAACTGATGACAAGATCACTAATGTGGAACTGATGACAAGATCACTAATGTGGAACTGATGACAAGATCACTAATGTGGAACTGATGACAAGATCACTAATGTGGAACTGATGACAAGATCACTAATGTGGAACTGATGACAAGATCACTAATGTGGAACTGATGACAAGATCACTAATGTGGAACTGATGACAAGATCACTAATGTGGAGCTGATGACAAGATCACTAATGTGGAACCGATGACAAGATCACTAATGTGGAACTGATGACAAGATCACTAATGTGGAACTGATGACAAGATCACTAATGTGGAACTGATGACAAGATCACTAATGTGGAACTGATGACAAGAACTAGACCGGCGCCAGTGGAACAAGAGATGAGAAGAAGACGCTGGAGATGGATATGACACATATTGAGAAACCTGCTGATAGCTTCACAATGTAGTGCTTGTTGTGGAATTCCCAGGCAAGAGATTTAGAGGGATTACCCCCCCCCCCCCACCCCATAAAAAAAAAAAAACCCCACACACACACACATGGAGAAGAGAATTGGATACACAAATTAAACGGGTGATGAAGATATGGACAGATCTTGAGTTGATGACACGTGACAGGATAACTTGGCTTGTGTTTATTGAAGTCCTATGCTCCTGTGGGAGCTGACAGGCGATGATGATGATGATGTCTATGTGACCATAGCTACTGCAGCTTCGACATGACGCATGTAATAAATGACGAGGTAAGATGCCCATTCATTCATTCATTCACTCATCAACTTCCCTTAGCGCATAGGTCTTTAACAACTTCAAATCAAGGCTTTATGTTGTTGTTTAATTTTAGGACCCTGCACAAACGATTGGATTTTGTTTTGTGCATGGGATACCGCGTTCAACCCCAAATGGGTTGTAATTTCGGTAAATAGTGTTCCAAGACTTTATATCTTGTGCCATCTGCTCAAAAACGTTTCATGCTTTCTCTGTCCTATTCATCTGTGTGTCTATTTACCTTCCACGTGTGGTTTTACGGTCCACTTCTATTTTTCTTACCCTGAGAATTCCAGTAGAACTACTCAATTGGTTTCCTTAATGTGGGTTCTGTTTATTGCCAACATCTCTTTCTCACATCGTGTTTCCTCTGGTAGTTTAAAAAAAATTATTTTAAACAATATTTTGCCACCAGCTCAACGTTGATGATATGATCACACAATTCAAATCATTCTGTTTTGCGCAAATAAAGAAGATGGAGGTCGGAGTGGTCAAGAGGTACGGCGTTCGCCTCGAATTCTAAAGGTAACAGGTTTGAATCCCAATTGAGGGAATATAATTTATGGAAATTTTATTCAGAACCTGTCACTTCTCCCTGGTCTCCTGGGTTGTGAGATCGGATACCTAGCCGTCTCGGATGAGGACGAACAAATAAGAGGTCCCATGCGCAAGCTGCGCACGTTAACAATCCCTCGGCAGTTGGAAATCGTAAAGAGTAGGTCATAAGGCCGCTGGCCTGGCAAAATTTATAAAATTAGAAACCTACCCACCACAAACTTATTTATAGAATGTGTGATTCCTATATACAAACATAGGGATTCTCGCCGGTGCTACGGAGTTCGTGCACTGTGCTGAGATCCTACTTGTGTGATCAAATGGAAGAGATCGGAGCACCGATGGAGTTGTCCGTGTGCAATGAAGTTAGTCCTTAAAAACCAAAACCAAACGAAAGAGGAAGGATGTTGTCAGTGTGGCACATCTAATATACCGTATCAAGTTACAGAGACATATTCACCATCATCATCCTATTCAAAATGTTGCTTCATGCTCCTTACAGAGCATGGATCCACCACTGCAGCTTCCCTTGCAGGCAGACTGCACCAAGCATTCACACGCTCTTGCAGCTGTTGTTTGTGTAGCAATGTTTTACAGGATGAGGTTGGCAGCCCCTGGCACAAACTTATGTTAGTCACCTTGTACAATATGCTTGATGGAGCAGTGATCCCATTTTTTATCTGTCTCTCAAGAGACCCGGGAACTATACGGGAGAACGTAGACATATATTATAATTATATTCCATGAGAGATTGAGTAGAGTGGCCGTTCACATTAATTTCGAATTATTAAGTTCTCGTTAAGACACACGACGCTTGACCTGGCCAGAGGTTTCCGAGCTCAGGCAGAAGATATAGGGGCTGCCGCGCTGACCTGGAAAAGACTGTGGACTCGTCCTAGCCACAAGCTTGCAGATCTAGCATGACTACAAACTGAACGCAGAAGAAGTTCTCCTTGGGCAGTTAGTTGGTAATTTGAGTGGCTCGCTGTTTGGTCTCACATTTGATCAGGAACATTATTGGTTCATCTCAGGGATAGTTAGTTATTTGGCTTTCCCCAATTCACTTCTTTTATTTACTGAACTATTGGGTTGACTAAAACATTGTCTGGTCCAGGGAATATTGATTAGTTGGAATTGTCTTCATCATTTTCTTGCGTGGTTTTCTAACTGGTTAATTTGTTCAGTTGTTGGTTGACTGAATCGTTGTCTGACTGCTGGTTACTTAATTAGCCCTACTTGGCTAAATGTCTTGTTAATTTTTTGATATCTTTTTCTTTGCCCCTTGTAGTGCCCGGGGGAGGGGGGTGTCTCTGAGCAGACAGCGAAAGGATAGGGACGACTGCTTTCTCAGGTATGAGGCGACTGCTATCACGTTACGCATGGCAACTTGATCATGTGACATAAACTGCTACACAAACTATCTTAGCACGAGTACATGAAAATGTTGCTGCAGTCTTCTAGTATGGACCTGCTGCAATGGTGGTTCCAGTCTCCATAAGGAATGAGAAAGTAAGACGCATTACCATTTGTTTGTTAATAAGGAATGAGAAAGTAAGACGCATTACCATTTGTTTGTTTTTGTGTGTTTTTTTTTCTTTGTTTCATTCTACCGTAATAAAATTAAGAGGTAGAATCCTTTAATTTTATTGCTCCCCCAATCACTTCTACGATATCTCTCGGTTGGGATCCACACCTGTAGCCATCAACTTCAATGGTCCTGACCACCACGGTGCCACTGACATCCAAGTGACAGCTATCAGATCCTGTTCCTCGGACGTCAACTGTCGGTTCCGCCTTGAACAACGCCTCATCCATATTATGGGTTCCCTTAAACCCCGTGGTGTGAACACTCAGCATTATTTTGTCTGAGGCGTCCTTTTCTACCTAGTCCCGTTTCCATTATGATTTCAGTCATCCTTGATTTCTCTCTAGTGTGTCTAGTCTCTGACAACTGCCTAACTCAGTGTGTAGATTTCTATAAAAACCTCCGAATACTGCCCTTAAGAAAGCGCCTTCTGTTTAACAAAGCTAAATTTGTTCACAAAATCCTGTCACACAATGCTCCAGCATATCTGTGGCCAATGTTCAATTACAATGACGCAGTCTACGCTTTAACAGATTGCAAGTGCCCAAGCCTAGGCTTGACTTATTCAAGAAAAGCTTAGCGTACTCTGCTGCTCATCTTTGGAATTGTCTTCCACATAACCTAAGAAACAACCTCAGCCCCTATTCATACAATAATAGACTTTTTGAATACTTTCTGAATTCTGATTACATGCCCCCCCCCCTAATCGGATTATCTTTTCTTATAACATCAACTGTAGGTTCTAATGACGATGTTTGTACTTTTCTACATATGTTATGTCATGCTTATAAGTAATTAATGTTAATATGAGTGTGCTATATTATTTTACTTTACGTTGAATTTCTTGAAATTAATATGTAAAATGCATATGATAATAAATGAATTCAGTATGAAAGGTGAGCGAAAGGAAGGGCAGAATGTTAGACGGGCCTGCGTGCCCATATTTACTTTCCATATATATATATATATATATATATATATATATATATATATATATATATAGGTATATATATATATATATAGATATATATATATATATATATATATGTCGTGGTTGAGTTAGAGTGTAGAGTATTTGTCGAGTTGGACAACAGTAGTGAAATCGACAAGGGATAGTGGACTGACAGAGTTATAGATTACACACACAGAAAGGTGTAAATAGGAGATGGACTTGAGACAACCTGGAAGAAGATTTATCAAAATGATCTCTCTCTCCAAGCCTCAACTCACTTAGGTCTGTCTAAGCACCTCCTGCTCTCAACTCTTTTCTCTTATCATACATAGAGATTATAGTAAAGAGCTAAAAATACAAATATGGATGGAAAGGTCGTGAACAGCGCATTAATAAAATGTGTAAAATTTATTAAAGAAGAAAAGCATGAAAATAATGCATATCATCACAACAACATAAATTACATCAATAATCAAATAATCATCAAATATGAAAAAATACACCAACAAACACACACACAGATCACCATTCATAAAACCTGTAGAACACAGAGAGATGAAATAACTGAGTGTCAGCCCGTCCGTTTTCGGGACCATATGAAATAGTCCGGACAGTGTGTTACTTGTAGATCCTTCGTGAGGGACTATGCCTACAAAACTGTCCTTGTTGGTACTATCATTGGTGATTCCTCCCTACTGGCGCGAGGTGGCTGGAAGACTCTATTTACCTTCTGTTTATCAAAATGAATAAACTGCGTGGCAGTCCGTCCGTTTTCGGGGAGCCGATGAAATAGTCCGGACAGTGTGTTACTTGTAGATCCTTCGTGAGGGACTATGCCTACAAAACTGTCCTTGTTGGTACTATCATTGGTGGCATCCCCCTACTGGCGCGAGGTGGGCTGGGGGACGCTGTTTATCTCCTGCAGACCAACTGAATGAACTTAGCGACAGCCTGTCCGCTTTCGGGGACCAAGGGAAAAGCTCCAGTAAGTGGTTTTTTCGTATATATCCTCCATCGGTGATGGAATTAACCTGAATAAAATCACTGTATAGGCGCTATCGTTGGTGACTCCCCCTACTGGCGCGAGTGGGGCTGGAACTCTGTCCATAGATGGCTGCTCATACGTGCGAAGTTCTACATAACCCAGAGATCAACCATAGGACTAGGTCACTTCAGGACAACTGATCCCAAGGCGCTCTTATCCGGCGCTAGAATTGGCATGAAATCCGGTTTTTGGCTGGCTTGACTGTGGTTTGGCTGAGTGCCCCGTTTAGGCACCCAACGACTGGTGAATTGAATTCTGCTCTAGACATGCTGGGCTGTTTTGAGATTTTGGAAGCCGCAATGCCCTGACTGGTAATCCAATAGGCGAGTAGGAAACTACTACTGCATTAGATGATTTCAGATTTAGCGTTGGCTCGTGGCATTGCGTGAGCTTAACTCCCGTGAGAGGGAAATGGCGTTGACAAAGGGTTGTTGTTTCAGGTATGGCTGTGACACTCGTGGGGCTAGATATCCTCAGAATCCCTCTAGAGCGAAGAGACGGTGTCTTCGTCTGACTGGAAACTAGACTAGCAATTCGGTATCCCCTGAAACTGAGACCCAAAAAGAGACACCCTTTTACATCAAGCAAATAATAAATCACACTAACTTTATACAGAAAGTTTCGCTCCACTATGGGATCAAATTTATTTGTAGTTATTGCTATGATAGTTTAGGGCTGTATTTAACCATGTGTCTTGTTCCTTAAAAATATCAGTTATCAACACGCGCCGGCATAGGCTTATTATGTTTTGTACCACCAGGTACCTGTCAGTAACTGTTCTGACAGCAAAATCTACTCCTCTTCTCCCAATCTCAACATACAGGAAACCTAACCTGTAGTTACAGTTAAATGAATATGCTTATTCATCTTACAACATTAAATGAATTTACATAAACAGATTACAGCATTTGACATTACACAAATAAATCGTATGTCCCCTTTGGGGAAATATATTAATATTCCACAAAAATGAGTACAAAGAAAATGCAATGTTCTTGCTATAATAATACAGTTGTGGCTAAATCATAAGATAGAATTATATCTATGCCTGGTGACTGCTTTCAGTGAAAGTTATAGACTAGTGCCTAGCCACACAAGTAAGCATAAATGATCCTCCCTTGCCACTAGAAATATCTATCAAAAAGGAATAAGTGACTATCTCCTATAATCCAGAGTTATTACCTGCATCTCACTATTCAGTTTTAAAGTGAACAATCCACACCTGACATTATCTTACAGAAATGACAGTTAATTTTGCTGACTCTTAACCCAATGGTAAGCATTCGTGGACTGATTCTACGCCTAATATCTGTTATTGTAAGTTTAACATTTAACCCATGATAAACCGTAACAGTGTAAGCACCACTTAATAAACCGTAGACAGCGCTACCTTATCACTGAATAAATTACTAGGAGAAGTCCTCAGAAATAAATTCACTTCCCTAACAGATATATATAGAAGCTAACATGAATCTAATATTATAATTATAAGATATGTCAACTCACCCCGAAAAATGACTAGAACATAGGCAAAAAACATTTAGTTCTGTGTTAATGTTTGCCTTATTTCCATAATGGTCTATCTCGGGCCAGGAAATTCACGAATGTCTTTGTCTATTAAAACCAGTCTACTCTTATAGATCACAAGGGACGCTCCCCCCGAACACCTGGCGTGCGTATTTCTACAGAAGTTCGGCGAAAGACGTAATCTAGAGTAAGACAAAAGAAATCGTGCGAAAGTTCCCCAGGCCTCAAAGGGTACCAGCCGCTCGTCATCAAACGTTTTAAAGCGACCAGAGAAATTCCCCTGTTGGGACCACAGAGGGTACCCGCCGCTAACGAACCGTTTCTTTCACAGAAACCGTCTTGGCTCGTTCTAACACTTAAAGCGGACCCGAGAAATGTTTCTCTGGTCGAACAGGTGCGTTAACGTAACATTATCGACTAGCGTTAGCTGACCGCAGCTGGCCAGCGTAAACAACCTCGGGTGGGGTTGAGAAGGTGAAAAATGAAAGAAAGAAGAATATGAAAGGAACGAAAATACAAAATGTCTCGGAAAACAGAACATTTAAAGGAGTAATCAAATTATGGACAAGATGGTAAAATAAATTATCTTTCACGTGACAAGTGCCCCCCTTTTT
>JAMPIV010006440.1:2500-260876 GCA_024509875.1 Oreohelix idahoensis
TACATATATACATATATACATATATACATATATATATATATATATATATATATATACTTGTATATATATACTTGTATATATATACTTGTATATATATACTTACTACTTAGTCGTTCCCCTTCTATGGTGAGGTGTAGAGGTTTGGAAAAGAGAGCGCCAGACTATTCTATCAGCTGTCTTCTTCCTGGCCTGGTTCCATTCCAGTCCTCGGTACTTCAAAGATTATCTAATGTTGTCCTCCCAGCGGACTACCGGTCGTCCTGGGGGTCTGGATCCCTGGCTCTTTGTTTCCCATGCCTGTCGTGGCAGCCGATCCTCTCCCATTCTGCAGACATGGCCAAACCATCTCAGTTGGGACTGTTCTACTTGGGTCTGCAGCGGGTGGCATTTTAGGCCCTGACGTATCGTCTGGCTGCGGATCATGTCTCTTCTTGCTACCTCAACCACCCTCCTCAGATACCTCATTTCTGAGGTTTGGATCTGGCTTTTGTGGGTTGTAGACATTGCCCATGACTCGCATCCATATGTCAAGACTGGGACATAGGTGGAGCGGTACACAGCCACCCTCGTTTTCCACCAACCTCTCTCCCGCTGAGGAATCCTCGATTTATGGCCTGAAAAAGTCTCCCAGCTGCTGCCGTCCGAGTGGCCAACTCTTCTTTGATGCCTCCCTTTCGGTCTATAATAGCTCCGAGATATTTAAAGAGGTCGACCTGCTCCAGGACTCGTTCTCCAAACCCAATCCGATGTCCTCTCTCCTCCCGCGATACCACCATGGACCCTGTTCTAGGGCTGCCCATGACCATCCCTCTCTTCTCCAGCTCTTCCTTCCAGACTTGCAGATTAGATTGGAGATGTGTCTCTGATTTAGCAATCAGGACAACATCATCAGCAAATGCTAGCTCTGAAATATAGACCTGTCTCATCTTCCAGTACCCCACTGAATACCTTCTTGTTCTCTCCTTACATGCCTTGATGACATCGTCCATGAGGAGTATGAAAAGACAAGGTGACAGGACATCACCCTGTCCCACACCAGCGGTAGTCCCGAACTCCTCTGACCCATAGCTTGCTGTCTTCACACAGTTTCTGCAAGACTTGTAGAAGCTCTGTATAGCATGAATCAGAGGTGCTGGAATGCCGCTCCTTGCCAAACAGTCCCAAAGTTTGCTCCAGGGGACCTTGTCAAACGCCTTTTCCAGATCTATGAAACGAAGATGGATCTCACTCTTGTACTCAAGGGCCTTCCCACTCAGCTGCCTGAGTGCGAAGATTAGGTCCTGAGCACTTCGGCCTGCTCGGAATCCGCACTGGACCTCATCCAATTGTGGCTCAGCTAGGCATCGGAGTCTCTGCTCTAGGATTCTAGAGTAGATTTTACCAGGGACACTGAGAAGGGACATGCCTCCGCGGCCTCCACGCTGTCGACCGTCACCCCCTCTGAAAATCGGTGTTATGATGGCAATCTCCCAATCCTTTGGTATGGCCTTGTTGCACCATGCTGCCCGTAGGACCCTTAGGAGTAATAGGTCGCCTGATTCTCCCATGTACTTAACCATCTCTGGTGTTATACCATCACGCCCTGCCGCCCCGCCCATCCCGACCTTCTCTAGCGCTGCCCTCAGCCCCTCCATCCCCACCACCATTGGCCCCTCCTCTGCGCCAGTGGCCACCATCTCCGATGCCTGACCTTGCCCACCACCAAGGAGCCCCGAGAAACACTCCCTCCATCCCTCCACTACCTCCCCCGGGGTAGCAAGCAACCTGCCCCGCCTTTCCTTTATAAATCTGAGAGGGCACCGTCCCTCCCTCCTCACGTTCCCTAGGGTCCCATAGAACAATTTCCGGCTTTCCCGTGCATCTTTTTCCAGCTTCTCTCCAAACTCCTCCCAGGACCTCTGCCTCGCCGCCAGCACCCCGCTCTCCGCCCCCGCTCCGAGCGTCACAAACTCTCCACATTTCTCCACTTGTCCTGCCGTGTCCTCAGCTCCCAAGTACCGCTTCCACGCGATTTTCCTGTCGCCCATTTTCTCTCTGACCTCCTCTGTCCACCAAGATGTCCTCCCTCTCCCGTTCCCAAGTCGGACTTCACCACATGCCTCTGCAGCAGCTGTCCCTATGATGTCCTTGAATTTGAGCCAGAGGGTTTCCAAGTCATCAGGTTGTTCTTCTGTGCCTCTCACCGCTGTAGCTATAAGCCCCTGATATCTGGTCTTAATACTCTTAATCTCTGACTCTTCCAGCCTATGCTCACTTCTCCCTTTCGTTTACTTTGTTTCCTGCATGATGCCGGGTAGCCCCCAGGCTGTGCAACTCTCTCAGTTGTTCTCTTGATTGTAAGCAGGAAGTGATCACTTCCAATCTCTGGCCCCCTCCAGACTCTAGCACCCCAGACATATCCGAATGAGCTCCTCCCAACCACGGCACAGTCGACCACCGACCTCTCACTCCCCGTCGGCCCACATCCAGTGCATGCATGCATGCGCCCACGGGGGAAAACTGTGTTTGCAATGATCAGATTCTGCTCACTGCAGAATCTAAGGAGTCGCTTTCCATTGCCATAGAGAGCACCTTCTCCATATCCTCCGACCACTCCACTCCATCCAGCATGGTCACCCTCAACTCTGGCACTGAAATCCCCGAGCACGACAATCCCATCTAGGCAGCCACCCACCGTCCCCCGAAGCAGCCCGAAGAACTCCTCCCTGACCTCCGCTCCCCCATCCCCGCCTGGTCCACACACCATGACCAGGCTGACCATGGTTTCTCCTTCTTTTAGTTGTACAACCATAATGCGCTCCGAGACAAATTTCCATCCCTTGATACTATCTTTTTGATCTTTGGTCACAATGCAACCCACGCCCCCCCTTAGCTCTTTCAGATATGGGTACACCACTGTAGAGCAGCGTGTCGCCATCGAGATCCATGACTCCTTGTCCTTTTTTCTTCGTTTCAGTTATAGCCAGGATTTCTAGTTTTGCTTTCCTCATCTCTTCCACCAGCTCCTCTTCCTTCCCATTTATACTTCTTGTGTTCCATGCTCCATAAGTCGTAGTCCGTTCCAGTTCGTCGCCTTTAGAATCAGTCCGGTTTTCTCTCTTATATTTCGCTTAATCGTGATTTAAAGCAAACAGGTGATTGGCCTGTTGTGCCTTTGCATGGTGGAGGGGCTGCCTCCTTACGGCATCCATGCAGGCCGCCCTCCTCCTTTTTCATCCGGGCTTGGGACCGGCATAGGCGGAGTTTATATATATATATATATATATATATTTACCTCTTATTAACATAGCTATACCACTTTAAGAGGAAATTTGCTGAATTAACTCAGCTGGGGGCTTGAACGGGCTAAAGACCATTGCTTAAATCCTTCACAAAAGGCAATAGACAAATATAAGTTAACAAATGTTCAGCGCTAAGCAGCATTGTTCTTGACTTCCGAATTATCTTGTGAATTTCCCGTAAGGTAGAAGAGTCATTAACCTTCTATCTACATCTCTTACTTACTTACTTAGTCGTTCCCCTTCTACCGTGAGGTGTAGAGGTTTGGAAGAGAGAGCGCCAGACCATTCTATCAGCTGTCTTCTTCCTGGCCTGGTTCCATTCTAGTCCTCGGTCCTTCAAAGATTGTCTAATGTTGTCCTCCCAGCGGACTCTGGGTCGTCCTGGAGGTCTGGATCCCTGGCTCTTTGTTTCCCATGCTTGTCGTGGTAGCCGATCTTCTTCCATTCTGCAGACATGGCCAAACCATCTTAGTTGGGACTGTTCTATTTGGGTCTGCAGCGGATGGGATTTTAGGCCTTGACGGATCGTCTGGTTGCGGACCATGTCTCTTCTTGTTACTTCAACCACTTTCCTCAGATACCTCATTTTTAGGTTTGGATCTGGCTTTTGTGGGTTGTAGTCATTGCCCACGACTCGCATCCATATGTCAAGACTGGGACATAGGTGGAGCGGTATACAGCCATCTTCGTTTTCTTACCAACCTCTTTCTTGCTGAGGAATCCACGATTTATGGCCTGAAAAAGTCTCCCAGCCGCTGCTTTTCGAGTGGCCAACTCTTCTTTGATGCCTCCCTTTCGGTCTATAATAGCTCCGAGATATTTAAAGTGGTCGACCTGCTCCAGGACCTGTTCTCCCAACTTAATCTGATGTTTTCTTTCTTCTCGTGATATCACCATGGATTTTGTTTTAGAGCTGCTTATGACCATCCCTCTCTTCTCCAGCTCTTCCTTCCAGACTTGCAGGTTGGATTGGAGATGTGCCTCTGATTTAGCAATCAGGGCAACATCATCAGCAAATGCCAGCTCCGAAATATAGACCTGTCTCATCTTCCAGTACCCCACTGAATACTTTCTTGTTCTCTCCTTACATGCCTTGATGACATCGTCCATAAGGAGTATGAAGAGGTAAGGTGATAGGATATCACCTTGTCTTACACCAGTGGTGGTCCTGAACTCTTCTGACTTATGGTTTGCTGTCCTCACATAATTTCTGCAAGACTTGTAGAAGCTCTGTATAGCATGAATCAGAGGTGCTGGAATATTCTTCCTTGCCAAACAGTCCCAAAGTTTGCTCCAGGGGACCCTGTCAAACGCCTTTTCCAGATCTATGAAACAAAGATGGATCTCACTCTTATACTCAAGGGCCTTTTCACTCAGCTGTCTGAGTGTGAAGATTAGGTCTTGAGTACTTCGGTTTGCTCGGAATCCGCACTGGACCTCATCCAATTGTGGCTCAGCTAGGCGTCGGAGTCTCTGCTCTAGGATTCTAGAGTAGATTTTACCAGGGACACTGAGAAGGGATATGCCTCTATGGTTTCCACATTGTCGATTGTCACCCTTTTTGAAAATTGGTGTTATGATGGCAATCTCCCAATCCTTTGGTATGGTCTTGTTGCACCATGCTGCCTGTAGGACCTTTAAGAGTAATAGGTCGCCTGATGCTCCCATGTACTTAACCATTTCTGGTGTTATACCATCATGCCCTGCTGCTTTGCCCATCTTGATTTTCTCTAGTGCTGCCCTCAGTTCTTCCATCTTTATGTCATCTTCACCATCATTGGTTTTCTCTTCTGTGCTAGTGGTTATCATTTCTGATGCTTCACCATGCTCACCATCCAGGAGTTCTGAGAAATATTCTTTCCATCTTTCCATTACTTCCTTCGGGGCAGTAAGCAATTTGCCTTGCTTGTCCTTTATAAATTTGAGAGGGCATTGTTTTTCTTTCCTCATGTTCTTTAGGGTCTTATAGAACAATTTCTGGTTTTCTTGTGCATCTTTTTCTAGCTTTTCTCCAAATTCTTCCCAGGACTTCTGTTTTGCTGCTAGCACTTTGTTCTTTGCTTCTGTTCTGAGTGTCACATATTCTCTATATTTTTCCATTTGTCCTGTTGTGTTTTTAGCTCCTAAGTATTGTTTCCATGCCATTTTCTTCTCTCTTATTTTCTCTTTGACTTCCTCTGTCCACCAAGGTGTCCTCTTTCTCTGGTTCCCAAGTCGGACTTCACCGCATGCTTCTGCAGCAGCTGTCTTTATGATATCCTTGAATTTAGTCCAGAGGGTTTCCAAGTCATCAGGTCGTTCTTCTGTGTTGCTCACTGCTGTAGCAATAAGCCCCTGATATCTGGTCTTAATTTCTGGCTCTCTCAGCTTGTAGGTCCTAATGCTCATTTCTCCTGCTCGTTTACATGGTTTCTTGCGTGATGTTGGGCAGTTCCTAGGCTGAGCAACTCTTTCAGTTGTTCGTTTGATTGTTAGCAGGTAGTGATCACTTCCAATCTCTGGCCCCCTCCAGACTCTTGCATCTCGGACATATCTGAATGAGCTTCTCCGAACAATGGCATAGTCGATCACTGACTTCTCATTCTTGGTTGGTTCACATCTAGTGTATGCATGTATGCGCTTATGGGGGAACTTTGTGTTTGTAATGATCAGATTCTGCTCACTGCAGAATCTAAGGAGTCGCTTTCCATTGTCATTGAGAGTATCTTCTCCATATCTTCCGATAACTCCACCCCATCTAGCATGGTCATTTCCAACTCTGGCATTAAAATCTCCGAGCATAATAACTTCATCTAGGCAGTCATCCACTGTCCTTTGAAGCAGCTCGAAGAATTCCTCCTTGACCTCTGCTCTCTCATCCTCATTTGGCCCATACACTATGACCAGGTTGACTATGGTTTCTCCTTCTTTTAGTTTTACAACCATAATGCGCTCCGAGACAAAGTTCCATCCCTTGATACTATTTTTTTGATTTTGGGCCACAATGCAACCCACGCCCCCTTTAGCTCTTTCAGATATGGGTACACCACTGTAGAGCAACGTGTTGCCATCGAGATCCATGACTCCTTGTCCTTTTTTCTTCGTTTCCGTTATAGCCAGGATTTCTAGTTTTGCTTTCCTCATCTCTTCCACCAGTTCCTCTTCCTTCCCATTTATACTTCTTGTGTTCCAAGTTCCATAAGTCGTAGTCCGTAGTCCGTTCCAGTTCGTCGCCTTTAGAATCAGTCCGGTTTTCTCTCTTGTAGTTCGCGTAATCATGATTTAAAGCAAACAGGTGATTGGCCTGTTGTGCCTTTGCATGGTGGAGGGGCTGCCTCCTTACGGCCTCCATGCAGGCCGCCCTCCTCCTTTTTCATCCTGGCTTGGGACCAGCATAGGCGGAGTTTATCTACATCTCTGCCAAGAGTTATCTTAAGCGAAGGTAGACATCTGTGAAGGCCCATTTTAGATACTCTTGAGTTTTGGCCACTATTGGGCCACTACTGCAAAGCAGGGGAGGTAACCCATGACAATTACTTGTTGTTTTGTGATAATTGCTTGGTGCACAATTTTCTGTCCACAGTTCGAGTTTGACCCTAATCACCATGCACTAAACGGAGAAAACAGACAGTTGCGGGACAACACCTAATTGACTGGGGGCTGCCCAGCTGGAAGCGGGCGGTAGCTGTCCAGTGAGAACCTAGAACTTCTCCTACTGTCAGAAGTAGCCCCTGGCGCCATGCCCTACGCCAATTGGGCAAAATGCTTATAACCGGTAACTGCTACTTCCTGTGTCTTGCCGACTCCTATAGGGTTGGGAAGTAAAATGGAAATATGACATACAGTATCCGACAGCCTTTCGTGACCTCGTGGCGTTCTATGATTCGTTAGCAAAGTCAAGCATTTGAATGCCTGCATTGCTCACCTTTAATCCACGCCTCCTTTTCTTGAGACGTAAACAAGCAGACATATTACCAACTTCCGCGACCTGCAAGTCAAAACAGGGAACGAACATGGTGTTGTTTACCTGAGTTTCCCACGCAAGCTGATCTGTCAATCATCAGATATCAGACAGATGTACGTGGAAACAACGGACCTCTTTTGAAGTAGTCGCACAGGCTAAAACAAATTCCCGAGAATCCTTTGATGTTCGTACATACAGGGAGAGATAACGCTTTGATCTCGAGAAGCGGGGACAATCTCGGAAGGAAGCCCGTTATGTCACAGGCCCTGGGAAACTGTCACCAGAAGGCCCTTCACCACATTATAGTTTCTATTGTTGGCTCGTGTTTATGGCGTGATCGTATATGGTTTTTTATTGGTGGTGGACAGTGGTTGGGGAAATACCAAGATACCTTTCCTTGGTCGCACGATCTTAAATCTTTATGATGTCTGATATGAACATTCAACTCTTAACTCTTCACTCACAGGAGTCCAAAATACGACATGCATAGATACCCGATGGAAACACAGTTTCAAAAGAAAGTCACAGATCTTTTTTTGGCTTCTATCTTCACATAGGTTAGGTTCCTCTTTCTCTGTCTTCTGACCCTTAGACACTTTTAAACCTATCTAACAAGCTATGCCAATTCTAAAGCGTCACTCTGAGGTTCCTCTTTTATTGTAGAAGCTCTGTATAGCATGAATCAGAGGTGCTGGAATATTCTTCCTTGCCAAACAGTCCCAAAGTTTGCTCCAGGGGACCCTGTCAAACGCCTTTTCCAGATCTATGAAACAAAGATGCATCTCACTCTTATACTCAAGGGCCTTTTCACTCAGCTGTCTGAGTGTGAAGATTAGGTCTTGAGTACTTCGGTTTGCTCGGAATCCGCACTGGACCTCATCCAATTGTGGCTCAGCTAGGCGTCGGAGTCTCTGCTCTAGGATTCTAGAGTAGATTTTACCAGGGACACTGAGAAGGGATATGCCTCTATGGTTTCCACACTGTCGATTGTCACCCTTTTTGAAAATTGGTGTTATGATGGCAATCTCCCAATCCTTTGGTATTGTCTTGTTGTACCACGCTGCCTGTAAAACCCTTAAGAGTAATGTTACTGTAAAGTTTCTCGGTAACAGTTTTAGTAGGTATAGATCCAACTTGACTGTAAACCACCAACTGATAATAACTCTGATAATAACTACGGATAATAACTGTCTATTGTTATCCACCACTGATAAAGCTATGTTGTTTGTTTTACTACACACGCCACACAGGCTAGATTATTAAATATGAGTTATCACTGTCACTGTGTAGAATGTTGCAAGTGGGTGCGTGTTAGGGTAGACACTCACGCCACAGGCACGTACATAAGAATCATGGAATGTGGTAAACGCCTGGTGACATTTAATGACGATTTATTAAGTCACGACATAATCACGTTTACATTCATGTACAGTTTAGATCACAGCATGAACACATTGAACAATAATCTCAGCGCTATAATACTGCACACAGCAGTTCACATAAATAATGGCCTAAAGTCCTCACGACTCACTTATAATACTGCACCCAGCAGTTCACATAAATTATGGCCTAAAGTCCTCACGACTCATCTCTGCGCTATAATACTGCACACAGCAGTTCACATAAATAATGGCCTAAAGTCCTCACGACTCATCTCTGCGCTATAATACTGCACACAGCAGTTCACATAAATAATGGCCTAAAGTCCTCACGACTCATCTCTGCGCTAGACTTATAATACTGCACTATAATACTGCCCTATAATACTGCACCCAGCAGTTCACATAAATTATGGCCTAAAGTCCTCACGACTCACTTATAATACTGCACCCAGCAGTTCACATAAATTATGGCCTAAAGTCCTCACGACTCATCTCTGCGCTATAATACTGCACACAGCAGTTCACATAAATAATGGCCTAAAGTCCTCACGACTCATCTCTGCGCTATAATACTGCACACAGCAGTTCACATAAATAATGGCCTAAAGTCCTCACGACTCATCTCTGCGCTAGACTTATAATACTGCCCTATAATACTGCACCCAGCAGTTCACATAAATAATGGCCTAAAGTCCTCACGACTCATCTCTGCGCTAGACTTATAATACTGAAATATATGTCGACATTTTTCCAAAGCACTACGTAGGCATACATCCTCGAAAAACACACACAGACAGCGTTGACCACTCCCGGTCCAACGCTCCGAATCCCTACTCTCCTCTCCGGGATCACACACTCTAGTCCTGCCAAAAAAACCCAAACACGAGTGTTAAACTCATACTGGCCAGTAGTTGTTAACTCACGTTTTATTTGTTAAATGCCGTGAATGTCCACCAGTTGATAACTGTAGATGTTGGGACTGGTGTAGTAAAGTGTAACGATTGTCAACTCATTAAACCCAGCACAGTTTTGGTCATACAGGTCATCTTGTCCTGGAACGTGATGAGGCTCCGACAAGAATGTGAGTGTAGACAATGAGTGTGTATATGAATGTCAGAACGCGAATGGTAGAATGATTCGATAGAGTTGACAGGTTGGTAGTACATCACTCATACTCACACTGTTCGAATTCAAGAAGTACTGGAACTACGGTGGTCTTTTTATAACATTTAATGGGACGCACACTTGGACAGTACGTGTATGGTTACAGGAACAAATGTCGACATAGACAGCATAATGTTGATCACAGGCATATCATCTTAAGTTAGCATTCATGCTTGGCAAATATCATAATGGAGCATTCGTAAATAAGCATTCAGAGTTCCATCATGTAAATCATCTGGCTTTACTGACTGGGCACGTCAGACCATAACCAATATATAGGAAGGCTCCTAGACCTAACCTCGTCTAGCGAATATCCCTTCACGTAAAGTTCAATATATATATTTTCCATAAAGATATAGGAATCCCAGACATGGGTTCTCACATGTAGCAGTGATCTCTTGGTTCATCGAGCGATAGTACAGGCATCCCTTTTTCTCACTCGATAAATACAAAGTATATGGATTTCAACATGGCTGTGCTTCTCTCGTGAGCTTCACTCACTATTGGATACAGACCAAAATTGGTCATTCGTTAAATGTCCTCATTTCTTCATAGCTTCTATCATAGAGGTAATTGAATAATATCATATAATCTAGTGCTGATACATAGGAATGTCATCTTCCTTTGAATAAATATTCTTTTCAAAAGTACCACTGTGCATCTGCTTATCGACAACGATGGCGAAGCCCAAGTTCATAATAAATTGTGGTTTTACCTTTCTATGCGAAATATAACTTTGCCATTCCTTGGCAAAAGAGAATAAACACTGGGGTAAAGTACATACAACATGTCTAAATGACTATCACTTTTCCCCATCTACTTATAGATCACTTTTTCGGCGATAGGCCGGCTACAACAAAATTCGACATCCCGACAGGATGACAGCCATGAATCACACCCCCTGCTAGCGATACTTCCGCTGCATAGCCTTTGACCTTTTCTAGCGACAACCAACATAGTTCGACTTAGAAATGTAAAGATATCCATATATAAGACAGACTCGTCCTACTCATACAAACACTACGTATAAATTCAGGCCATAGATATACTGAAGCAAGAACAATCTATTCCTACCCAGCGAAAGAATAAATCGCAGTAGGCCTAAATTCGTCCGCGGAGTCCGATCGAAGATGACGGAACTCCTTTCAAGGGAAGTAACTCAAAAATGACTTCTCCTTAAGCACTTAAAAAAGGAAATACTTTGTTTACAAAATATTTGCGAACATAATAAGTATATAAATGTATTATATTGCAAGATAGTAAAAATTGCACTTTACAGTCTTACCACACCTCCCGGGAAAAAAAAATAAAAATTTTTTTTTAAATACATCTAGGAGCAACGTAGAATAGGCTCACAACGCAAGAATACTGCGCAGATGAAAATATCAGGAATAACTATAATTCCTAATATGACCGGTGAGAATATATCTCAAAATCTGAGAGAAATTGTTTCTCTACGAATAAATGTTTCCAGGAAGGTGTGATCTACGTATAATACAATTCTGGTAATTATACAATGCATACCAAAAATTCACACTATAATCTTAAATTTATGATTTATGAAGAAACAATCATCAAAGAACAGCGGTGAATAAACATCAATAACCCGCTAAGTAGAGATACCATCATTCTATTATTAAATTACAAATGTGTATCTTAGTAAAGAAACAAAAAATAACTGTTGTAAAGTTATACATATCAAAAAGATCCAATATTTAACAGTTAAGTGGCATCATGTGGGCATCTGGACAGAATGTCCGCCATCACATTTTCTGAACCACGGATAGCTCGTACCGAGAAATGAAAAGGTTGAAGAGCGATTGCGTATCGAGTTGATCTCGAGCTCTTCAAGTTCTTACTTTGGATAGCCGTAAGAGCTTTTTGGTCAGTTTCCACTACGAAATGCGCGCCCAGAAGGAATCTTTGGAGTTTGAGAATTGACCAAACCATTGCCAATAATTCACGGTCTAAAACCGAGTAATTCCTTTCTGCAGCATTAAGTTTTCTGGATATATACATTACAGGATGCAGAGTTCCAGAGTACTCTTGCATTAGTGCCGCTCCAATCCCAGTGGATGAAGCGTCACTACGAAGAACAAATGTCTTATCTGTTGTAGGTAACACTAAAATAGGTGGTGATGAAAACATAGTTTTGATCTTCTCTAGTGAAGATTGGCATTCATGAGACCAGTGAACCATGTTAGGCGACCCTTTCTTTAATAGTGTAGAGAGAGGTGCCATGATAGAGGACAGATTCGGAATGAAACGTCCATAAAATTGTATGAGACCTAAAAGACTTCGCACTTGCTTTTTAGTCCTAGGGATAGAGATGTTAAGTATCTTAGTGATATTATGGTCTTCTGTCTTCAAGAAACCGTGACCTACTCGATGGCCTAAGAAAGCAATTTCGCTAAAGCCAATACAAGCTTTAGATGGTTTTGCTGTCAGGTTATACTCACGCAGAGTTGATAATAATTCAACTAACCCTGAATAGTGATCTTCCCAAGTATCGCTGAAAAGACAGATGTCGTCTAGATAAGCAATGACATCTGACCGATACGATAGGATTCGACGCATCATGCGTACAAATGTAGCTGGTGCGTTCATAAGGCCGAAAGGCATAAAATTCCATTGGAAAAGGCCTCTGGGAGTAGAGAAAGCGGTAAGAGGTTTGGCGCGTTCGGATAATGGAACTTGCCAATATCCTTTAGACAAATCAAGTTTAGTGAAAAAATGCGATTTAGAAAGACGAGTAAGTAGCTCTTCTAGTAAAGGCATAGGTTCAGCATCGAACTTCGTAACTTGATTCAATTTGCGATAGTCAACGCAAAGACGTATGTTATTGTCTTTTTTTCGAACAATAACCATCGGCGAAGAATATGCAGAAGTGGATGGTTCGATTATTTGTAAATCTATCATTTCATCCAACTCCTTTTCAACCTGTGTTTGGAAATGTATAGGGATAGGATAAGGTCTAACCCTAATTGGAGTATGTTCAGTTAGAACAATGTCATGCTCAATGACATGAGTTTGTCCAGGGATGTCAGTGAGGACATCCTGAAATGTTTGTAACATAGACGAAACTTGTCGCCGTTCTCCTAGAGACAAATCAGGAGAAACAGTAACGTCTTTCCATGATTCACTAGAATGAAGTGGGATCATTGGAAGCGGAAGATTAACATCCGAAAAACTTGTTTCCTCATCCTGTATTACAGACAGTGATGAGTAATGACCATGTTTGACATGAGAATCGTCCGTTGCCTGGAAATTAGGCTGTAGATAGTCAGGACGTTCATGGAACTCCGTAAGCATATTGATGTGGAAGGTTTTATGCTTCCCGTTAATATCGACGATGTAGTCAACATCTGAAATTTTCGATATTATATCGTACGGACCTTTCCAACTAATAAGGAGTCTATTTTCACGACAAGGTAGCAAAACAAATGCTTTGTCACCAGGACAAAGTTGTCGTAAAGTTCTCTTCTTATTAGCAAATTGTCTTGCCTTCTGCTTAGCAAATTCAGAAGAGGACGTTGCCAATTTGCATGCTTCGATAATCTTTTGTCTCAGCGCGATGACATACTCGTAAGAAGATTTTGTGTCATCGTCAATATTGTCAGCTGTTATAAGATCATGCAGCAAAGACATTGGGCCGCGCGGTCGCGCGCCAAAGACAAGTTCAAAGGGAGAAAACCCTGTATGTTCATTGGGGACCTCTCTGTACGCGAAGAGGGCCGCGGGTAAAACCCTATCCCAATCTTGAGGATGATCCTCAGTTATCTTCCCTAATAAGTTCTTAAGTGTTCTATTTAGTCGCTCGACCATCCCATTGGACATAGGATGATAGATGCTACTCAAAGATCTCTCTATCTGTAGAGTAGACATTACTTGAGACATGGTATCCGATATCAGTTGGGTGCCATGATCTGATAATATTTCTCCGGGGAATCCCAGCCGAGAAAATATAAGCCAAAGAGCATCTGCAATGTCAGCGGTAGTAATGCTCTTTAGAGGGATAGCCTCTGGCCAACGTGTGCACATGTCTACACACGTTAAGATAAACTGATGTCCTCTAGCAGATTTGATCTTGAATGGACCAATGATGTCTATCGCCATTTTCTGGAATGGACGAATAGGAATATCTGCAGCCTGAATAGGCGCAGCATGACGAGGACCTTTGGATTTGACTTCTTGACATACTTTACAGGATCGACAATAGATCCGTATGTCCTTGTTCACAAAAGGCCAAAAGAAAGCCGCAAGAACTCTTGACTTTGTACGGGAAAAACCCATGTGACCAGCACACTGAGAGTCGTGTGCATGTTGTAAGATCTTAACTCTCAAATTCTTGGGTACAAGAATCTGAGAATGACTTGACTTAGTGGAGTCTTGCACCATACGTACAAGTACGCCATTCTTCATTGTAATCCAAGATTTACAATTTGAATCTTTATTCGGATCACCTTTCGTTACAAGAGTGAAGAATTTCTTAAGAGTCGGATCTTCTTCTTGTTGTTTTATAAACGAGTCACGAGAAATTACCAAGGGATCATCTTGGTTATGCACTTCATTATCTTCAACAGATGAAGTTTCAGGCATATTGAGAGCTTGAGCTCTAGTGACTACCGCATTAGCAGATTGCATATTTTGATTTTCCCAAACGGAAATTTGCTCCGGAGTGCATTCTTTGACTCCGTGAATGCGACCGATGATAAGATCAGCGATCGGATTCGGCAAAAGACATGCGTGTACATCTCCTGTGAAGAAAGGAGTAGCAATCCTAATGATAGCGGTAGAGTATTTCTCTATGGTGCCGCCAAATGTTACGCATTTGACTACTTTGCCTGTAGAATGAGAAGGATCTATGAGTGACTGCCTAACCCCAATAGTTGTGCATCCAGAATCAAAAAGTACTGAGACTGGATTGTCATTTACTAAACCTTTGTGTAAGACAAGAGAACCTCTCCCATCATGCGCGATTGACGCAGGAAGAGCGGGAAGAGGATGGCCACAGCTTAAAGTAGACACTGTGGTTGGCTCAAATAATGTTTTGCATTGGGGGCACTGAGATGCTCTCCCAAAATCAAAAGCGGCACATGCCATATTATTAGAGTCATCATTATCTTTATTTTGTTTATAGGCTTCGTGGGACTCTTGCTGTGCAGAGTTCGCCTGGTAATGAGCTTTATGTTTTTTGAATTGTGCTCTACCTCTGTTATTATTGCCTCTGTACTTATCATTGTTTCCACTATTATAACCCCTACTCGGGTTTGAATCATAGCTCCTTTGGTTACTATCATCATATTCATTATAATGAGTATCTCGGTAATTATGATCCTGTTGTCTCCATGAAGGAAAACTTGGATAGTTTCTAGAATGACTTCCTTTGCGAAAGTTCCTGTAATTATGACCACCCCTGAATCGAGGGCTGTCAGCTCTTCTCCAGGTATTCGAAGAAGAACCCTGAAATGATTGGTTACCTTGGTTCTGATAACTGTAATAGTTACCTTTTTTATTAAACCTATTTTGAGGTCCTTGGAATTTGTGAGAGTGATTAGGGTTGTATGGTGTTGCAGAAGCAACTGGCATACCTTCTTTAACCTTACTGTTGCTAATAGCTACGTCCGGATGTGCAGTGACGTATTGGGTACAATACTGTTCCATTTCTTTTAGAGACTTAGGTTTACGCTCATGTAAGAATTCGAGGAAAGGTTTATTTATACTTGACATAATCTTGTCTCTGAGTATCAAGTCCATAAGGGCTTCATAAGTCTTTTCTGTTTTGGATAGCTCAATCCAACGATCAAATGTAAGACGTGTCCTTGCAATGAATTCTGAGAATTCTACACCTGCCTCAGGCACCATTGTCTTAAACAACTTCCGATAACCCTCTTCAGACAACTGATACTTCTTTAATAAGGCTGCCCTAATAACATCATAGTTATCTTTGTCAGCCTCTTCAACCAAACTTAAACTAGTCAGAGAATCACCTTTCAGATTTTCTGATAACTGGTTAGCATATTGTGATTTGTCCACATTATGGGCTCGACACGAGCGTTCAAATCTATTTAGCCAGAATGTTATGTCATCACTGGAAGGGTTGAACGCTGGTACCTTGACCTTGTAAGTAAAGGGTTTACCATTACCACCAGATGCTTGATTACCATCACTTATGTTTGTTAACTTTAACTTTTCTAACTCAAATGCTAAAAGTTCTTTTTGGTGTTCATGTTCTCTTATTGCTTTTTTCTCTTGAGCTTCAGCTTGTAATTTTCTCTCTTCTGCAGCAGCTTGTAATTTTTTCTCTTCAGCAGCAGCTTCATCTTTTCTTTTCTCTTTTTCCATTTCCATCTGGAATCTTTTTTCATCAGTCTGTATCTGCAATTTCTTTTGTTCATCCTCTCTTTGTAATTTTTTTTCCTCAGCTTCTAATCTTTTCTCCTCAGCTGCTAATTTCTTTTCTTCAATCAATGCTTTTCTTTCTTCAGCAGCTAATGCTTTGTCATATTGAGCAACTGCCCATTCTTCTAATTGCTGACCAGTCTTATCAAGAGCCTTGCCTTGTGTGATAAAATAATCTAATGTAGACATCTTGTCTAATAAGATCAGTAATTTGCAAAAGTAAATAAATTCACTTTCTTAGTCTTAATCAAAGACCTTGTATGATAACTTTGTAACCTGTGGAAAATAGTACTTAACTATCCCAATCACTGTGGGAAACAAGCCTTACAAAGGTCTTGTATAAATCCTTATATAATAACAGCTATAAGTTGCTGGTTCACTCTATAATATAAGTGCAGTGCACCAGAAATAGTGTTTTATATCATCAACTGTGTACCTTTAGTAATAGCAATTAACTATCAGTTGATTCTTGTACATCAATTTATATGATCAACTATATTTTAAATAGTGTATGTCGATCAGGCACAAAACAAAACAGTTATACAGAAGAACATGAAAACATTTGCGGAAATGAAATAAATCAAATGGGAAAAACAATAAAAGATAAACCGCAAGAGGATAACAAATACAAATAACGCCACAGTATATAAATATAAATTGAGAATAGAACTGAAAGATAGAATAGGGTAGACCAACAAATTACAAACAAATCAAAACAAACTAAAGAACAGAGGAATATTACAAAAACAACAATGAGTACAGTCTTCACAGCTAACACTAATAGCAACAGCTGTCGCAGCAAATTTTCAATCAAGAAAATTGCACCTATAGAAACGCACACATCAGACCCTCTATTACGTGGGATACTCTGTTGTGTGACACCGCCCAACCAAAACAACAACCCGCTGGATACAAACAAATATCACATATAAATATTTAAACATAAATACATAAATGCATAAATAGTATGGCAATATGATGTAAATAGAGTGTTGCAGAAAGAATGTGTTGTAAAGAAGGCTCAGTTACACTGCCTAATAGTACAGTACTGTGGTACTTTATTAAACAAATACTTCTGGTCTAATTATTTTAAATTCAACACAGAAATAGAAGCTCCATCGTTGATGTGAATGATAACAATCGATGTAGGACTTCTCAGTTCAATAACATTTCCTTTCGCAAACACTGTCAAATATTCTCCAGTCCTGATGTGTAATGTTCTATGTTTCAACCAAGCTTGCTGTGTAACACTGTCAGTTGTATGGCAAATGTCCAACGAACCAAATGTCAACAAACGCTGACCTAGTTACTGCATACTGTCGACAGGACAGGTCACGCTGACATCACTGTAGAGTTGTACTGTTGATGTATTTGTGTGTCGTAACAGACCCCAAGGAACGTCTGGTCTCAGTAGTTTACTTCTCAATATGGTCACTGTGCAGGTTGACCCAGGAAGCTGGCACACCAGTTGATAACTGTAGATGTTGGGACTGGTGTAGTAAAGTGTAACGATTGTCAACTCATTAAACCCAGCACAGTTTTGGTCATACAGGTCATCTTGTCCTGGAACGTGATGAGGCTCCGACAAGAATGTGAGTGTAGACAATGAGTGTGTATATGAATGTCAGAACGCGAATGGTAGAATGATTCGATAGAGTTGACAGGTTGGTAGTACATCACTCATACTCACACTGTTCGAATTCAAGAAGTACTGGAACTACGGTGGTCTTTTTATAACATTTAATGGGACGCACACTTGGACAGTACGTGTATGGTTACAGGAACAAATGTCGACATAGACAGCATAATGTTGATCACAGGCATATCATCTTAAGTTAGCATTCATGCTTGGCAAATATCATAATGGAGCATTCGTAAATAAGCATTCAGAGTTCCATCATGTAAATCATCTGGCTTTACTGACTGGGCACGTCAGACCATAACCAATATATAGGAAGGCTCCTAGACCTAACCTCGTCTAGCGAATATCCCTTCACGTAAAGTTCAATATATATATTTTCCATAAAGATATAGGAATCCCAGACATGGGTTCTCACATGTAGCAGTGATCTCTTGGTTCATCGAGCGATAGTACAGGCATCCCTTTTTCTCACTCGATAAATACAAAGTATATGGATTTCAACATGGCTGTGCTTCTCTCGTGAGCTTCACTCACTATTGGATACAGACCAAAATTGGTCATTCGTTAAATGTCCTCATTTCTTCATAGCTTCTATCATAGAGGTAATTGAATAATATCATATAATCTAGTGCTGATACATAGGAATGTCATCTTCCTTTGAATAAATATTCTTTTCAAAAGTACCACTGTGCATCTGCTTATCGACAACGATGGCGAAGCCCAAGTTCATAATAAATTGTGGTTTTACCTTTCTATGCGAAATATAACTTTGCCATTCCTTGGCAAAAGAGAATAAACACTGGGGTAAAGTACATACAACATGTCTAAATGACTATCACTTTTCCCCATCTACTTATAGATCACTTTTTCGGCGATAGGCCGGCTACAACAAAATTCGACATCGCGACAGGATGACAGCCATGAATCACACCCCCTGCTAGCGATACTTCCGCTGCATAGCCTTTGACCTTTTCTAGCGACAACCAACATAGTTCGACTTAGAAATGTAAAGATATCCATATATAAGACAGACTCGTCCTACTCATACAAACACTACGTATAAATTCAGGCCATAGATATACTGAAGCAAGAACAATCTATTCCTACCCAGCCAAAGAATAAATCGCAGTAGGCCTAAATTCGTCCGCGGAGTCCGATCGAAGATGACGGAACTCCTTTCAAGGGAAGTAACTCAAAAATGACTTCTCCTTAAGCACTTAAAAAAGGAAATACTTTGTTTACAAAATATTTGCGAACATAATAAGTATATAAATGTATTATATTGCAAGATAGTAAAAATTGCACTTTACAACGAGACTCCGCTGTTTTTGAACACAGCTCAAAAACAGTACAGAATAAATACATCTCAGCATTTGAGATAAAAGCGTTCGCACGCTTTCCTGTACTCTGTCACTCAAAATAAAAGGATATGTTTCTATTATAACGTTAAACAAACCTCAGCTTAATCAGGTATACAAGTATTGTAACTCATAATCTACTTTGCCCAAAAACATATTCCGAATTACTGCCCTTTCAAAGGATCAACTTGTTACAGTTTCCCACACACCCGGGAGAAAAAAATGATTCTATCATTTTTTTGAAAATTAACTCCCAAAACGAAAAAAATTTAAAAGATAATGGAGTTCTAACATATGTTTTACAAAATTCATCTTATGATAAGTCAGAAATAGTATATCTACAAAATATTAGCAGTAAATGTAAAGTAATTAACAATCATCCAACGTATGATTACTAAAATTAATCTATTAGAAAACCAAGCTAAGTATCTCAAAATTAATCTATTACAGAACTAAGTTAAGCATATACAATAATACTCAAACAAGCAACAAACAATAGTAATAGAAATGACAATATCAAGCAAACAAAGTATAATTCGAAAAGACGTAAAATATGAAATCATCATATGAAAAACAACAAATAATATCACAATGTCAAATCATGTAAAGCAAATACACCTATCACTGATCTAAAGTTACCTCATTACTTGAACAATACAAAGAATGAAAGTCTAAGTAGCGTAACAGAAAAAAGTATACACGAAGCATAAAGTGAGACAAAGATGAAACACGGAAGTATAAACAACATATCAGATCATGCTGAAAAGACAACAGACAAGATGTAAAGAGATGACGAATAGTCAACAAGGACAGATGAAAAGTAAAGATGCACATGTAGAAAAAGTTGTAACAATACCTTACAATAACTATTTAAATCACACATCATATAGTATAAGTTAATACAATTACGATAAAAAATTATAACACAAAATAACAAAGTAAATCTATACTAACAACACAAGGGAAAAAAAACTTATGACAAAAAGAATAGTAAGTAATTTAACCAAATTATAAAACTTATGCATAACTAATAATAAATTATACAAGATATCGCACAAACAAAAAATAAGACGCTATCAAAAAGATTTGCACTGACTCAAAGTCACGCGCTAAATACAGAAAATACATCAAACATTAAAAAACAATTTCAAGGAACTAATGACACTACACATTACTAACCATAATATACAGACTAGCATTGGCGCAGAAAAAATATTACAACGTTCGAAAAAATACATTTTCCAAAAAATAAAATACAAAAAAAAAAAAAAGTTTCGTAGCACTAAGTCGCATAAAAAATATTTCCTTTACAACCAATTCAAGGCTATAGTAAATAAACTAACAATGAAATATACTTTAAGAAAATGAAGTACATATAAACAATCTATCTCTAAACAAACACACATTAACAAATGTAAGTTTTTTTTTTTCCAAAAAAAAATTATACATCACATAAAACATATGAAAAAAAAAAAAAATCAAGTGCTCATGAATTATCTAAAAGTAATTATTGCACCATTACAACTAATGAGTTTTGTGCATAGGGCTTGCAAACTGAACATGTACAAAAAGTTATCCTAACAAAACTGCTACAAAAACAACAAACCAAAACAAACCACTGCAAGTTCAACAATGGAATATAGCTAACAATAAAAACAAAAAATCATGGCAATCAAATGATGCATTAAATATTTCAAACGAAATTACATGTTATTGCAAATCAAGAACATATCATTTATTATACTAACAAATACAAAAGAAAATATTTACTGTTTACATAAACAAATAAAAAATCAGATGGAAATCTCTCGCTTTCCTGTCAACATGTCCTGACCCTGAGCAAGCAAAACATCAGATGTCTAGTGGGACGCAGAAAAAGTTACGCTTGAACGCACACACGGATGCTGAGTTGACCCACTTTTCTCACTACTAATATGACACAGGAGCCTTGACTGTTATCGTAAAGTCGCTTCTGTCAAAATATATGAATGAAAATTTCCATTTTAATGAATGGTACTGTAACTGTCTTTTTCTCTTGTTGAGGTGATCACTGGCCCAAGACAGTATACTTGTTGTTAGATGTGTAGTGCGAGCGTATGATGAACTGAGTGTGGGTGCGAATGAAGGCGCGAATGTGTATATGAAGACCCTGCAACCCATACTCTCACATGCAGTAGTCAAGGATGCTTGGACACTGCAGGCATGTTTCAAGACATTTATTGACGAGAACACACATAGTATCAACAGGAACAGTCAGTGTAACAAGGTCATGCTGACCGGAAATCGATAGGTATACATTTGGCATTCAAAAAGGTAAACATCGGAACAGATGTGCATGGTCAATAGCAAAGTTCTTCAATAATGACAGTTCGTAGCGTCGCCCTTGGCATCTCTGACTAAACGCGTCAGATGCCTTAGTCACTTTGACACATAGGTGCAACTTGGCATTCCCCGCCAATTGCACATTATCAGGCTGTAGTATAATAGCCGAAAGCACAGGCCTCGTTCTGACGTCGGCTGTGTACTTCTGTTAAATAGGTTATCATCAACCCTGCAGTAATGCTTATTGTAGACATAAATCCCGCCAATCTGCGGTTCCCACAATATATCTTCGTCACTGGATTTCTGGACAATATAAAGACTAACAGTCTTGGATGGCTACCTCGAGCACAAATATATAAGTTCTGAAATATATAGGATCGGTGAGCTGCAGTTCACACTAAGTAATCCTTTTACATGTTCTGCCACCGAAAAGCGTAATAATGCATAAAGGTCGGTATTACCTGGAAAATGAATCCTCAGAACATAACAAGGAATTCTGTCGTCATCCCGACGCACAGAGATTCACTGGGGAAAACTGCCATAGCAGTTACTTCGAAGATTCTCCCCGAAAAACAATGGACTCTTGGTCCCTTCAGAAAAACAGGACCTTCCCGGCTTGCCGGAAGTATAACTCTCTCCCGCTTAAAAAACCTTCCCATAGGCCTACGCCCGAACTGTCAACCTCTAACCCTAAAGGTCAAAACACAATGAATGAATAAACAAGGGAAGACAACCCCTAATCAACCTGACATCGCAGGTAAAGACACAATTATTCTTATGATAAAACATAAGCAAATAACTTGACAGATGACTCCGTCGAAAATGACAGCAACATTACTACCACCCCCCTGTAAAAAAAAATGAAATTTTTTTTTTTTTAATATGTCCATGAGCAAGATAGCACCAGTATCACTTCTGTGCTCATGCAAAAACTGAACCTAATATCAGGTACAATAGACGCATAAATAAGGCGTCTGAAGAGAATACAAATCATCTCTCAACATAGGAGAAAATATTTCCTTTAAGCCAAACAAACTAAGGGATACCATTCAAGAAACCTAAGTTGCTGGCAATACCAATCATATATCAAACATTACTAAATAATATAATCATAGCAATATACAAATGTCAATGCTATTTTAGCAACATATCACTGATGGATGGACAAAATGAAATTTGTTAAATTATCTAAACATCATCCAAATACATTTGTATTACAACATATTATGATATTAAGGACAGACCTAAGTCTGAAAATATATCAGGAAAAACTAGGACACAAGATTTAACTGGAATCATGTGGGCATCTAGACAATATGTCCGCCATCACATTATCCGAACCACGGATAGCTCGCACCGTGAAATGGAAAGGCTGAAGAGCAATAGCATAACGAGTAGATCTCGAGCTCTTCAAATCCTTACTTTGCATAGCCGTAAGAGCTTTTTGGTCGGTTTCCATAAAGAAATGCGCGCCCAGAAGGAACCTTTGTAGCTTAAGAATGGACCAAACCATAGCCAACAATTCACGGTCCAAAACCGAGTAATTCCTTTCTGCCGCATTTAGCTTCCTAGAAATATACATTACAGGATGCAGAGTTCCTGAATATTCCTGCATTAGTGCCGCTCCAATCCCAGTGGAAGAGGCATCACTACGAAGGACAAAAGTCTTATCAATCGTTGGTAGTCTTAAGATAGGATGAGATGAGAACAAATTCTTAACCTGATCCAATGAAGATTGGCATTCTTGGGACCAACGCACCATATTAGGAGAACCTTTTTTCAATAACGTTGAAAGTGGTGCCATAATGGAGGACAGATTCTCAATGAATCTTCCATAGAATTGTATCAATCCCAAGAGACTACGCACTTGCTTTTTTGTCTTCGGAACCGAGATATTTAATATCTTTGAAATGTTTTGGTCCTCTGTCTTCAACAGACCATGACCAACTCGATGACCTAGGAAGGAAATTTCACTAAACCCAACAAAAGCTTTAGAGGGTTTAGCAGTCAAACTATGCTCACGTAGAGTAGATAGCAATTCCTTTAGACCCAAATAGTGTTCTTCCCAAGTATCGCTGAAAAGACAGATGTCGTCTAAATATGCAATGACATCTGCACGATCTGATAGAATTCGTCGCATCATGCGCACGAAAGTCGCTGGGGCGTTCATAAGCCCGAAAGGCATAAAATTCCATTGAAACAGACCCCTAGGTGTCGAAAAAGCAGTGAGAGGTTTGGCGTGTTCCGTCAGTGGGACTTGCCAATAACCTTTCGACAAGTCTAGTTTAGTAAAGAATTTAGCTTTAGAAAGTCTAATAAGTAGATCATCTAATAACGGCATAGGTTCAGCATCGAACTTCGTAACTTGATTTAATTTGCGATAATCAACGCAAAGACGTATGTTATTGTCTTTCTTTCGAACAATAACTATCGACGAAGAATAAGCTGAAGTGGATGGTTCAATTATTTGTAGTTGAATCATTTCATCCAATTCTTTCTCGACTTGTGCTTGAAAATGAATAGGTATTGGGTATGGTCTTACTCTGATCGGATTACGATCAGTAAGTATGATGTCATGTTCTATGACATCTGTGTGTCCAGGAATGTCGGTAAGGACATCCTGATATGATTGTAACGTAGAGGATACTTGACGCTGTTCCTCAAAAGACAAGTTCGAAGAGATTGTAACGTCTCTCCACGATTCCGTTGAAGTAAGTGGAATCGCAGGAAGAGGTAAGTTCACGTCAGAAAAAATAGTTTCCTCATCCTGTATAACGGACAGGGATGAGATGTGACCATGTTGGACTGGAGAGTCGTCCGTCGCCTGGAAAATAGGCTGTAAATAGTCTGGACGTTCAATAAACTCTGTTAGCATATTTATATGGAAGGTTTTATGCCTTCCATCCACATCGACAATATAGTCGACATCGGAAATTTTTGAGACTATAGTGTATGGACCTTTCCAAGAAATGAGAAGTCTATTCTCTCTTGAGGGCAGTAAGACATATGCTTTGTCTCCAGGACAAAGTTGACGTAGGCGTCTTTTCTTATTAGCAAATCGCCTAGCTTTTTCTTTCGCAAATTCGGAAGATGAAGTTGCTAACCTGCACGATTCGATAATCTTTTCTCTAAGAGCTATAACATATTCATATGACGATTGTGTATCATCGTCAATATTATCGGAAGTTATCAAATCGTGTAACAAGGACATCGGACCGCGCGGTTGCGCGCCAAAGACAAGTTCGAAAGGAGAAAACCCTGTATGCTCGTTGGGAACCTCTCTATAGGCAAAGAGGACTGCAGGTAAAACCCTGTCCCAATCTTCAGGATGATCCTCCGTTATCTTGCCAAGTAAGTTCTTTAGTGTCCTGTTAAGACGTTCTACCAATCCATTGGACATTGGATGATAAATACTACTGAGAGACCTTTTAATGTCTAGCGTAGCCATTACCTGAGACATAACGTCCGAAATTAACTGAGTGCCGTGATCCGACAGTATTTCTCCGGGGAATCCCAGACGAGAAAATACGAGCCAAAGAGCATCAGCGATATCGACAGTTGATATGCTCTTCAGAGGAATAGCCTCTGGCCAACGCGTGCACATGTCCACGCAAGTGAGGATAAATTGGTGTCCTCTGGCTGACTTAATTTTGAACGGACCAATGATGTCTATAGCCATTTTCTGAAACGGCCGAATCGGAATATCTGCAGCCTGAATAGGAGCAGCATGTCTCGGACCCCTAGACTTGACCTCTTGACAAATTTTGCAAGATCGGCAATAAATTCGGATGTCTTTATTCACGAATGGCCAAAAGAAGGACGCAAGGACTCTAGTTTTAGTTCTGGAAAAACCCATGTGTCCAGCACACTGAGAATCGTGTGCATGCCGAAGAATTAAGGCTCTCATACACTTAGGCACAAGAATTTGCGAGTGCATAGACTTGTCCGAGTGTTGTACCATTCGTACCAATATACCATTCTTCATAGTGATATACGATTTGTGATTCGTATTTTGATTGGGATCCCCTTTCTTTGCAAGAAGGAAGAATTTCTTCAAAGAAGGATCCTCTTCTTGACGTTTAACAAACGAGTCATGGGAAATCACCAAGTGCTCGTCTTGGCTATCAACTTCATTACTATTATCAGATGAAGTTGGGGGATTAAGAGCTTGAGCTCTTGTCACCACTGCATTGACCGTTTGAATGTTTTTTTCTTCCCAACTAGAAATTTGTTGCGGGGTGCATTCCTTAACCCCATGAATACGACCGATTATAAGATCCGCAATAGGATTAGGAAGAAGACATGCATGGACCTCTCCTGTGAAGAAAGGAGTGTCAATCCTAATAATAGCAGTAGGATAGCTTTCCATAGTACCACCAAATGTAACACATTTGATTGTTTTTCCAGTGGCACAGCAAGGATCTATCAGAGACTCCCTAACCCCGACGGTAGTACATCCCGAATCGAAAAGTACTGAGACTAGCCTATCATTTATTAGACCTTTATGTAAGATGAGAGATCCTCTCCCATCATGCGCAACTGTAGCAGGTAGAGCAGGAAGAGGGTGACCACAACTTAGCGTAGATACAGTCGATGAGTCGAACAATGTTAAGCATTGGGGGCATTCAGTTGCTCTCCCAAAATCGAAAGCACAACCAGTGATAGCCCTAGAGTTACCACTATCATTTACTGTATTACAGGCTCCATCAAACTCTTGTTGTGCAGAGTTTGCCTGTTGGAAAGGTCTTTTTTTGTTAAACCTAGGTCTACCTCGATTATCATTTCCCCTGTAATTATTTCGACTATCATTTCCCCTGTAATTGTTATCATATTGCCTATTGTAATCATCATTCCGGTTTGAATCCCGGTTTCTAAATTCACCATCGTCATAATCTTGACGTCGAGAATGATTACCTCGAAAATTTGAATAGTTATTATTTGGATAGCCTTTGCGAAAGTGTCTCAAATTATTACCACTAAAATTACGAGAACTACCATCTTGTCTCCACTGCATAGACGAAGAACCATCATGTGTTGGATTACTCCGCTTCTGAGTGTAATTTTGATTACTTCCCCTATTCCAATTTTGTTGAGCACCCTGAAATTTTTTTTTGAAATTAGGGCCATATGGTGTTGCCGAAGCAGCTGGCAACCCTTCTTTCACTTTAGAATTGCTAACTGTAGCATGGGGATGTGCTGTGGCATACTGACAACAGTATTCCTCCATTTCTTTTAAGTTTTTAGGCTTACGCTCATGAAGGAATGCAAGAAAAGAATCATTAACAGATGACAAAACCTTATCTCGCAATAATAAGTCCATTAGACCTTCATATGTTTTCTCAATCTGAGACAACTCAACCCATCGTGTAAATGTACGACGTATCTTTGTAACAAAATCAGAGAAATCTACTCCATTTTCTGGCAACATTGTCCTAAAACGAAGACGATAGTCTTCTTCTTTTAGTTGGTATTTTTTTAGCAATGCTGCCCTGACAACATCATAATTAGTCCTCTCATGTTCGTCTATTGTCATAAGAGTAGTCACTGTGTCACCTGTAAAAAATGGCATCAGTTGTTCAACATATTTTTCCTTTTTTATGTTATGCGTATCGCACAAAAATTGGAATCTATCTAGATAATCTGCTACGTCATCCTTTAAAGGATTGAAATGAGGCAATTTAATCCTACTAACAAACTCCTTTGTCGTACTCGAAGTTGTTTGCTGAGCACCCGTACTCGCCAATTTCAATTTCTCTAACTCCAAAATTGCGAGTTTTTCATCAAGTTCCATCTTCTGTTTTCTTTCCTCATGTTCCATTTTTCTAATTTCAGCCTCAGCTTGAGCTTTCCTCTCCTCTGCAGCAGCTTGAGCTTTCCTCTCCTCTGCAGCAGCTTCTTTGTCTAATCTCTTTTGTTCAGCTTCAAATCTCCTTTCCTCCACCTGCATCTGCAATTTCTTTTGTTCAGCAGCAACATCAGCTTCTCTGTCTAGTCTTTTTTGTTCAGCAGCTGCTTCTCTTTCTAATCTTTTCTCTTCAGCCAGAGCTTTTTTTTCTTCTGCAGCAGCTTTTCTCTCTTCAGCAGCTAATGCTTTGTCATACTGAGCAACAGCCCATTGTTCTAACTGTTGACCAGTCTTATCAAGGGCTCTCCCTTGTGTAATAAAGTACTCTAATGTAGACATCTTGTCTACTGAGATCAGTAACTTGCAGAAGTAAATAAATTAAATTATCCCACTTTAATGGGAGACAAGTCTGAAATGATAGACTTGTATACTCACTTCACTTTATTTCACTCTCTTAGTCTTAGACAAAGACTTTGTATGGTCCTCTTGTTTATAATGTAACCAAAAAATCACTTGAGTACCTGTGGAAAAAAAATTCCCTTATATCCCACTCACTATGGGCACAAGTCTTTTTTATAAAGAACTTGAATATGTATTTCACCTTGTCTCAATCTTTGTAGATAACAAGTCTTTTATCAAAGAACTTGTATAAATATCTTATATAATAATATTTTATTAACAAACTCTATATGAAGAGTCTACCTTATCAATAATACCAATACATGACCAAGTATATGTATGTAGACTGTGCATGACAGTAATGTAGTACAAACAAAAAAAATACAAAGACAAAGATACAAAACAATACAAATGGCAACACTGTTTTAACCAAAAATGTGTAGAGAAATACACAAAAGAAAGGAGAGACCTACAGAATACAAACAAAACAAATCGAAAATCAAAACTGAAAACCAGACAAAAATATTACAAAAACAACGTTAAGTACAGTTACATCACAGCTAACATCAATAGCGACCAATTGTCACTAGCAAATTTTCAAATTAAGAAAATTTGCACCTACAGAACGCTTACAGTAAGCCTCGATTAAGTGGCATATTTACTGTAAGACCCACCAACCGAAACCCGCAGAAAAATACACAAAAACAGTAGAAGTAACATAAACATATAGCAATCAATTTCAATGTGTTGCAGAACAAGTTCAGTCACAGCTGAAACTAAAATAAATTTCTTGCTCCTTGCGAACACAGAAACGAAATGTCAAACGCGCACTGAACGTCAAATCCACTGTAGCATAAAGTGGTATTCACGAACCAAAGTTACTATGACCTTCTCGAATTACGACTTGCACATTGAATGTTTACAATTTCCACGTACTGTTTACAAACACTTGACCTCGAACAATGTAGCTTGAATGCTCGGACATAGAAAAGTCTGTTGTTGACTGAAACGTGTAACAACCAGCAGTACTGTTCACAATAGGAACCCGCCTTCTATGCAGTTATGGTCCACGTAGCAAATGCCTAGATGTTAACTTCAGTACTTGTCTTGTCGTGGTTTATGTAGCATTATAATATAAATGCCCGCACTGTTTATCTAGGTCAACCGTTGATGACCTATTTCTGTCCTGTTGTAGCCAAAACTTGCAAGTGTAGAATTAGCGCTGTGTGTTACGGCTGTCCCGTGTGTAGCTTAGACCCACAGATCAGAAGTGTAATGTGTACTTGTCCTTCTTGTAAATTTCTGGACAAAACTGGAGACATCATATATGTAACAGCCAACCAGGAATGTAAATTTCTGGATCCATTAATGTCAACAATAATGTCAAATGCTCGCTCTGTTCTTTTTAAACCCACAGATCTGGTCCATCAGAAATGTAAGTTTCTAGGCCACATTGGCGACAAGAAATGTATCTTAAGAGCCCACGTAACTGGTCCACCAGAAATGTAACTGTCTTTTTCTCTTGTTGAGGTGATCACTGGCCCAAGACAGTATACTTGTTGTTAGATGTGTAGTGCGAGCGTATGATGAACTGAGTGTGGGTGCGAATGAAGGCGCGAATGTGTTTAGGCTCGTATATATGAAGACCCTGCAACCCATACTCTCACATGCAGTAGTCAAGGATGCTTGGACACTGCAGGCATGTTTCAAGACATTTATTGACGAGAACACACATAGTATCAACAGGAACAGTCAGTGTAACAAGGTCATGCTGACCGGAAATCGATAGGTATACATTTGGCATTCAAAAAGGTAAACATCGGAATAGACGTGCATGGTCAATAGCAAAGTTCTTCAATAATGACAGTTCGTAGCGTCGCCCTTGGCATCTCTGACTAAACGCGTCAGATGCCTTAGTCACTTTGACACATAGGTGCAACTTGGCATTCCCCGCCAATTGCACATTATCAGGCTGTAGTATAATAGCCGAAAGCACAGGCCTCGTTCTGACGTCGGCTGTGTACTTCTGTTAAATAGGTTATCATCAACCCTGCAGTAATGCTTATTGTAGACATAAATCCCGCCAATCTGCGGTTCCCACAATATATCTTCGTCACTGGATTTCTGGACAATATAAAGACTAACAGTCTTGGATGGCTACCTCGAGCACAAATATATAAGTTCTGAAATATATAGGATCGGTGAGCTGCAGTTCACACTAAGTAATCCTTTTACATGTTCTGCCACCGAAAAGCGTAATAATGCATAAAGGTCGGTATTACCTGGAAAATGAATCCTCAGAACATAACAAGGAATTCTGTCGTCATCCCGACGCACAGAGATTCACTGGGGAAAACTGCCATAGCAGTTACTTCGAAGATTCTCCCCGAAAACAATGGACTCTTGGTCCCTTCAGAAAAACAGGACCTTCCCGGCTTGCCGGAAGTATAACTCTCTCCCGCTTAAAAAACCTTCCCATAGGCCTACGCCCGAACTGTCAACCTTTGACTCTAAAGGTCAAAACACAATGAATGAATAAACAAGGGAAGACAACCCCTAATCAACCTGACATCGCAGGTAAAGACACAATTATACTTATGATAAAACATAGGCAAATAACTTGACAGATGACTCCGTCGAAAATGACAGCAACAGGTACAATCTAAGGAGAAAAAACGTAGAAGTCAAATTACAATTACCCATTATTTTGGTCCTTGTAAAGTAATGGTCGTTTCAAAATGCCCTCAGCTCTTCTTTTACAATCTCTAGACATCACAGAAGACATTACTGCCGTAGGCTGAAACAAAGTGTTATATTTACAACACCGAGACATCATCTCGTAATCAATAACACCATCAACAATAGAATTTGAAACACCACTGTTATTGCCACCTTGCTTACCTCTATTACAACTGACTATGGGCTCATGTTGAGCAAAGTTAGCATACTTGCGCTTATTATTTGTTACATGATGAAAATTTTTATCACTACAGTTGCTTTGTTTATTAACAATGACTCTAGTCTTCTGCTGAGCCAAGTTATTCTGATGATATAGAGAAACATGTGGAGAGCTATTATTTCTCTTTATATTATTGTTAATTGCCCTATTATGACAAATGTTATGTCTATCACCCAAGTTAGCATTGTTGATGTTAACATATCTTCTTTGACAAAAATGTCCACCAGACAGGACCTGCTTTCTAGTAACAAAATCATTACCAGATTGATAGTTTGTCTTACAGTTATTTCTACTATAACTTACAGAATTCTTCGGATCAAAATGTTGAAATCCGCTAAATTGTTTACAATTCCTTGGAGAATCAAAATTATCACTTGCTAAACTCCCTTGGTACTGTCTAATCTTGTGATTATATCTCTTACCACAACTGTTCTCCTTTTCATCTTTAGGAATATGTTTACCAATACCGTCACACTGGCTGTGCTGAGTTTGACAAGTAACTGGATCTTTAGAATGCTTATTTTCCTGGACATAGTGGGTTTCATTCCTGGAAAAAATAGTACTACGCTTATTCCCTTTTACAAGTTTATCAGAATCTGCATCAGCAACCACCTGGTTGATCTTAGGAGCTCTAACCTGCTTTTTCTCACATTTGTTCTCGTGATTAACAGAACTTGCTGCTATACCAAAATCTTTATTAGACTGGCGCCAAGAATTATCAATAGAGTCACTAGTGTCGCAAAATTGGTTTCAAGTCATTGCAAACGTTTTCAGTTAGATTTATAAACCCATCTACGATCGAGTGACCGCTTTCAAAATGGCGGCGTATCAGCGAAATGTGTATCGGACAGAGGAAATCGCCAACGATAAATAAAAACAGAAGGGAATCCGTATGAAAAGGATTTTACATTTCAGTACAGGGAAGGATGGTGTATAACTGCATATAAGATGGAACGGTAGGAAGTTCTCATTTACGGAGATATATGCGTATTTCGGCTGCCCACAGTTACGCTAAAAGCATGTAAACCCACTTCTGTTCTAAATATTAAAATCAACAAATAACAGTTTGGGAAATTACATGGATAGGAAGATAGAGTTTTATCAGCTGTATAAAACTAGATAAGATGGAACTATATGGATATTATATATGCCGAGAATGATAAAGGCAAAAATTCAGTCGACGCACAGTTCGGCCGAAATCACTGTTCGGGAAGGATTTTTCAGGCTTAGGTTTAAGCTGTGACGTCGGTACTCTCCGATACGTCCGCGCTATACGTATTTAAAGCGTATAGGTAAACTGAGCTACAGACAACGAAAGAGGGTTCAGACAGACTGGAGGCAGAGTTTCGCCACGACCCATGAATTGTGAGCGGATCGCCAGAAACATTTTTAAGTCCAGTATTTGAAGTCTGAGGGTAAGCGAAATTATGATAACTACCGTGTATAATATTTGTTATTTCAGGTTCATACAGAATTCACAAAATATGCCTGTATAATATTCATTGATATAACGTATTATTATTTTAATATGATTTATTCATGTGCATTATGGATGAGTGTTGCTTGTACAAAAAGTAATCACAAATAGCCCCACGGCCTAATGAAGTTATATTTATCATATTGCTTTATCGCTTACGAAGATAAAGGCAGTCCCATGGCAGAGATTGTCATAGGGAAATGAAGTGTTAGAAACTTCTTCGTGGAAGATCCCAGTTTACGAGGTTAAGGTGACTAGTCCCCTTCCTCGCTGCCTTTGCCTTCCCTAGTTCGAGCGCACAACTTTGTACCCATTTACAGCTGGTAAAATGGAGTGGTCCACAGCCAGGTTTCAATTCCAAAACTATGTAATTGTACTACCGAAGAAAGCAACTTGATCACGTGGTCACTCACTTTATTTATTTTATGTATTAATTTTGGGTAGTTGCTAAAATAGCATCAGTATTTGAATTTGTACTTGATATGATTTAGAAGGATCAAGTTATAGATCAGAAAAGGATGTATAGGAGCAGGGGAAACCAGATGATGTTTATTACTGATATGTTAATATTAATTCTGTATCATTGAAATGATGTTACTTGCTATGACTGTATAACTTTGACACCTGATGACTGACTTGTCTGACTTATGTGCTAGTCAGTTACACTTAATTGACATGTTAATATTAATGCTATATCACTGAAATGATGTCCTTGCTTACTATGATTGTATAACGGTGACATCTGATGACTGACTGGTCTGACATCTGTGCTAGTCAGCTACAAGTCTAGCCAGATACTAGCCAAGGCTGATATGTTGCAGGTTCCATGAAATAACTCAAACCAGACTGTCCAGTATCAGAAGCCGGTGTAGTTCATCCGAGGCAATCCCACCAAAGTGCAGGACCCCAAAGAGTGAACTTCAACTGGTCATTGGCATCCCTACTGTTGGGCCTACCAAGTCTGATATCAGCAAAGGACAGTTTCAGCAGTATCAAGTTGGAAAGATAAGTGTCCTGTTTGACACTGACCACCTATACATGTGAAACAGCCAATAGTTGAAAACAATAAGTAACCATACAGAAACTCAGTCAACTGATGACAGTTATCCTTAAATTCAAAGGACTAATAACAGTGATTTCAGTAACTTTATTGTTTAAGATCTTGAAGTATAAACAGACCATAACAGTAATTGTGTGAATACTTTTATATATATGTATATGCTCTTTTCCAACTAGTAGAAATAGAATATTAGTGTAATTATTAAACTATTTTAACTGTACCTGAGGATTTATTCACTTCTTCCATTTTGTGGGTTCAGTGAATGTACATTTTACTTATCCCCTAGCATATAAGTAATCATAAGATAGTCACAGGGAGGAGACACCTTAAATCCTGGTACTACTTCTTACCAACTGGGCCAGGGTTTTCACAGTCTGACTATTGTTATGATAACAATACACCAGTGCTTATTTCTAAGACTGGGGTATTACTTGTAAGGTCAGAACTCTTTACTGGCATACTCTTACATAATAAATAAATTTAAATAACCTCCCGCTACAACTAGTACCACTAGCACTATGAAAGTTGTATTTCCCTCGAAAAGATCTATGTTTACCATGTATGGCCTCTTTATGAGCAAAAAGTGTATGGTGCTGGCTTTTCGCAACTTTCTGTCTATCACTGTCAACATTCAATACGATGTCAAGTAAACCATCTACTCGTTTCCTGACCTGAGCAGCTTCAACATTTTTATGTGAGATCTGTTCATTAAGTTTCTTATTTAAATTCTCAAACTTAGCCACCTTCTCTTTCTCAGCCGTTAATTCTACCAATGCCTCTTTCTCGCACTGTTCTTTATTTGCTCTCAACTGAGTTAACTCTGTGAAAATGATGAGGAGAACATGGAAAGAACTTGAGATGATGGCACGGGACAGGAGGACTTGGCATGTGTTTGTTGAAGGCCTATGCTCCTTTGGGAGTGGAGGGTTATGATGAGTTAACTCTAGTTGTAGAGACTGAATATCAATATAATCATTGCTGTTATTAAGCTCATCAATCTTCTCTGAGCATACAGTGTTCTTGTCTTCAAGTGTACCAAAACAAACATCATGAAGCATTTCTATGTATAGCTTCTCCCGTTCATTTGCCTCCGCATTCAATTTCTGATACATCTCTTTCATTCGTTGAGTCTCCTGTGTAATCTTTTCTACTTCAACATGTTTGATTTTCATTTGGACCTCCAACTCTTTGACCTTTAATAGAGAAGAATCCAAACTTGCTTGTACTCTAGCAAGTTCCTGGTTTGATCTATTTAAATCACCTGTAAGTTTAGCAAATTTTTCCTTAAGTTTACTCTCTTCAGCTTTACCCTTTAAGTAATCTTTTCTCTCCTGTTTGTTTACTCTTACTTTCTCATCTTCTAGCTTCTTTTTATCAGAAATGTCACAATGAATTATGTTGTGTATACTCTTCAATATATTGTCGTGTTCAACATGAATATTCTTATACACAAATACACGAAGGTCGAGCAGCAGCAAACGGGCTAAATTCCTAGCCATTCTTAAATGAGGGATTGACTTAAATCTATCCTCAGCAAAATCCCTTAGTGCTCTCGACGCACTGACCAACAATTCGTCCATCACGTGTGCTTCCAGTTCTGGTCCTTTTAATCTCTGAAAATTTTTACCCTCTTGAAATAAATATTCCAATAAAGGCCACATATTACCAGGATCCATTTCGTCATCATCCATAGTTACTTATTTATCAAGATCACTATATATGTATCAATGATCCTTCTACTCCTGACAGCTAAATCATCATACAATAAATTGCAACCCTTTCTAATTATTGTCAGATCAATTTCTGTACAAAGAACCTTTATATGGTCATATCCATATCATGGAAGACAACATATGTTAATAGCCATAAATTACCTATGCATTAAATTCTACTTATATGTCATTATAGACATAAACAATAATAACAGAATAAAAAATGCATAGAATTCAGAAGGCCTGACGACATATGTGAAACGACACACTCTACAGAACAAAAATCACTCATCTGTTAATATTCCATTCCCTTCTGCCAAGACTTTAAATATCACAAAATCTGACGCTAAAACTGTCTACTGCCGAAAGGTACTGGAACTAGACTCTTCCCTTCAGGTCCTCGCTTTAGTAAGGTATGTGCTCGAATACTGCATAGGAGCACATGATGATCGTAACAGGAACACGGGCAAACCCTCTTTTGCCTTGAGGTATACTTGCAAAATGACTGGTACAACTGCACATATCCTCGATCTTGTACACGATATTCTTCCGACGTTGGATCACCTCATAAACTGCTGATAATTTCGCTGCACATCTGACAGAAATGTAGACCACAGAGGTTGTTGTTTTCCACAGCCACGACACAGGACGTCAACTGACAGTGCTATAAAGCTGATTGTTACCACGAATAAGGCGTTTCCCAAATGCGTTACACAGGTATCCTACAAACTAGGTCACGGTTTGAAGCACATGAGATTCAGGTCACGTATGAAGTGCTCTCAAAACGACTGTTGCGGGTGTCAGAACCCGAAAACAAGTCCACCAGATGATACAATATTATCTTTCCGTCTGTTAAATAATCTCTCAAGTTAGTTTCTGGTTAATTCCGGGCAAAGCGATACTGAGTACTGAGTATTGATACTGAGTAATGTGATATTGTCCAACTGTTGTTGTACGAGCCATGTACAACAGAACAAGCCACGCCCACAAAGGGCTAATTATAATAAAGTTAAATTCACCCAAACTCTTGTCACGCGAATTGTCAAATGAGTTCGTTCCAATTTGAACTGGTCCACCAGTTATGTTACTGTAAAGTTTCTCGGTAACAGTTTTAGTAGGTATAGATCCAACTTGACTGTAAACCACCAACTGATAATAACTCTGATAATAACTACGGATAATAACTGTCTATTGTTATCCACCACTGATAAAGTTATGTTGTTTGTTTTACTACACACGCCACACAGGCTAGATTATTAAATATGAGTTATCACTGTCACTGGGTAGAATGTTGCAAGTGGGTGCGTGTTATGATAGACACTCACGCCACAGGCACGTACATAAGAATCATGGAATGTGGTAAACGCCTGGTGACATTTAATGACGATTTATTAAGTCACGACATAATCACGTTTACATTCATGTACAGTTTAGATCACAGCACGAACACATTGAACAATAATCTCAGCGCTATAATACTGCACACAGCAGTTCACATAAATAATGGCCTAAAGTCCTCACGACTCACTTATAATACTGCACCCAGCAGTTCACATAAATTATGGCCTAAAGCCCTCACGACTCATCTCTGCGCTATAATACTGCACACAGCAGTTCACATAAATAATGGCCTAAAGTCCTCACGACTCATCTCTGCGCTATAATACTGCACACAGCAGTTCACATAAATAATGGCCTAAAGTCCTCACGACTCATCTCTGCGCTAGACTTATAATACTGCACTATAATACTGCCCTATAATACTGCACCCAGCAGTTCACATAAATTATGGCCTAAAGTCCTCACGACTCACTTATAATACTGCACCCAGCAGTTCACATAAATTATGGCCTAAAGTCCTCACGACTCATCTCTGCGCTATAATACTGCACACAGCAGTTCACATAAATAATGGCCTAAGTCCTCACGACTCATCTCTGCGCTATAATACTGCACACAGCAGTTCACATAAATAATGGCCTAAAGTCCTCACGACTCATCTCTGCGCTAGACTTATAATACTGCCCTATAATACTGCACCCAGCAGTTCACATAAATAATGGCCTAAAGTCCTCACGACTCATCTCTGCGCTAGACTTATAATACTGAAATATATGTCGACATTTTTCCAAAGCACTACGTAGGCATACATCCTCGAAAAACACACACAGACAGCGTTGACCACTCCCGGTCCAACGCTCCGAATCCCTACTCTCCTCTCCGGGATCACACACTCTAGTCCCGCCAAAAAAACCCAAACACGAGACTCCGCTGTTTTTGAACACAGCTCAAAAACAGTACAGAATAAATACATCTCAGCATTTGAGATAAAAGCGTTCGCACGCTTTCCTGTACTCTGTCACTCAAAATAAAAGGATATGTTTCTATTATAACGTTAAACAAACCTCAGCTTAATCAGGTATACAAGTATTGTAACTCATAATCTACTTTGCCCAAAAACATATTCCGAATTAATGCCCTTTCAAAGGATCAACTTGTTACAAGTAATAGGTCGCCTGATGCTCCCATGAACTTAACCATTTCTGGTGTTATACCATCATGCCCTGCTGCTTTTCCCATCTTGATTTTCTCCAGTGCTGCCTTCAGTTCTTCCATCTTTATGTCATCTTCACCATCATTGGTTTTCTCTTCTGTGCTAGTGTTTATCATTTCTGATGCTTCACCATGCTCACCATCCAGGAGTTCTGAGAAATATTCTTTCCATCTTCCCATTACTTCCTTCGGGGCAGTAAGCAATTTGCCTTGCTTGTCCTTTATAAATTTGAGAGGGCATTGTTTTTCCTTCCTCATGTTCTTTAGGGTTTTATAGAACAATTTCTGGTTTTCTTGTGCATCTTTTTCTAGCTTTTCTCCAAATTCTTCCCAGGACTTCTGTTTTGCTGCTAGCACTTTATTCTTTGCTTCTGTTCTGAGTGTCACATATTCTCTATATTTTTCCATTTGTCCTGTTGTGTTTTTAACTCCTAAGTATTGTTTCCATGCCATTTTCTTCTCTCTTATTTTCTCTTTGACTTCCTCTGTCCACCAAGGTGTCCCCTTTCTCTTGTTCCCAAGTCGGACTTCACCGCATGCTTCTGCAGCAGCTGTCTTTATGATATCCTTGAATTTAATCCAGAGGGTTTCCAAGTCATCAGGTCGTTCTTCTGTGTTGCTCACCGCTGCAGCAATAAGCCCCTGATATCTGGTCTTAATTTCTGGCTCTCTCAGCTTGTAGGTCCTAATGCTCATTTCTCCTGCTCGTTTACTTGGTTTCTTGCGTGATGTTGGGCAGTTCCTAGGCTGAGCAACTCTTTCAGTTGTTCTTTTGATTGTTAGCAGGTAGTGATCACTTCCAATCTCTGGCCCCCTCCAGACTCTAGCATCTCGGACATATTTGAATGAGCTTCTCCGAACAATGGCATAGTCGATCACTGACTTCTCATTCTTTGTTGGTTCACATCTAGTGTATGCATGTATGCGCTTATGGGGGAACTTTGTATTTGTAATGATCAGATTCTGCTCACTGCAGAATCTAAGGAGTCGCTTTCCATTGTCATTGAGAGTATCTTCTCCATATCTTCCGATAACTCCACCCCATCTAGCATGGTCATTTCCAACTCTGGCATTAAAATCTCCGAGCATGATAACTTCATCTAGGCAGTCATCCACTGTCCTTTGAAGCAGCTCGAAGAATTCCTCCTTGACCTCTGCTCTCTCATCCTCATTTGGCCCATACACTATGACCAGGTTGACTATGGTTTCTCCTTCTTTTAGTTTAACAACCATAATGCGCTCCGAGACAAAGTTCCATCCCTTGATACTATCTTTTTGATTTTGGGCCACAATGCAACCCACGCCCCCTTTAGCTCTTTCAGACATGGGTACACCACTGTAGAGCAGCGTGTTGCCATCGAGATCCATGACTCCTTGTCCTTTTTTCTTTGTTTCCGTTATAGCCAGGATTTCTAGTTTTGCTTTCCTCATCTCTTCCACCAGCTCCTCTTCCTTCCTATTTATACTTCTTGTGTTCCAAGTTCCATAAGTCGTAGTCCGTTCCAGTTCGTCGCCTTTAGAATCCGTCCGGTTTTCTCTCTTGTGTTGCTAGTAATCATGATTTAAAGCAAACAGGTGATTGGCCTGTTGTGCCTTTGCATGGTGGAGGGGCTGCCTCCTTACGGCCTCCATGCAGACCGCCCTCCTCCTTTTTCATCCGGGCTTGGGACCGGCATTGGCGGAGTTAGCCCGACCTGCTGATCGCCTATATCAGCGCAGCACATAATAATAATAATATGTTCATTCTTCTGGAAGTATCCAGCGTTGCCCGGAGGTCTCACACCCTTTAACACTATAACTTCAACAGTGATACCAGAAATAATAACCTGCGCGCCCCCCTTTATCAGATGGTCTCTCGAATCCTTTTCTTTTTCCGTAACCTGCATCGAGAGTATTCCTTTCCTCCTCATAGTCGGCCCATTATTCTTTATTTTTCGTCATATCGACCCGTGTGTCACTGCTCCTGTGACATATACACGGTTTAAGCCTCTGTTGTCGATTAGCAACGGCCGACAGAGCGAATGTAAGCCTTTTATCTGGGGGAAACGTAGTTTTCAGATTTCTCGGCTAGGCACAAGAGTATGAAAATTAACTCCTCTAGATATCATAATAACATGATGTATATAAACTGCGTCTTCTCAAATCAGTTGTCGTTCAGAATTTTTCGGAGATTCTAAGCACGTTATCTAGAACCAGTGTGAATAGATGTGTTAATAGTTCCGTGGGGAACTGCGTTAGGAGCCTTTTTGCCAGTTAACAGCAGCGATAGATTAGACAACTGAGTACAGGGAGGAGGTAACACAGTAGAAACAAAATTTTTTTTTTGTATTTCTCTTAATTTGTTAGGCAGCACCATTCTTCTTTCTTTCTTGAGTAAATCGCAGTCAGTTATTTGCCATTTTGAATTTCTGGTAATGGAAATTTGTGCTTTAGCGTATTAAAGGTTTATCTTCTAATACCTTAAGTATGTTGGAGAATGTCTGGATACCTAGCAATAAAGATGAGTAAGAGGAAGGACAAAATGCAAGACGGGCCTATATGTACGATTCTCATCTATCAGTCAATACCCTTTACCTCCCTAAGGAGCATAGGTCATAAAACTGGATCTCGTGTAGTGGAGGCATCGACAATTCACTCCCTGTGGCAGTATCTGCTTGGGACTCAAAGTTGCTCACCTGTGAGAACATTTTCCGCATGCGCTGACAACACATGAAGTCCCAGCTAATTCAGCAGATTTCCAAAATGTCACGAGTTCTTATTATATGCCACCATTATCTGATTACGTTTCAAATTATGTCTTATTTACTGTATGAATGGTTTAGATTGTGTTTGTTAGTTTTTTTTGTTTGTTTTTTTTTAAATTTTTTTTGTTTTAAGGTATTAATTGTTGTTAATGTATTTTAATTAATAATTCCCCCCCCCCCCCCAAATTTGATTATGTCTGGATGTTACAAATGTATGTTATTATTTTAACTCGATAATGTTGTATGCTTAAATAATGCTAAAAATACATGTGCTATTGAAAGGATACGGTATGAAAGGTGAGCGAAAGGAAGGGCAGAATGTTAGACGGGCCTGCGTGCCCAATTCTCAACCCTTTGAAAATAAAGTTCGTTCGTTCGTTCTTCTTAGATTCACTATGATTTTCTAGGTGTTAGAACCAGTTGAAATTCATGCGCAGCTATTTGTGTACCAGTTGTTCAGTAATGATAATTTTACCACCCAGTTTATCACACAGAAAGAGACGTTTAGTTGACTAATTAATACACTAGGCGCGACGGATAATTGACGGAATAGAATTCACGTTTATTCCATTTTGTGTAATTTTAGTAAGTGACTTGTTTAAATATCATTATTATCATACGACGACCCACTGACGCCGACCCTCTAATAGCTATTTAGTGACAGGCGATATTTGTTAAAGTCGCATATGGATAATTAAATAATAACTGACCAGATAGGAATAGGCTAGAGACACCGTGTGCTTATATGTAGATATTTTATTAGTAGTAATCTTTTCATAATGTTTCTCTATTCTTAGGCATTTCAAGTTGATCTGCCTGATGATAATCTCACACACTTCTTGGACGGGAAAACAGATGCAATCAAGTTTCAACCTGTCAGTGCAAAAGGGCTTTGCAAGCAGCTGGACGAAGCCTTATCAAAAGAGTTGGATAACAACCTGAAGCAGATAACTTTGGAGAAGAAGCTGGAAATCTTCTGCGACATAATATATCTTCACTGTGTTTAGAGTCAAGGAGGCAATGGAAAGTAACCCACGACAAACAAGTAGAAAACAAATAAGAATAGAAGAGATCAGGAAAAAGAAAAGGCATGCCCGAAAACTGTTCAAGAACGCAGTGGCCACAGAGGAGGAAGGATTATGACATGTTTGGGAGCACACGAAAGGACAACATAATGCCCTTTGTAGATCAGAAAGGTTGTGCAGAAAGAGAAGGAAAACATGGAGCGATAGGGAAAAATTCTTCATGTAGCCCCTTCACGGTCGGGAATGCTAAACATCAGGAAAGAAGACCTGGAAGAACACCTTAGAATGACCTATTCAGATGGTCGCAAAGATGAGCCGCTCAGCAACATGGCAGGCCTTAGATGGCCTAGTACTACTAGTAGTAGTAAGCCAGGAGCTGAATTCAACACCAAGCCCCCAACAATGCAAGAAGTAGAAAGCATTGTCCAGAAAGCACGGTGCAAGTCAGCTCCAGGTCCTAATGGTGCCCCATATGCTGTGTATAAGAGATGCCCCGATGTGCTCAAACGACTGCTCCGTTTACTAAAGAATGCGTGGAAAACTCAGCTTGTAAGCAAGGAATGGAGAAAGGTGAACGGAGTCTACATCCCGAAGGAACAAAATTCCACAGACATCAGTCAGTTCAGGCTAGTCTCACTACTTAAATGTGGAGGGGAAGGTATTCTTCTCAGTGATGGCTAAAAGGCTCACCGCATACCTCCTAGAAAATGGGTAAATTTGCACTATCATCCAGAACGGGGGTATCCCAGGTACACCAAGGTGTCTAGAGCATGCCACGATGATCTGGGAAGCAATTCAAAAGGCAAAGTCTGACAGAACAACCCTCAATGTAATCTGGCTGGATCTAGCAAATGCTTATGGATCCGTTCCCCACCCGATGTTGTGGCAGACCCTAGAATTGCATCATGTTCCACAAGAAATTCAGCAATGCTGAAGCTGTATTTCGCAGGCTTCTCTGTCAGATTTTTCAACCAGAGAGTACACAACAAAGTGGATTGACCTACAAATTGGAATTGCGATGGGATGTACCATCTCTCCGATACTACTCGTATTTGCTATGCAGGTAATCCTCAATGCGGCTGAAGGAGTTGTAGCCGGGGCAGGTGTTCCTTAGGACTGGAACGGCACCATATTACCTTCATGTGGCAGTGCCGGTATATGCAGTATTTTCAGTTTACTTTACAGAGAGCAGATGTTTAACTGGCCTAATCACCAGAGATTTAGATTTCTCTCTTAAATTTGTGTTACCAGGTTCGATTTTCTTCTCTTAGGTGTTGATGTAGCGAATTTAATTGAAATGGATAGATTTCTTATCTAGATCTCAAAACTGTAGTAATTCACCTTTTCAACAGCGTTCGATTTCATGCAAAACTTTTAATATCTTTCAGCATGAAACTTAAAATTTCAACAAAGTCTGGAATTCAGAACATTTTTACAATAATAAGTATAATAAAATTCTATCATCTCATCAGATGCTTTCATCGATGCAAAAATCCCTTTTTGCATCCTTGTCTCGTAGGCCTACTCAATTGTCAAATATGGCGAACCTTCTCATTCCACCGTGTTCCTTCTTTTAAGTTACAGTCTTATTTTAGGTTCGACGACATTTACCCATCTCCTCAGATTTGTCCTTGATTTCTTTATCGTCATAAGCATTCCTTGAGTTAAATGCTTTCCAACACAAGAATATTTTCTACTCTACATGGTTTGAGGTGTAAGACATTTTTTTTGCAAATTGACTCAAATCCTCGAACCTAGTTCTGCTGCGACTAGGGTTGGGAGCTCTATTCAAAATACATATTTAACGATTGTCACTACTTACGCCAGTAAGAAAATTATAACCACTCAATGTCCTGAAATACACATTTTATAAGAAATGTTGAAGTTTGATTTTCTCAAACTAAGAAATATGTAGAGCTGGACCAGATACGACCTCTTGAGTTGCGCTCTTTCATTCTACTGCCAAAATGGCGTCGTTGTTCCACTTTCCCCGGGGTAAATCTGAGCTATCCGATTGGTCAGGGGAAATCACCCAATTATTAGAAATGGCGTGTAGAAGCGACTCTACCCTAAATATGTGACACTATTTATTATTTTCTGTTTCTCATAAAATATAAAATTATGGGGTGGTCTGTGCTTCCTCTGTCTTGTAAGAATATAGTCTGTTTCCAAAGGAACAACTATGTACACGGCCACATATAGATCCCGGGGCTCCGCAAATGTATCCCGTAGGGAGACATTTGAGTACTATCAATAACAAAAATCCATCCCCAAAAATTTCTAAGTTCAAAAAAATTTTTCAGAAAAATTTAAAGTTCAAAAATTTTTCTAAGTCCAAAAATATTTCCAAAAAATTTAATCTAATTCCTATACTGGGGTCCTATGTCTATATGAGGTCGTCTGCTATGTAAAAAAAAACTAGTAGTGGACATCAACTTCAAAAAGTGTAACTTATTCATCACATCATAATATTTTTCACCAAATTTACAAATTGGCAACACTGCCCAACAAAATCTGCAAAACACTCATAAGGTCATCACTAAAAAAAATGTGACGAGTGGCAACACTGGGGAATGAACAATAAACTATCTTATTTGCAGAACTTGGCTGGATTATCATAATCTATTACATTTCATTCAAAAATATAGTTGATTACATTCTCTTGGATGTGGTAGGGGTGTTATCTCTTTTCTGTACTGTTATTTGCTCCATATTAAAAGCCTGCAAGTACTAAAAAAAATCTTTTTTTTTTTTTCTGGCGTACTTATTTATTCTATTTCCCAAGTACTCTGCAATATTCCAAGAAATGTCCAAAATCTCTAATTCCTATGGTAATGGCAATCCACTTTCATAGAATAGCCAATGTTTTCATGGGTACTCATCATCTTCTTCTTCTTTTTTTTTTTTAGTGAATGAGCCACTTGCTCATTATTACATGTAGAAAACATCTCTAAACATAATATGCATATTTATCAGACGATAATACGACCAGCATCATTTTTATAAGTAATCATTTTTCACAATAAAAGCATTAAAACCTCATGGCTTATCCTTATTTATCTATCTGAATGTTTCCTTGTTATAGACATTTTCTAAATGGTAAGTGTATAAATTCGTTCTAAGTCCGTCACTGTAGAAAATGTTCTATATTACATTTTTTTTTTTTTTTTTTTTAAATATGTGATGTTTGTCTCCAATATCCGTACGTCTGGTGGTGATCCTGTCCATTAGTCAGTTATTTCTAATCATTCCTTCTTTTCTGTCAATACAGTATTTTTTTTTTTTTTGAACTCTTCCCTAGAAATATTATTTTATATATATATTTATTCTTCAAAGATCTTCTTTGACTTCCCATACATCAATTTTCAAACATCACATTATTCAGCAACCAACAGACGAATGTGTTACTATCATATTATGAAATATAAGGGAAAAGAAAAATATAGTTTCCAAATCATCATGAATTTTCTACATTGGGTTCCGTATTACTTTATTTTCTCTTTTAAGACAACTGCTTATACTCTTGACAATATGTATCCATGTTGTCACTCTCGAGGCATCCTTGTATACAATTTATATTTGTCTCCTTTTTTTTTTTTTCATAACACCAATGTATCATTTATGGTGTTCCAATATCATTGTATCTATTCTAGTCCTCCTGTTATCTTGAGAATTCATCCTTAGTAACTCCCTATGTACCTTATCTAGCAATACCTTTATGCAAAACACATCAAACAATTATTTATGGAACTATCAACTGAGATGTAAGAACTTTTGACAATATGAGATGAAAAAAAAATTTTGGGGTCATCACTCAAAAAAAATGTGACATAGAAAGGAAGAAAATAATCAATTGATCGTGAGGAATCTACAATATTCTCGTAAGACAAAGTTCCTGGCACTCTGACTACTATTTATCCATATTATTTCTGGTTATCCTTGCATACAGTGTACCATTTCCATTTTCTTTATAAGTCCAATTCCTCGCTCATGGTGCTCCAATATTTAAAATGTGGATCCTTCCTATTCCTCTTATTCTGTACTGGAAATATATCCTTATTAATTGTCCATGTACTATATTTGCGAATATTTATCATCAATATATCAACTAATCATTTATAGAACTATTAACATAAATGTCTAGACTTTACTAAAACATGAACAAAAACATGTCTTTTTACATATGTGCAAAATTTCGACACCAACTCTGCCTTCGCTGGTCGAGGGTTAGTCAGAGTTATGTGGTGCCTGTAACATCCGCTGACTACAGCCAGATGGGTGACTTATGGTACTTATAATTCAAAAATCTCATCCGTCAGTTATCTTAAGTGTGGGGCGGGGGTCTATTTCATGGTGTCCTTGACCAAGTTTGCTGCATTTCTAATCTAGATATTCTTTTTTTTTTTTTTTTCATAGTATCTCCATGATATATCTGTGACATGTCTGTCCTTGGGATAACATTATTTTTTTTTTTTATCCAATATCCTCGGGGTGAGCAAATCTCAGTGTGTCCACTTTCATCAATCATTTATTTATTTTCTCTCCTGTAATTCTGGGTATGTTATGAGTATTTTAAATTGTCAATTTATTCCAACTATCTTACAACATTCTGTAATTCGTGATAAGGAATAGTCATTTGTTATACAACAATGTTCATATTACAAAGGCAATAAGCAAAAATCAAAGAGATATCTTCTCCAAAATGCGGATGCATCTCTATTTCCTTTACCTCTGGGCGTAGCAATTATTCAGTCATTATTTTTTTTCTCCATTATTTAATCTCCATTTTGTGTCCTTAGTACCTGTGGTTCCATGGGATTATCATAATTCATTTGTGTCTCTTGTCTACTGATAATCCTTCAATAATGACTTCAAATATGGTCCTCATATGTGCAACAATCATCTGCTCTGATTTGTTCCATGGTATTCATCAAATATTCTATTATATCCTTGTCTTATCTCGTAACCACGAAAGACTAAGATTATTCCTCCTCCAATGTTAATGTGGGGGATTTTGTGCATAAACATTACAACAAAATCTCAGCTGTGACAACATAAAGTTTCACCTTAATATAAAATGTCATCTTCATCATACATAACCAGTTGCTTCTTCATCTCATGTGTCATTAGTGGTTATCATGCGGTAATGGGGTATTTCATTTGCTAGGTCAGCATGTGCAAATGCTATTTCTTTAACATGGGCAAAGGCATCATCAACAAATAGGTGTAATGTGTTCAATCTGGGGTTAGCATATACTAATGCTCTCAAGGGATTCTTCATTTGCAGAAATTCAGCATGCGCAAATGTCATTGGGGTATTTGTGATAGGCAGTAAAATTTTTGACAGTACTAATATACATCTGGGTCTAAAATAATAATGTACATTTGAAAATAAATAATCCTGTGGAGAAAAATAGCATAACCTACAATACTAGTTTTGGGTATGAATTATGTGCTGTTGAGAGATATTATAGTAGGAACAGTATGATTGATCAAGGTGGCAGATATCAAGGAGTTTAGCATAATATAGATCAAAGAAATATTAGTATGAGGTAAGAAAAAAAAACTACTGGTGTAAAGTGTCTGCATGAAAATGCTGGTGAATGGAGCGTGGAATATGATCAGTTACAAAAGTGGAGATGAATGTTACAACAGAATAGTGTGACACATGTGTTATAGGTAAAGTTGTGTAGCATTCTAAATATTAAGAAAATGTATGTAACTAAATAAGGGTGTCTGTAAACTCGTAACACCGTGTGTTATCAATTGTTTTAACATTTTTATTTCACAATTATGCTATCTAAAGAAAATCCTCCGTGTGCTGGTCTTGATTTCTTTCTGGGCATCCGTATTCTAAGGCTGGAAAAAATAACTTTCTCAGTGAGGCTTTGACATCTTAGTCTGTAAGCAAGTCATTTGAACTGTCAAAAACTGAAAATAGAGTACATGGGGAGAGTTAGTACATTGTTAAAAAGGTTTGTTCACATATGCGTTGACCGTGTTCGGATTTGCGAACATATAAAACACCTGGGCGTGTTTTTCAGAACAGCTTCGCTAGTTCCTTCACCATCTCTAACCTTGCAATGTCCCGACTGCTTAGGCGAGCATCATACTGAGTAGCAGTGGTGACGGGTGTGATAGGCGACGACACTGCATTTGCTGATTGTTGGGACACTGAGGACATTGACGAATGCGGTGATGGCTTAACATCATTTGATTGCGGTGATGGTTTTACTGTGGTTAGGGTGTGTATGGCTGGAACATCTGTTGGTTTTGAGGCAGGTATATGTTTCGCCTTGATTTTTCTTCTGACCTGGTTGTGCTGAACGTTAGCACTGGTTACAATGGGCACAGTAATTTGCACACTGTTGTTTTTGACTAGTTGAGATGAGGCTAACACTTCTCGGCTTGGTTTTGGAACATGATTGCGTTTCTTCAGAATCTTTCGTCTGATATAGTTGTGCTGTATACGCGGAATTTTGTTGCTAGGGATTGAGTCATCAGATTCTGTTTTATAGGCGCGTTTGACGCTGGAGCTGACTGGTACAAATAATGTACTATCCGCATCACTGGTTTCAATGGAACTAGCTGTATCAATGTCTGTTTCTTGTTGGTATAATTCTACCATTTTTCTGTCATTATGTTCGTTGGGGTCTGACAAAGCTATGCTGTCTTGTTCTGTTTCGTCTCCATAAAGATCGCTGGTATATGGTTCAACAATCTGCTTGGGTATAGTTTCTTCAGGATCTGATTGTTTTGAACGAGCAATCTTGTTCTTGTGGTATAGCAGTGTTTGGTTTTCACTAGTGTTAAAACTAGAACTGCCTGAACTGGGGGTGTGATAGGTATCAGCTGACGATTTATCACTGTGGGAGTAAGTTTGAGTGTGGATATAAGGTGTTTTCGTGTTGTCATCGTGTGACGTCTGTGGCATGATTTCTTCATTTCTAATGCGCAGGTCTCTGTCTTGTAGTCTATTACGTAATTCAAGTGGTGGGATATCTTCTTCGCTTTCGGACGAGTCTCGTTGTTGTCTTGCTCGATGTATTTCATCTGTGGGTGGTCTGGGTATGTGGTCGTCTTGGTAAAATTCAGAGTCTGTCGTCTCTGACTCTGATATGTCAGACGAATCTGTGCTGGATGGATTATAATTTAGGGTGGCTTTTCTGACTGGTCTTGTATTTGTCGTCAGAGGCGGAATGGGCCGGTGATTATCAATTTTTATTTGTTTTACGTGAGCTTTTGTTTGGTGTTGTTTCTCTTCATTCCAAATAATGAAGTTTACAGGCGTAGTTTGTTTCATGATTTTGTAGCCATCTAACCATCGGTCATCGAATTTTGAACTGCGTACATGTTTCTTGTAGTATACTCTGTCTCCTATTTTGTACGTTGGTAGCTTGGCTGATTTATCATGTTGTTTCTGTTTCTTGTGAAATGCCTTCTGCGTATTTCGTTGTGCAATCTGGTGAGCTTTATACTTTTCTTGAAGGATTATTTCGATGGGGTCTTCTCCCATGTATTTTCTTTGTGGGCGAAGTAGGTTGTCTAACGGAAAGTTTGGTTCTCTTCCGTATAGCATGAGAAAGGGTGACATTCCTGTGGTATCGTTCACGTTTACTCGGATGGCTTCAAGAGCTTGGTTAATGTATAGGTCCCAGTATTGGTGGTTCCCCTTGATATATTTGCTAATAATATCATGTAGGGTGGCGTGCATGCGTTCATTTCTGCCATTTGCATTTGGGCAATAATAAGTGGTTGTAGTATGCTCAATATTCAGCTGGTGTAAGGTGGCTTTAAATGGGTTACCTATAAACTGTTTACCGTTGTCTGAAATGATTCGTTTTGGACAGCCATGCCTGGGAATGAATTCTTGTAAAAAAATTTGCGTGATGGACTGCGATGTGGCATCACTGAGTGGGTAACTTTCTGGCCAAACAGAGTATTGGTCAACTATGTGCAGGAGGTATTTGTTGCCTGATTGGGTGAGTGGGTAAGGACCTGATAAGTCAATGCTCACTGTTTGCATGGGGTAATGGGAAGGTTGCATTTCTTGAAGGGGAATTAAATGTGGCTTCATGTTTCTCAATTTACATGTTCTACAGGTGGCTACATATTCTGTAATGTCCTTGTAGAAAGTTTGCCAATAATACCTTTTCTTTATGACATCAATTGTTTTGTCTCTTCCCATGTGCCCGTTGTTATCATGAAACTGTAGCAATACTTCTGGGACTAGATGTGCTGGAATGACTTTTCTTAGTGTCCCTTCTTGTTTCTGATCAATATAGTATAGAATTCCATCCGTTGGGTGTACTGTAAAATCTTTACTTTTTGTTGGGTTTTCTTTCACGTATGTGAGCAGCTTGACAATTTCTGCATCTTTCGCTTGTTCTACTCTCATGTCAAACATCTCTTGGCTTTCTTCTTCTACTTGAGTGGCGGAATCTGAGGTACTTCTTCGACTTGATGAAGTAATTTCATTAATTTCTTTAGCATTATCGTCAATCTCTGAGGATGTGCCATCATTTTTGACTCTATTTGTTTTCACTTCAGTTTCATCATCATATTTAATCCTGGATAAGAGGTCTGCACAGGTGTTCATTTCGCCTGGGATATGTTCGATAGTGGTGTCGTAGGACTGTAAATTCATTGCCCATGTCTGTAACTTCTTTGGCTGTTCTTGTGTTTTGGTGAGCCAGTTAACCAAAGGTTGATGATCAGTTCTTATAATGAGTTTAGTTCCTCTGACGTAAAAGTCAAACTTTTGTACTGCATAGTGAATAGCATATGCTTCTTTCTCAGTGGTGGTCCACCGTTTTTGTGACTTTGACAATGCGTGGGATAGGAATGCAATGGGTTTCTCATTTGGAATGTTTGGTAGGATGGGTGTTTCATCTTCTAGTACAGGTTGGACCAAACAAGCACCAATTGCGTTATCTGAGGCATCGGCGTATAGTATCATGGGCTGAGAAATATCTGGATGTCCAAGCAGTGGGATGGTGGTTAGGGCATTTTTTAGATACTCAAAGGATCTCTGGCAGTCTTCTGTCCATTTGAAGCGTGCATACTTGCGGGTAAGGGCTATCAAAGGCTCTGCTGCTCTGGAGAAATTGATGATGTGGCGCCTATAGTACCCTATTGTACCAATAAATGAGCGTGTTTGTCTCACCGTCTTGGGGCTAGGCATTTCTCTTATGGCTTTGACTTTATCTTCATCAGGTCTGACGCCATGTCTATTGATGACAAAGCCTAAATATTTTGTTTCTGTCTTTAGAAACTCACACTTCGACAGTTTTAACTTTATTTGGTGATGCCTGAGTCTATCAAACACTGTTTCAACCTTGCGGAGGTGGTCTTCCATCGTGCCTGCGGTATGTATCAGGATATCGTCTATGTATGCCAGGGCAAATGGATGTAGACCCTTTAACACTTCATCCATGAGTGACATATATGTTGCTGGAGATCCTTTTAGACCAAATGGCATAACATTCCAAAAAAAGCTTCCCATATGTGAACAGAATGTGGATTTCTGTTTTGCCTCAGGTGTCATGGGGATGCACCAAAAGCCTGACCTTGCATCAAGTGTGGTAAAGTATGTAGACTTTCCTAACGTCGCAAGTAGATCGTCTATCCTGGGGAGGGGGTAGGAAATGACTTTTGTGATTTTGTTAAGGGCACGGTAGTCGCAGCAAAAGCGACTGGAGCCGTCTTTCTTTGTTACGATCACTATGGGTGAGGACCATTGGGAACGGGATCTTTCGATGATTCCTGCCTGTAGCATTTCATTTATAGACCTTTCCACGAGTTCTCTGTTTTTCAAGGGCGTATGATAGGGTTTCATATGTATTGGCTCCTCTGTGGTTGTTTGAATGTCCATTTTGACAGTGTTAGTTCTGCCTAATTCCATGTCATTGAGTGCGAATACATCCTGGTGCTTTTCTACAAACGTTTTCAAACGTTGCTTATTATCTTCTGTGGCATTCAGGGTTGCAAGTAACTGAGCTATTCTCTCTCTGTATTTATGATCTGCTATGATATCTCTGGTCTGTCTTGATGCCTCCGTTTCATTCCCATAATTTTGGGACATTTTTCTTGCATCTTGTGAAAATCTCTGCTCCTGGTATGTGGCTTTCTTTTGCGTAGTTCTTTGCCGTTCATTGGGCTGTGCTTGGTACTGTCTCCTCTGCCATGTACTGTGTGCATTTCCATTTGTCACTGCATTTACTGTATATTCATTTCTTATTATATTTCTGGGGTAGTCGTTGTTGTGCCATTTTTTCTGATTATTTCTGCCGTAACTGCGCTTATCCGCGTACGTTACTGTATTTCTTCTGTTTGTGCTATAGGGCTGTCTTCTTTCCCTGGGCGAAAATTTTTCATTCTTTCTGTTTCCAACTTTGCTGCTATAGTATCCTCCTGTGGTATAGTCATATAAGAATTCTTCCTTTTCTTCGGAAATTTCAATTGGTTTTGGGACTTTATCATATCCACCTGTTTTTGAGTTATATTGATACTCCATGGGGCATGTATCACTGTCTTGTCGCTTTGGATATCCTCCTGGCAAGACAATTTCTGTTTCTCTGTTACTCTGTGATATACAGCACTTCATCTTTTCTCTTGGTGTGCTGGGGCGCAAGAATGAGTAATTATAGTCATTTTCATACTGTGGCCTTTCTCTTCTTATGTATGGACTGGTTCGTTTCTGCCATCTGGGTAGGGTATGCTGTGGTGTAACATAACTGTGACTGATGTTACTGCCTTTTTCTGCATAAGCCTTATAACTGTTTACTTTCCGTGTACTATGGTTATTTGTACTGCGATTTCGTGCATTATGTCCAGTGGGAGTGGTTGAGACAATTTGTGGATGGTCTCTATTGGTTTTGGTTTGTCTTATTGTTGACGTATCCACTTGCGCTACAACTGTGCCTCTTTTTATAGTGGTAGTTTTTCCTGACATATTCAATATCATGATGGGGAAATCTCTGGACTTCGAGACTTCAGCGATTCCCTCTGTAATTTGCAACAATGGGTCATCAATAATGCTTTCTTCTGCTAGGGGCTGTACTTGAATTGATTGCCCTGGTGTTATGTACTCAGAATTTTTTACTCTGCCTTTTGCTATGACCAGGGAGTTTGGAGCCACCGTTATGGGAGCTGTAATCCTTACTAAAGACGCTATGTGGATATCGTCCTGGAGATCTATGTACGTATTGTTGACTTTGATTTTGTGGAGGTCATAGTATATTCGAACTTTGTGTTTGTTAAAAAAATCTCTCCCTAGGATAAGATTTCTAGACATTCCTTTAGTAATGACAAATGGGTGTTCAAAATTTGTTTCGCCTAAGGAAAATTTTAGCCATGCTGTCCCAACTGAATTTAGTCTTTGTCCCGTGACTGAAGCTAGGTGTGTTTTGGACGGTTGAAATCGTACTAAGTGTTGGATCCTCTTGAACAGCTGGAACCTAATAAGGCTGATGGATGCTCCTGTATCTACCAGTGCCCTATATTGTTGGCCCTGTATAGACATGATGCAGGAACTGGGGTCCGGATGTATTTTAGTTCCATCATGCAACATTTCTTCATATTGTATTTTACTGGATGGGCCCACTTGACAATTTCTGTTCTGTGTTGTTTCTTTTGTTTTGGACCAGTTTCTGTGATTGTTGCCCTCACTAACGGTCCTGTTTAGTGAGTGGCGCGGCCGTTTCCCTGACGCATGAGGGGTTGAGGTGCGCCTCTGGTATACTGATTTCTGGTGTAATCACGTGGGGGTGGTGCGGGTTGTTGTGGTTGGTAACCTCCTCTTCTGGGTGGTGCATGATTGTAATTTGCTCTACAGGACTTGTAACCATGTCCGAGCCTACCGCATGTAAAGCATCCGTTTGTATTGACATTATTGACGTCGTTTTGCCTCTGTGTGGGGGGTCTATAATTGCGGGGCCTATCATCTCGTTGTCGTGGGCGAGTCCATTGCCTCCTGGTATGGTCAACTTCCATAGGCTCATGCTCATCATAGTCCCTATATTCTGGTCGGGGTTCCCTACCTGCTCTTTGTTGGAACCTTCGGTGAAGATTTTCCTCCTGTATTGCTGCTTGGATTGTTTCAGCAATAGTCTTGGTGTCTTTTCTAATAAGATGCCTTCTGATATTTTCCGCTCTAAGGCCATCGGCAAATATCCCCACTAACTGTATTTCTACATCAGGTGTGGTAGGGATTTCTCCGCAAAATGCCTCTTCTGCCATATTGAGGAATCGATCTCCAAAAAGTTGTACCGATTCATCTCTTTCCTGTTTCATGCTTCTAAGGACTGACCAAGCATGCATTTTGTCTATGATTTCCCCATATCTCTGGGTGAGCTCTTTTTTTAGGGACTCGTAGGTTTCTGTGGGGTACTGCTGGGACCTCCTTCTTAAAAAATCAGTCACGTACGAATCAGAACCTAACAGAGCGATTTTCTTTTTCTCTTCATCCGTTGTTGCCTCTGCTAGTGCCGCAAATTTTTCCATGTCGGACAACCATCTTCTGAATTTTTTCTTGTTTCCATCGAACGGCTGAACAATGGATCTAACCTGTGTGAATTTCGCGTAGTTGTCATTTTTCTGTAGGGTTTCAGTAATTTGCCGTAGCGCTATTATTGTTGGTCCTTCCATATTTTGTCTGTCCTGGGGCTGCAGTGGTTGTGTATTTACGGGTTGGTTCTGTGGTTGTTGTTGTTGTTGTTCCACACCCAGCTGTTGAAAATTTTGTAGTAAATCGTCCATGGTCTATGATCGCTAGTTATTCGCTTTATCAAAGAGAAGTGGTCACGGGCACCATATTACCTTCATGTAACCGGGGCAGGTGTTCCTTAGGACTGGAACGGCACCATATTACCTTCATGTGGCAGTGCCGGTATATGCAGTATTTTCAGTTTACTTTACAGAGAGCAGATGTTTAACTGGCCTAATCACCAGAGATTTAGATTTCTCTCTTAAATTTGTGTTACCAGGTTCGATTTTCTTCTCTTAGGTGTTGATGTAGCGAATTTAATTGAAATGGATAGATTTCTTATCTAGATCTCAAAACTGTAGTAATTCACCTTTTCAACAGCGTTCGATTTCATGCAAAACTTTTAATATCTTTCAGCATGAAACTTAAAATTTCAACAAAGTCTGGAATTCAGAACATTTTTACAATAATAAGTATAATAAAATTCTATCATCTCATCAGATGCTTTCATCGATGCAAAAATCCCTTTTTGCATCCTTGTCTCGTAGGCCTACTCAATTGTCAAATATGGCGAACCTTCTCATTCCACCGTGTTCCTTCTTTTAAGTTACAGTCTTATTTTAGGTTCGACGACATTTACCCATCTCCTCAGATTTGTCCTTGATTTCTTTATCGTCATAAGCATTCCTTGAGTTAAATGCTTTCCAACACAAGAATATTTTCTACTCTACATGGTTTGAGGTGTAAGACATTTTTTTTGCAAATTGACTCAAATCCTCGAACCTAGTTCTGCTGCGACTAGGGTTGGGAGCTCTATTCAAAATACATATTTAACGATTGTCACTACTTACGCCAGTAAGAAAATTATAACCACTCAATGTCCTGAAATACACATTTTATAAGAAATGTTGAAGTTTGATTTTCTCAAACTAAGAAATATGTAGAGCTGGACCAGATACGACCTCTTGAGTTGCGCTCTTTCATTCTACTGCCAAAATGGCGTCGTTGTTCCACTTTCCCCGGGGTAAATCTGAGCTATCCGATTGGTCAGGGGAAATCACCCAATTATTAGAAATGGCGTGTAGAAGCGACTCTACCCTAAATATGTGACACTATTTATTATTTTCTGTTTCTCATAAAATATAAAATTATGGGGTGGTCTGTGCTTCCTCTGTCTTGTAAGAATATAGTCTGTTTCCAAAGGAACAACTATGTACACGGCCACAGAGTGGCAATAGGTCCAAAGCTCAGTGGAATGTCACATGCCACCGCTCAAAGCATTCATGGATGACACAATTCTGACATCAGATGAACACCAGGCTCGGAGAATGTTAGCACACCTGGGTGAACTAATCAGCTGGTGCAGAATGAGCTTCAAACCTAAGAAGTCGAGAAGCCTATCAGTCAGGAAAAGGTAGATAGCAGAGGTCACATTCATGGTTTCCAACCAAAGAATCCCTACTGTCATTGAGGAACCTGTTAAAAGTCTTGGCAGGGTGTACGAATCGTACTACGATGCCTCATTAAAAGGCTCGAAGGCAGTGCAACAGACAATAGAGATGGCAGACAGAGGACTACAGATCATAGACCAAAGCAGACTCCTAGGAAAGTTCAAACTGTGGTGCCTCCAGTTCACGTTGATACCTACATTACTGTAGCCACTGCTTATGAAATAAGCACCAGTACAGTGGAAGCTATAGAGCAGAAGTTCAACAAGTCCATGATGAAATTGCTAGGGGTACCTCCAGGTCTGTCAGACGTAGCACTGTACTGCAAAGAGTCAAAACTTGTGCTTTCATTCAAGTCAGTTATTGAAGAGTACAAAGTGGGAGAGGCAAGGCTCACAATGATGCTGCGCAAGTCAGCAGATGATGGAGTTAAGTCCATTCAGCCCACATTGAAAACGGGAAGGAAGTGGAAAGTGGAAGAAGCTGTTGATGCTGCCCAAGAGTCACTCAAGCTAAGAGCGGGTAATCAGATATACAAAGACGAATAGAGGGGGATTTGGCCATGGAGACATCTGCTGGTGGTCCAAGGCATCAAGCAGGGAGCACAGAGACATGGTGGTTCAGGAGATACAAGGAGCTGAGAATGATATATTGCAAAAAGCAGTGCAGCAGGCTCAACAATGTCAATGGACTACATGGGAAGGAGCCCTGCAAAGGTCCTTGACATGGAATGATATATGGCATATAGCACCTCTTAGGCTCATCTTCATTATTAGATCAATGTATGACCTCTTGCCATTGGCCACAAACCTTGCGAGATGGGAAAAGTCGGATGATAAGTAGTGCCCCCTGTGACATGAGAGGCAGACACCTGAACACATACTCTCAGCTTGCAAGGTGCCATTAGGGCAAGGGCGATACACATGGCGCCACAACTAAGTGCTCAACGAGCTGGCTGCGACAATAGATCTGACAAGGATGAAGGTGAATAGCTAAGTCAGGCAGAGCACTGCAAATACATACTTCCTGATAGCAGGAAAGTCAGCACACCACAAACCGAATAAATCAGGTAGCAGTTTACCATCTCTTCTTGGCTGTGCAAATGACTGAGAGATGGCGGTAGATCTAATTAGACAAGGGGCATATCCAGAGAGAATCGGAAAATCTTGAAGGCGGCCAGATATAGTGCTGCATTCTTCATCATCGCACCAGGTTATATTGATTGAACTGACCGTGCCATTTGAATCCAGATTAGATGAGCAACATTCGTTCAAAGCGGCCAAGTATAATGATCTAGCCGCGGACCTAAGACACGATGGGTTCACTGCAGGGGTCATGGCTGTTGAGGTGGGTGCAGAAGGGCTCATGGCTGCATCAGTGTATGATTTATTGAAATGGGGCTGAAGGGACAGTTGAGAACAAGGGCACTGAAGAGGCTTAGTGAAACTGCAGAAAAGGCATCATGTTGGCTATGGAACTCGGTACAGAAAACATGTGGAAGTGAAAATTTTTCTAAGTCTGCAATACACTGAGTTTTTCGTTGTATTGGTGAAGGGACGGTGGCTTACAGGTAACCCTCAGTGTATTATATGAGGTGTCGGGTGCAGATAGATTTCAGTTGCTAGCGCGCAGTGGCTTCACGCCTCGTCGGCTTCGCACATATGTCAGTGAGTATCCCTTTTCCTTGTATACTGAAAGGTGTCCTCTCGCCTTCTTCAGAGGTACCCATTAGAGCTGGGTCGGCTCAGGAGCCATTCATGTTATTCCAGTCCCTGGTCGACGACACTTCTTCAAATGTCTTCGCCAGGGCTCGAATTATTCCAGTCCAAGTGCTGGTCGATGACCCTGCTTCAAATTTCCTCACCAGGGCTCGAACTTGGGATCTCCTGATTGCCAGCACAGTGTGGTAACCACTACACCAGCGCGTAATAATATACATTTAAAAAGAAGTTTAAAGCAGCAGATCTGATGTAGGGCACTTTTACATCACAAGCATTCAACAATAGTCTTTTTTTTATGTGTCCGTGGATTATAATTTACTAGTCTAACTAAATTTATATCACAATTATAACCCATCAGAGTTTGATCAGGATATTTCTCTTCAAATATACACTATCCTCCAAAAGCAGCTCATCATCTTGGAAAAAGTACTGTGACAATGTGAGTACGATAAGGCCGTGTCACATGTATCTGAGAAGGATCGTCAACTTGTCATTGCCTAAGCTAAAAAGTTTCAATGAAAAAAAAAACCACAAAAAGCTCCAGGGTCATTGAATCACTGACATTGCAAATGTACGAGGCGTGTTCAAATGAAACCCGACCGTGCTGCGCCAAGTGGACATTCGTAGGAGGAGCATGATGACGTCACATCTGACGTAATAAGCACATACGAATGTACAAGTGTGTAAGTGTTCATTCTCCTAGTATTCATTGGTTGTGCTGCAGACCGTTAAAATAATGGCCGGTGTGATAAGGAATCCCGTCCAAGGTTGATCACCATAAGGAAGAACGCATGGGGTGGAGTTTGAACCACCTGCTGCGTTACGAAGAGGAGGGTGATGCATTTCTGTTGCGCATAGTGGCAGGCGATGAGTCATGGTGCCACCACTTTGAGCCGTGCAGCAAATCAGCGAGCATGCAATGGAAATATCCCGGATCACCAAAACCCACAAAATTCAAGTCACAGATTTCGGCCGCTAAGGTTATGCTGACCGCATTTTTTGACCATGAAGGGCTTCTAATGGTAGACTTTAAAGAGCCTGGCGTGAACATCAATGTCATCCACTACAAAGACACACTGGACAACCTGCATACAGCCATCAAGAATAAACGACCCGGCATGCTTTCGCGTGGTGTGATTCTGTTGCACGACAATGCTCGTCCACATGTTGCGAAAATTGTGCAGGAAGCGTTAGCAATGAAAAGGTGGGAAGTTCTGCCACACCCTGCCTACAGCCCCGATCTGTCATGTGACTTTCATTTGTTCAGACCCTTAAAAAAATCTCTAAAGGGAAAACGATTCGACTCCAATGCAGACGTCAGGGCCTCGGTGACCAAATGGTTCAATAAGCAACCAATGTCATTTTTCTCGGACGGCATCCGTCGTCTACCCAAGCAGCGGGATACGTGTCTGAATGCCTATGGTGACTATTTCTAAAGAACCCCAGTGAGTACTTGCTTCATAACAATTGCTGTATTTAATTCTACTACTCCTGCTGATGTACCTTACATTTATTTGTTATAAAGCCACTGGGACGGGTTTCATTTGAACACACCTCGTAGATCGGTTGAATGATAATCAATTTAAACAGTTTAATATTAAAAGATGCCCTCAGCTAAGAGACATATGTCCTTGTCTGTGGTGCCTGTAGACAATGAATGACATGCATACATGTGAAAACACGACATTTTCTGAGAACATGAGCTAATACACTGAGGAAGTCACCAATTTCTGTAATGTGGTGATAAACACAAGGAATTCATGATATGATACATCGAGGTATGTCACTGATGCCTGGAATGAATTAAACAACGAATTAGACAACCTGGCAGAAACATTAATAGAAATCAGCTACAAATTTTAAAAAGTCATCATAATCAGTTGCCATCTCCACAACGAAGGTTGGCTGTAATGGATCTAAAATGTCTTCTGTCTCTTGTCTTGGTGGTGCACTCTGATAGACTCTTTCCTGTCCATCTCTTGATGTTATCTTCCCACTTATAGCGCTGTCTTCCCCTTGCACGTTTGCCTTCAACTCTCCCTTCTGTTATGGTCTTCTGCAAGGTGTTATGCCTTTTTATGTGGCCAAAGTATTTTAGCTGCCGAACTTTGACCTCCCTCATTAGTTCTCTTTTCATACCTAGATTTTCTAGGACCTCCTTATTTGTTTTCATCTCTTTCCATGAGATACGCCCCATTCTTCTATATATCCACATTTCAAGAGCCTCAATTCTTTCTTCCAAACGCTTATTCATCGTCCATGTTTCTGCACCATACAGAAATGCAGAATATATATAACAATTTATGATTCTCAGTTTTAATTTGTGAGATAACTGGATGTCAGTATATGTTTCATGTGTTGAATGTAGCTTTGGCCATTCCTATTCTCTTCTTGATTTCTGTTTCACATCTGCCATCTTCTGTTATTATATGACCAAGATATACGTAGCTCTTGACTTGTTCCAGGATTTTCCCATTTACGCTTATCTTTAATGTGGGTTTATCGTCTGTTTTGCTAATTATCATAGTTTTTGTTTTCTCAATATTAATGTCGTCCATATTCATGACTTATACTGTTCACTTGCTTCACTAGTTCTTGTAACTCCTGTTCGCTTTCAGCTAACAACACGGTATCATCTGCATATCTAAAGGTTGTTTATTGACCTTCCACTGATGTTCAGTCCTGGTATTTCCTGTATCTGTTCGAAAATTTTTTCGGTGTATAAATTAAATAGGCAGGGAGACAGCACACAACCTTGTCTGACACCTCTTTTTATGTCTATGTATGGTGAATAATTCCTTCCAGATCTTACTGTGGCAGTTTGCTCCCAATAAAGGTTACTGAGTATTCTTATATCTTTTCCATCAATACCTATGTCTTCGAGGCATTCAATTATTTTCTCATGATGGACTCTGTCAAAAGCCTTCTTATAGTCAATGAAGCACATATACATACTTTTTTGGACCTCTGTATATTTTTCTGCTAATAAAATATTCTTAAGCAAAATATTGCCTCTCTTGTTCCACTGTTCCGTCTAAAACCAAACTGTTCTTCTTGGATTTCGCTGTCTATTTTACTTTTTATTCTTTCCTGTATGATTTTGAGCAGTATCTTAATTGCATGACTCATCAGGCTGATTGTTCTGAAATCTGAACATTCTGTTGCATTTGGTTTTTTGGGCAATGTTATAAAAACTGATGTCTTCATGTCGTGTGGTATATATCCTGTATTGTATATATCGTTGCATATTTCTGTGATTGTATCTATACCAAAGCTCTCCAGAGCTTCTATCATTTCAATTTTTATGTTATCCATGCCTGCTGATTTTCCTTTTTGTATCATATGAATGGCATTCTCTACTTCTGATCTGAGAATGTTTGGGCCTTCATTAGAATCTGGTGATGGTTTTTTACCTCTGTTGCCCTCGAATAGTTCTTTTACGTATTCTGCCCATCTGTTTGATATGTCTTTCTCATCAAGTAATATTACACCATTTTTGTTCTTGATACAGATTCCTCCTTGTGCAAGTACAGTGAATCCCCCGCCCCCTGCAAGATCTATGGAAATGAGAAGGCAGATAGACTTGCCAAACAGGGAGGAAGGAAAACCCAAACAGAAAACAGGGCTGCATATGAAAAGATAAAAGCAAAAAAACAGAAATAACTATAGGGAAGAATGGCAGAAGGAACATCCAGTAATGCAGAACCATACTAGTACTACACATTACGAAGAAGAGATCAAGTGATAATTTTCAAACAGAGAACATGCCATTACAGACTCAAAGACCATCTGTTCAACAAACTGAAAATCGGACATGACAGATGTGTGCTCATGTGGGGAGGATGTGGTGAATTGCCCGTGCTATTCATTCCTTGTGTGTTTTACTTGTCTTCTCTCCTCTGCCCTTCCATTTACTTTTTCCTTACTCGTGGCTTCTCTCATAATTTACACTCTACAACTCAGGTTTTGTGATGTTTTGATCACTGACTAGTCTTAAACACATTAATTCACACCTGTGCAGGGAAGAGTTGTTTGTGTATGGTTACATCACAGTTTCTGGTCTGTAGTAGAGAGACAGGTTATTTCATTGAACACCCTTTGCTAAGTAGGCACAGGCCAGGTGATATTTGCCTTAATGTCAGAATGGTCATATTTCGTGTATTGATAATTGGGAGATTGTGGCTGGGTATACTTGATGCAGGATGGATAGATGGGAAAAAAAAGTGAAAGTATGAATGCGTATCAAAACTGCCCAAGATAATCTTACTGAAAATTGACTTGAGGTAAATCTGCAGAAAATGTAAATATACGTTCCGCAGGAAGAAAACAGAGTGAGAATCACTGGCAGATCTATTTATAGGGGTACTGGAAATTAACTGTCTCTTAGCAGGTTGAGAATCTTCTGAGTAGACTATGAGCTAGTATGTATTGTGGCCTTTGGCATATACTCTTGATGATGTTGTTAGTATAGTAGTTTATCTCTCTACCCTCACAGTAAGCAGTTTAGATGATGATGATAAGTTACTCTGATAAACCTTGATGATACAACATCATTGTGACAAACAGATGATTTGATGGGTTGTGACATCTGGTGAACATTCTTCACGCTGACAGCAGTGAATAGCAATACAAAGTTTATTTACAAAAATGAGCAGCAAAAGTTGAAATGAGATAGTATGCCCAACCTTGCACTTGGGGCTGGTAAACTTTATACAGCAAAAATGTTCATAGGCAAATTCTCTACATCATCCTCTTTCATTCTCCATATTTATATATTCGCTGACACTGCTTCTGTAATTACTACTTGTAAAGGGCAATTTTTACTATCTTGCAATATAATACATTTATATTCTTATTATGTTCGCAAATATTTTGTAAGCAAAGTATTTCCTTTTTTAAGTGCTTAAGGAGAAGTCATTTTTGGGTTGCTTCCCTTGAAAATAGTTCTGTCATCTTCGATCGGACTCCGCAGACGACTCTAGGCCTACTGCGATTTATTCTGTGGCTGGGTAGGAATAGATTGTTCTTGCTTCAGTATATCTATGGCCTGAATTTATACGTAGTGTTTGTATGAGTAGGACGAGTCTGTCTTATATATGGATATCTTTGCATTTCTAAGTCGAACTAATTTGGTTGTCGCTAGAAAAGGTCAAAGGCTATGCAGCGGAAGTATCGCTAGCAAGGTGTGTGATCCATGGCTGTCATCCTGTGAGGATGCCGAGTTTTGTTGTAGCAGGCTTTTTGCCGAAATAGTGATCTATATATGGATGGGGAAAAGTGATAATCATTTAGACATGTTGTATGTACTTTACCCCAGTGTTTATTCTCTTTTGCCAAGGAATGGCAAAGTTATATTTCGCATAAAAAGGTAAAACCACAATTTATTATGAACTTGGGCTTCGCCATCGTTGTTGATAAGCAGATGCACAGTGGTACTTTTAAAAAGAATATCCATTCAAAGGAAGAAGACATTCCTATGTATCAGCACTAGATTGTATGATATTATTCAATTACCTCTATGAGAGAAGCTATGAAGAAATGAGGACATTTAATGAATGACTAATTTTGGTCTATATTCTATAGTGAGTGAAGCTCACGAGAGAGAGAACAGCCATGTTGAAATTCATATACTTTGTATTTATCGAGTGAGAAAAAGGGATGCCTGTACTATCGCTCGATGAACCAAGAGATCACTGCTACATGTGAGAACCCATGTCTGGGATTCCTATATTATGAAATATATATATATTGAACTTTACGTGAAGGAATATTCGCTAGACGAGGTTAGGTCTAGGAGCCTTCCTATATATTGGTTATGGTCTGACGTGCCCAGTCAGTAAAGCCAGATGATTTACATGATGGAACGCTGAATGCTTATTTACGAATGCTCCATTATGATATTTGCCAAGCATGAATGCTAACTTAAGATGATATTCCTGTGATCAACATTATGCTGTCTATGTCGACATTTGTTCCTGTAACCATACACGTACTGTCCAAGTGTGCGTCCCATTAAATGTTATAAAAAGACCACCGTAGTTCCAGTACTTCTTGAATTCGAACAGTGTGAGTATGAGTGATGTACTACCAACCTGTCAACTCTATCGAATCATTCTACCATTCGCGTACTGACATTCAGATACACACTCATTGTTTACACTCACATTCTTGTCGGAGCCTCATCACGTTCCAGGACAAGATGACCTGTATGACCAAAACTGTGCTGGGTTTGATGAGTTGACAATCGTTACACTTTACTACACCAGTCCCAACATCTACATTTATCCACTGGTGGACATTCACATCATTTAGCAAATAAAGCATGATTCAACAACTAGTAGCCAGTATGAGTTAACAACTACACAAAGAGTTTAACAACTGGTGTGCCAGCTTCCTGGGTCAACCTGCACAGTGACCATATTGAGAAGTAAACTACTGAGACCAGACGTTCCTTGGGGTCTGTTACGACACACAAATACATCAACAGTACAACTCTACAGTGATGTCAGCGTGACCTGTCCTGTCGAGAGTATGCAGTAACTAGGTCAGGGTTTGTTGACATTTGGTTCATTGGACATTTGCCATACAACTGACAGTGTTACACAGCAAGCTTGGTTGAAACATAGAACATTACACATCAGGACTGGAGAATATTTGACAGTGTTTGCGAAAGAAAATGTTATTGAACTGAGAAGTCCTACATTGATTGTTATCATTCAAATCAACGATGGAGCTTCTATTTCTGTGTTGAATTTAAAATAATTAGACCAGAAGTATTTGTTTAATAAAGTACCACAGTACTGTACTATTAGGCAGTGTAACTGAGCCTTCTTTACAACACATTCTTTCTGCAACACTCTATTTACATCATATTGCCATACTATTTATGCAATTATGTATTTATGTTTAAATATTTATATGTGATATTTGTTTGTATCCAGCGGGTTGTTGTTTTGGTTGGGCGGTGTCACACAGCAGAGTATCCCACGTAATAGAGGGTCTGATGTGTGCGTTTCTATAGGTGCAATTTTCTTGATTGAAAATTTGCTGCGACAGCTGTTGCTATTAGTGTTAGCTGTGAAGTCTGTACTCATTGTTGTTTTTGTAATATTCCTCTGTTCTTTAGTTTGTTTTGATTTGTTTGTAATTTGTTGGTCTACCCTATTCTATCTTTCAGTTCTATTCTCAATTTATATTTATATACTGTGGCGTTATTTGTATTTGTTATCCTCTTGCGGTTTATCTTTTATTGTTTTTCCCATTTGATTTATTTCATTTCCGCAAATGTTTTCATGTTCTTCTGTATAACTGTTTTGTTTGTGCCTGATCGACATACACTATTTAAAATATAGTTGATCATATAAATTGATGTACAAGAATCAACTGATAGTTAATTGCTATTACTAAAGGTACACAGTTGATGATATAAAACACTATTTCTGGTGCACTGCACTTATATTATAGAGTGAACCAGCAACTTATAGCTGTTATTATATAAGGATTTATACAAGACCTTTGTAAGGCTTGTTTCCCACAGTGATTGGGATAGTTAAGTACTATTTTTCCACAGGTTAATAAGTTATCATACAAGGTCTTTGATTAAGACTAAGAAAGTGAATTTATTTACTTTTGCAAATTACTGATCTTATTAGACAAGATGTCTACCTTAGATTATTTTATCACACAAGGCAGGGCTCTTGATAAGACTGGTCAGCAATTAGAACAATGGGCAGTTGCTCAATATGACAAAGCATTAGCTGCAGAAGAGAGAAAACTTGCTGCTGCTGCTGAAGAAAGAAAAGCATTGATTGAAGAAAAGAAATTAGAAGCTGAGGAAAAAAAATTACAAAGAGAGGATGAACAAAAGAAATTGCAGATACAGACTGATGAAAAAAGATTCCAGATGGAAATGGAAAAAGAGAAAAGAAAGGATGAAGCTACAGCAGAAGAGAGAAAATTACAAGCTGAAGCTCAAGAAAAAAAAGCAATAAGAGAACATGAACACCAAAAAGAACTTTTAGCATTTGAGTTAGAAAAGTTAAAGTTAACAAACATAAGTAATGTTAATCAAGCATCTAGTGGTAATGGTAAACCCTTTACTTACAAGGTCAAGGTACCAGCGTTCAACCCTTCCAGTGATGACATAACATTCTGGCTAAACAGATTTGAACGCTCGTGTCGAGCACATAATGTGGACAAATCACAATATGCTAACCAGTTATCAGAAAATCTGAAAGGTGATTCTCTGACTAGTTTAAGTTTGGTTGAAGAGGCTGACAAAGATAACTATGATGTTATTAGGGCAGCCTTATTAAAGAAGTATCAGTTGTCTGAAGAGGGTTATCGGAAGTTGTTTAAGACAATGGTGCCTGAGGCAGGTGTAGAATTCTCAGAATTCATTGCAAGGACACGTCTTACATTTGATCGTTGGATTGAGCTATCCAAAACAGAAAAGACTTATGAAGCCCTTATGGACTTGATACTCAGAGACAAGATTATGTCAAGTATAAATAAACCTTTCCTCGAATTCTTACATGAGCGTAAACCTAAGTCTCTAAAAGAAATGGAACAGTATTGTACCCAATACGTCACTGCACATCCGGACGTAGCTATTAGCAACAGTAAGGTTAAAGAAGGTATGCCAGTTGCTTCTGCAACACCATACAACCCTAATCACTCTCACAAATTCCAAGGACCTCAAAATAGGTTTAATAAAAAAGGTAACTATTACAGTTATCAGAACCAAGGTAACCAATCATTTCAGGGTTCTTCTTCGAATACCTGGAGAAGAGCTGACAGCCCTCGATTCAGGGGTGGTCATAATTACAGGAACTTTCGCAAAGGAAGTCATTCTAGAAACTATCCAAGTTTTCCTTCATGGAGACAACAGGATCATAATTACCGAGATACTCATTATAATGAATATGATGATAGTAACCAAAGGAGCTATGATTCAAACCCGAGTAGGGGTTATAATAGTGGAAACAATGATAAGTACAGAGGCAATAATAACAGAGGTAGAGCACAATTCAAAAAACATAAAGCTCATTACCAGGCGAACTCTGCACAGCAAGAGTCCCACGAAGCCTATAAACAAAATAAAGATAATGATGACTCTAATAATATGGCATGTGCCGCTTTTGATTTTGGGAGAGCATCTCAGTGCCCCCAATGCAAAACATTATTTGAGCCAACCACAGTGTCTACTTTAAGCTGTGGCCATCCTCTTCCCGCTCTTCCTGCGTCAATCGCGCATGATGGGAGAGGTTCTCTTGTCTTACACAAAGGTTTAGTAAATGACAATCCAGTCTCAGTACTTTTTGATTCTGGATGCACAACTATTGGGGTTAGGCAATCACTCATAGATCCTTCTCATTCTACAGGCAAAGTAGTCAAATGCGTAACATTTGGCGGCACCATAGAGAAATACTCTACCGCTATCATTAGGATTGCTACTCCTTTCTTCACAGGAGATGTACACGCATGTCTTTTGCCGAATCCGATCGCTGATCTTATCATCGGTCGCATTCACGGAGTCAAAGAATGCACTCCGGAGCAAATTTCCGTTTGGGAAAATCAAAATATGCAATCTGCTAATGCAGTAGTCACTAGAGCTCAAGCTCTCAATATGCCTGAAACTTCATCTGTTGAAGATAATGAAGTGCATAACCAAGATGATCCCTTGGTAATTTCTCGTGACTCGTTTATAAAACAACAAGAAGAAGATCCGACTCTTAAGAAATTCTTCACTCTTGTAACGAAAGGTGATCCGAATAAAGATTCAAATTGTAAATCTTGGATTACAATGAAGAATGGCGTACTTGTACGTATGGTGCAAGACTCCACTAAGTCAAGTCATTCTCAGATTCTTGTACCCAAGAATTTGAGAGTTAAGATCTTACAACATGCACACGACTCTCAGTGTGCTGGTCACATGGGTTTTTCCCGTACTAAGTCAAGAGTTCTTGCGGCTTTCTTTTGGCCTTTTGTGAACAAGGACATACGGATCTATTGTCGATCCTGTAAAGTATGTCAAGAAGTCAAATCCAAAGGTCCTCGTCATGCTGCGCCTATTCAGGCTGCAGATATTCCTATTCGTCCATTCCAGAAAATGGCGATAGACATCATTGGTCCATTCAAGATCAAATCTGCTAGAGGACATCAGTTTATCTTAACGTGTGTAGACATGTGCACACGTTGGCCAGAGGCTATCCCTCTAAAGAGCATTACTACCGCTGACATTGCAGATGCTCTTTGGCTTATATTTTCTCGGCTGGGATTCCCCGGAGAAATATTATCAGATCATGGCACCCAACTGATATCGGATACCATGTCTCAAGTAATGTCTACTCTACAGATAGAGAGATCTTTGAGTAGCATCTATCATCCTATGTCCAATGGGATGGTCGAGCGACTAAATAGAACACTTAAGAACTTATTAGGGAAGATAACTGAGGATCATCCTCAAGATTGGGATAGGGTTTTACCCGCGGCCCTCTTCGCGTACAGAGAGGTCCCCAATGAACATACAGGGTTTTCGCCCTTTGAACTTGTCTTTGGCGCGCGACCGCGCGGCCCAATGTCTTTGCTGCATGATCTTATAACAGCTGACAATATTGACGATGACACAAAATCTTCTTACGAGTATGTCATCGCGCTGAGACAAAAGATTATCGAAGCATGCAAATTGGCAACGTCCTCTTCTGAATTTGCTAAGCAGAAGGCAAGACAATTTGCTAATAAGAAGAGAACTTTACGACAACTTTGTCCTGGTGACAAAGCATTTGTTTTGCTACCTTGTCGTGAAAATAGACTCCTTATTAGTTGGAAAGGTCCGTACGATATAATATCGAAAATTTCAGATGTTGACTACATCGTCGATATTAACGGGAAGCATAAAACCTTCCACATCAATATGCTTACGGAGTTCCATGAACGTCCTGACTATCTACAGCCTATTTTCCAGGCAACGGACGATTCTCATGTCAAACATGGTCATTACTCATCACTGTCTGTAATACAGGATGAGGAAACAAGTTTTTCGGATGTTAATCTTCCGCTTCCAATGATCCCACTTCATTCTAGTGAATCATGGAAAGACGTTACTGTTTCTCCTGATTTGTCTCTAGGAGAACGGCGACAAGTTTCGTCTATGTTACAAACATTTCAGGATGTCCTCACTGACATCCCTGGACAAACTCATGTCATTGAGCATGACATTGTTCTAACTGAACATACTCCAATTAGGGTTAGGCCTTATCCTATCCCTATACATTTCCAAACACAGGTTGAAAAGGAGTTGGATGAAATGATAGATTTACAAATAATCGAACCATCCACTTCTGCATATTCTTCGCCGATGGTTATTGTTCGAAAAAAAGACAATAACATACGTCTTTGCGTTGACTATCGCAAATTGAATCAAGTTACGAAGTTCGATGCTGAACCTATGCCTTTACTAGAAGAGTTACTTACTCGTCTTTCTAAATCGCATTTTTTCACTAAACTTGATTTGTCTAAAGGATATTGGCAAGTTCCATTATCCGAACGCGCCAAACCTCTTACCGCTTTCTCTACTCCCAGAGGCCTTTTCCAATGGAATTTTATGCCTTTCGGCCTTATGAACGCACCAGCTACATTTGTACGCATGATGCGTCGAATCCTATCGTATCGGTCAGATGTCATTGCTTATCTAGACGACATCTGTCTTTTCAGCGATACTTGGGAAGATCACTATTCAGGATTAGTTGAATTATTATCAACTCTGCGTGAGTATAACCTGACAGCAAAACCATCTAAAGCTTGTATTGGCTTTAGCGAAATTGCTTTCTTAGGCCATCGAGTAGGTCACGGTTTCTTGAAGACAGAAGACCATAATATCACTAAGATACTTAACATCTCTATCCCTAGGACTAAAAAGCAAGTGCGAAGTCTTTTAGGTCTCATACAATTTTATGGACGTTTCATTCCGAATCTGTCCTCTATCATGGCACCTCTCTCTACACTATTAAAGAAAGGGTCGCCTAACATGGTTCACTGGTCTCATGAATGCCAATCTTCACTAGAGAAGATCAAAACTATGTTTTCATCACCACCTATTTTAGTGTTACCTACAACAGATAAGACATTTGTTCTTCGTAGTGACGCTTCATCCACTGGGATTGGAGCGGCACTAATGCAAGAGTACTCTGGAACTCTGCATCCTGTAATGTACATATCCAGAAAACTTAATGCTGCAGAAAGGAATTACTCGGTTTTAGACCGTGAATTATTGGCAATGGTTTGGTCAATTCTCAAACTCCAAAGATTCCTTCTGGGCGCGCATTTCGTAGTGGAAACTGACCAAAAAGCTCTTACGGCTATCCAAAGTAAGAACTTGAAGAGCTCGAGATCAACTCGATACGCAATCGCTCTTCAACCTTTTCATTTTTCGGTACGAGCTATCCGTGGTTCAGAAAATGTGATGGCGGACATTCTGTCCAGATGCCCACATGATGCCACTTAACTGTTAAATATTGGATCTTTTTAATATGTATAACTTTACAACAGTTATTTTTTGTTTCTTTACTAAGATACACATTTGTAATTTAATAATAGAATGATGGTATCGCTACTTAGCGGTTTATTGATGTTAATTCACCGCTGTTCTTTGATGATTGTTTCTTCATAAATCATAAATTTAAGATTGTAGTGTGAATTTTTGGTATGCATTGTATAATTACCAGAATTGTATTATACGTACATCACACCTTCCTGGAAACATTTATTCGTAGGGAAACAATTTCTCTCAGATTTTGAGATATATATTCTCACCAGTCATATTAGGAATTATAGTTATTCCTGATATTTTCATCTGCGCAGTATTCTTGCGTTGTGAGCCTATTCTACGGTGCTCCTAGATGTATTTAAAAAAAAAAAAAATTTTATTTTTTTTTTCCCGGGAGGTGTGGTAAGACTGTAAAGGGCAATTTTTACTATCTTGCAATATAATACATTTATATTCTTATTATGTTCGCAAATATTTTGTAAGCAAAGTATTTCCTTTTTTAAGTGCTTAAGGAGAAGTCATTTTTGGGTTGCTTCCCTTGAAAATAGTTCTGTCATCTTCGATCGGACTCCGCAGACGACTCTAGGCCTACTGCGATTTATTCTGTGGCTGGGTAGGAATAGATTGTTCTTGCTTCAGTATATCTATGGCCTGAATTTATACGTAGTGTTTGTATGAGTAGGACGAGTCTGTCTTATATATGGATATCTTTGCATTTCTAAGTCGAACTAATTTGGTTGTCGCTAGAAAAGGTCAAAGGCTATGCAGCGGAAGTATCGCTAGCAAGGTGTGTGATCCATGGCTGTCATCCTGTGAGGATGCCGAGTTTTGTTGTAGCAGGCTTTTTGCCGAAATAGTGATCTATATATGGATGGGGAAAAGTGATAATCATTTAGACATGTTGTATGTACTTTACCCCAGTGTTTATTCTCTTTTGCCAAGGAATGGCAAAGTTATATTTCGCATAAAAAGGTAAAACCACAATTTATTATGAACTTGGGCTTCGCCATCGTTGTTGATAAGCAGATGCACAGTGGTACTTTTAAAAAGAATATCCATTCAAAGGAAGAAGACATTCCTATGTATCAGCACTAGATTGTATGATATTATTCAATTACCTCTATGAGAGAAGCTATGAAGAAATGAGGACATTTAATGAATGACTAATTTTGGTCTATATTCTATAGTGAGTGAAGCTCACGAGAGAGAGAACAGCCATGTTGAAATTCATATACTTTGTATTTATCGAGTGAGAAAAAGGGATGCCTGTACTATCGCTCGATGAACCAAGAGATCACTGCTACATGTGAGAACCCATGTCTGGGATTCCTATATTATGAAATATATATATATTGAACTTTACGTGAAGGAATATTCGCTAGACGAGGTTAGGTCTAGGAGCCTTCCTATATAATGGTTTTGGTCTGACGTGCCCAGTCAGTAAAGCCAGATGATTTACATGATGGAACGCTGAATGCTTATTTACGAATGCTCCATTATGATATTTGCCAAGCATGAATGCTAACTTAAGATGATATTCCTGTGATCAACATTATGCTGTCTATGTCGACATTTGTTCCTGTAACCATACACGTACTGTCCAAGTGTGCGTCCCATTAAATGTTATAAAAAGACCACCGTAGTTCCAGTACTTCTTGAATTCGAACAGTGTGAGTATGAGTGATGTACTACCAACCTGTCAACTCTATCGAATCATTCTACCATTCGCGTACTGACATTCAGATACACACTCATTGTTTACACTCACATTCTTGTCGGAGCCTCATCACGTTCCAGGACAAGATGACCTGTATGACCAAAACTGTGCTGGGTTTGATGAGTTGACAATCGTTACACTTTGCTACACCAGTCCCAACATCTACATTTATCCACTGGTGGACATTCACATCATTTAGCAAATAAAGCATGATTCAACAACTAGTAGCCAGTATGAGTTAACAACTACACAAAGAGTTTAACACTACTGTTTCTAGTGGTAAAGGTGGTTATGACTTGAGAACCACTGTTGTCATTTTAAAACTTCTTCTCAATGCAGTTTACTTCTATCTCCTTGATACAAAAGTGACTAGTGAAATTACTTAATGTATCGTAAGCAAGACTGGTTTACTACCAGGGATGACTATTTCTATCAATGTCTATTGTTTCACACTTCTCAGGGCTAGCTACTTATTGTTTCTTCTCGTTATTCTACAACAGTTTCTCTAGTTGGCGAGACTCAACATATCTGGTCGTCTTGAAATAACATAATTCTTGATTGGCGACACTGTCTCTCTTGTCCACTGAATAACAATATGACTGTCATCTAGTTGTGGTCTGAGCGATTTGGCGACTAGACAATAGTTTAATATTTCTGTCATCACAGAATCAACCAACTCATTGGTATATTGTCCGATGATACCTCCAAACTGCAGTCATCACTTCAAAATCTTTAACACAAGCAAACTTGCTTCCAAATGCTACACGCATTTCAGATCTGACTGACCAAACTAATGCATCAATTTCCCATTACAACTATTCTTCGAAGTTTCTGCATCTTAGGTATGGACTCAGTATTTCTGATAACAGTTTAAGCTGAGATTATATCATGTTATAAACATAATTCGTAAAAACAACCAATAGTGTTTTTACCTTATATAGGAAGATTTTCAAATAAACCCCAACACATGTTGTTATGTAGAAATGTCATGAAAGGGTAGTCGGGGAAAAGACATACAAAAGTCTGACATTTGAACATGCTTAGTCTAGATGAAATATACTAAACTGGACTACTTCTGATTGAAGACTTTCCCCATGTAGGAAGCTAGGAGCGGGGGTGAAAATTTCCTTATAATGAGACCAGCTAGGACAGAAGAAAAATAGGATTCCAATAGAGGACCAGACCATGTATAGAGGATCTTCTGAAATTAATCAGAAAGAAAACTCAAATTTATACTACTGGAAATCACAAAGTCCTCAGAAGGCAAAGTGTAAAAAAATATAAAACATGACTTTTTAAGTCTGAACTAAGCAAACATTGGAGCCACGGTAGAGCAGGGGTTAGTGCACTTGCTTTCTAGCTCGGTGGTCCATGGTTCAATCCCAAGCTGTGGTGGGATCTTTTTAGACCGCAAACAACTACATGGTCGACCCAGCCTCATGAATTGGGAACCAGAGCAAATCTGGGAAGGTTAAGGCGTCTGGCATGATGCTGACCACATCACCCCTAGTGTGTCGATGGTCAAGATAATATGGGCCTAACACCATATTCCCAATATGCCTCTGTGGGAATGTAACGGGATCCTCCCCCTCCCCCTTTTTTTAAGCACACAATGATATTCATATTAGAATGTCATGTTAATACCCTTAGGAACACTTACTCAAAACACAGCTGTACTGCTGTGAATAGAGAAATGAAAAGTTATGACTGTTTTCTTTGGCAGCAGCAAGAACATTTCATTCACTCAGAAACTGCAAAATTAGAAAACAAACAGTTCCTTGAAGTTAAGCAACATAAATAAATAAATAGTAAGAAAAAAGCTTATAAAATGACTTGGCAGATCCACAGACACAGCTTGAGGCACAGATTGTGGTATCAAAATAATGGTAGCACTTATTGCACTGGTAAATATATGGAGATCAAAGAAATCCAGTTCAACACAAAATTAAGAATATTCTTCAAATAAAAATGTAAAGTTAGTCCTATTGTAACAAGAATAACAACTAAAACAACAACCACAGAGTTACAGACTTTCATAAGGGATCCTTTTTCAACACATCCTACACCACAAACATTACACTTGTAAGGTTTTTCTCCTGTATGCAATAATTAATCTGTTATTTGTGTGTCAAAGAAAATTTCACACCACAAACATCACACCTGTAAAGTTACTCCCCAGTATATATTAAGGTAAATTATGGTTTCATAAATGACATATATGTGCAAAGCCTTCACTACAAACATTATCCCTGTAAGAGGTTTTTCTCCTGTATGTGTTATTACTTATTATTTTACTGAAATGAAAGTGACCTTTCTGAGTTAATCCTTCACCAAAAACACCACATTTGTCGGCTTTCTCTCCTGCAAATAGCCTTTTATGGTCTTGCAAACAGCCCTTACGTGCTCATACTACACAACAAACTTCAAATTTGTAAGGCTACTCTCCAGTATGTGTTCCTTTATAGTCTTGTAATAAGCTTTTCTGAGCAAATCCTACACCATAAACATCACAATTGTAAGGTTTCTCTCTGGTATATGTTCTTTTATGCTTTTGTAATGAGCATTTATAAGCATATCCTTTGCCACAAACATCATACTTGCAAGGTTTCTCTCCTTTATGTATTCTTTTATCGGCCTTTTTAAGTGGTCCTTACGTGCAAATCCTGCATCACAGATGCAAGGTATTTTCTTCTCTGTGTGTTCTTTTATGGTTTAGTACTGTGCTTTTCACAAATATCGCACTTGTAAGGGTTTTCTCTTGTGTTTTTTTTTTTTAGTTTTGTAATAAACCTTTCAAAGTGAATTCTAAGCCACAAACATCACACTTATAAGGTTTTTCTTCTGTAAGTGTTCTATTGTGGTTTTTAAATGAGCCTATCTTGGTGAATTCTATACCACTAACATCACACTTGTAAGGTTTCTCTCATGTATGTATTCTTTTATGGTTTTGTAAACTGCAATTACATGCAAAACCTACACCACAAACATCGCACTTGTTAATGTTTTCTCCTGTATGTCTTCTTTTATGGTCTAGTAAGGGTTTTCACATGTATGTGTTTTTTCATGGTTGTGCAATGAGACTTTCCAAGTGAATTCTAGACCACAAACATTGCACTTGTAAGGGTTTTCTCCTGTTTTATATAATATTATACATTTATAAGGTTTCTCTTCAGTATGTGTTTTTTCATGGTTTTGCAATGAGCCTTTCAAAGTGAATTCTAGGTCACAAATTTCACACTTGTAAAGTTTTTCTGCTGTATGTGTTTTTTTATGGTCTAGTAATGTCCTTTTCCGAGCAAAGCCTAGACCACAAACATCACACTTATAAGGATTGTCTCCAATATGTGTTCTGTTATGGTTTTGCAATGAGCTTATCAGTTTGAATCCTACACCACAAATATCACACTTGTAAGGTTTCTCTCCTGCGTGTATTTTTTTATGGTTTTGTAAACCATTCTTAAATATAAATCCTAGACCACAAACATTGCACTTGTAAGGGTCTTCTCCTGTATGTATTTTTCTATGCTTTTGCAATGAGTCTTTCCAAGTAAATTCTAGGCCACAAACATCACACTTGTAAGGTTTTTCGCCTGTATGTGTTCTTTTATGCTTTAGTAACGAGCTTGTGCTAGCAAAATCTCGACAACAAAAATAACACTTGTAAGGTTTCTCTCCAGTATGTGTTCTTATATGGCATTGCAGTCCGGCTGTTTGAGCAAATTCTGCACCGCAATCATCACACTTGTAAGGTTTCTCTCCAGTATGTATTCTTTTATGGGTTTGTAAACCGCGCTTATATGTAAATTCTAGACCACAAAAATCACACTTGTAAAGTTTCTCTCCTGTATGTGAGCTTATATGATATTGTAAATAATACTTAGATGCAAATCCTACACCACAAACATCACAGTTGTAAGGTTTTTTTCTTGTATGTGTTTTTTTATGGTTTAGAAACATGCTTTTCTGAGCAAATCCTATACCACAAACATAACACATGTAAGTTTTCTTTCCAGCATGTCTTCCTTTATGGCACTGCAATGAGCCCATCCGAGTGAACCTTACACCACACACATCACATTTATAAGGTTTCTCTCCTTTATGTATTCTTTTATGGCTTTGTAAACCGCGCTTACATTTAAATCCTAGGCCACAAAAATCGCACTTGTAAAGTTTCTTTCCAGTATGTGAGCTTACATGATATTGTAAAAAACGCTTAGTTGCAAATCTTACACCACAAACATCACACTTGTAAGGATTTTTTCTTGTATGTTTTCTTTCATGGTTTAGAAACATGCTTTTCCGAGCAAAGCTTAGACCACAAACATCACACTTGTAAGGTTTGTCTCCAATATGTTTTCTATTATGGTGTTGCAATGAGCCTTTCTGAGTGAATCCTACACCACAAATATAACACTTGTAAGGTTTCTCTCCTGTATGTATTCTTTTATGGATTTGCAAACCACTATTACATGTAAATTCTAGATCACAAACATCACACTTATAAGGGTTTTCTCTTGTATGTCTTTTTTTATGGTTTTGCAATGAGACTTTCCAAGTGAATTCTAGGTCACAAACTTCATGCTTGTAAGGTGTTTCTCCTGTATGTTTGTTTTTATGCCTTTGCAATGTGTCGTTCAAAGTGAATTCTAGACCACAAACATCACACTTGTAAGGTGTTTCTCCTGTATGTGTTCTTTTATGGTTATTTAACGTGCTTTTCCGAGCAAAGTCTCGACCACAAAAATAACACTTATAAGGTTTCTCTCCAGTATGTGTTCTTTTATGGCTTTGCAGTGCACCTGTCTGAGCGAATCCTATACCACAAACATCACACTTGTATGGTTTCTCTCCAGTATGTAGTCTTTTATGGTTTTGTAAACTGCTCATACATAAAAATCCTCGACCACAAAAATCGCACTTGTAAAGTTTCTCTCTTGTATGTATTCTTTTATGGTTTTGTAAACCTTTTGTATGTATAAATCCTCGACCACAAACATCGCACTTGAACTGTTTTTTTCTTGTATGTGTTCTTTTATGGTGTAGAAACATGCTTTTCTGAGCAAAGCCTATACCACAAACATAACACATGTAAGTTTTCTGTCCAGTATGTCTTCTTTTATGGTATTGCAATGAGCCCATCTCAGTGAACCTTGCACCACAAACATCACATTTATAAGGTTTCTTTCCTGTATGTATTCTTTTATGCTTTTGTAAACCACTTTTTGATAAACATTCTATACCACAAATATCACACTTGTAAGGTCTCTCTCCTGTATGTACTCTTACATGGTATTGCAAGCTTCTTTCACGGGCAAATTTTATACCACAAACATCACATTCAAGAGGTCGATCTGCCATATGGCTCTGTAGGTGATTTTTCTCAGCACTAATTTGAACACTTCTTTGGCTGTTCGAAAATGCTTTGCTGCACTCATCATTTTGTGATGCCACTTCGTTATAATTCTCACAAATGTCTGATGATAAAGCCACCTTATAATCAGTCTCACAAATGTCTGCAGATAAAGCCACCTTATAATCAGCCTCACAAACATCTGTAGGTAACGGCACATTATGATAAGCCTCACAAACATCTGTAGGTAAAGCCACCTTATGATCAGCCTCACAATTGTCTGTAGGTAAAGCCACCTTATGATCAGCCTCACAAATGTCTGTAGGTAAAACCACCTTAGAATCAGTCTGACAAATGTCTGTAGTTAAAGCCACCTTATAATCAGTCTCACAAATGTCTGTAGTTAAAGCAATTACATTATGACAATTCATGAAACTCTCTGACTTTTTGTTATCTGCAAGTCTTAACACAGTCTTATGGCCTTGTGCTTCCTCTGCAAAACTGAAACTTTCTTTACCATATACCATTTCATTCATTTTATTGTTGTAGTCCTGAAGCAATACTTCTGGGAAATCACCATTCTCAGTAAGCTTCTGGCAGTTATTCTTGTGTGCAACTTTCATACTGCCATCTGAGATTTCATTTTGAAGAAAGGAAGGCTTCCAGTGGGGAAAAGAATGCAGTTCTGAAAAGTTAAAAGAGAGTTTAAATAATTATGAAACAAACCCCATACCATCATAGCTCTTTAAGTTAGTCTGGAATTTTATCAATCATCACCACCACTACCTTTGAGTTCCTCAAGGAGTATAGACCTTCAACAAATGTATACCAAGTCCTCCTTTCTCCTGTCATCAGCTAAAGGTTTGTCCATGTTTTCTTTATCCCTTTTATTTCAGCCTCTAGTTCCCTGCTCCATGTTTTCTTTATCCCTTTTATTTCAGCCTTTAGTTCCCTGCTCTATGTTTTCTTTATCCCTTTTATTTCAGCCTCTAGTTCCCTGCTCCATGTTTTCTGTATCCCTTTTATTTCAGCCTCTAGTTCCCTGCTCCATGTTTTCTTTATCCCTTTTATTTCAGCCTCTAGTTCCCTGCTCCGTGTTTTCTTTATCCCTTTTATTTCAGCCTCTAGTTCCCTGCTCCGTGTTTTCTTTATCCCTTTTATTTCAGCCTCTAGTTCCCTGCTCCATGTTTTCTTTATCCCTTTTATTTCAGCCTCTAGTTCCCTGCTCCGTGTTTTCTTTATCCCTTTTATTTCAGCCTCTAGTTCCCTGCTCCATGTTTTCTTTATCCCTTTTATTTCAGCCTCTAGTTCCCTGCTCCATGTTTTCTTTATCCCTTTTATTTCAGCCTCTAGTTCCCTGCTCCATGTTTTCTTTATCCTTTTATTTCAGCCTCTAGTTCCCTGCTCCATGTTTTCTTTATCCCTTTTATTTCAGCCTCTAGTTCCCTGCTCCATGTTTTCTTTATCCCTTTTATTTCAGCCTCTAGTTCCCTGCTCCATGTTTTCTTTATCCCTTTTATTTCAGCCTCTAGTTCCCTGCTCCATGTTTTCTTTATCCTTTTATTTCAGCCTCTAGTTCCCTGCTCCATGTTTTCTTTATCCTTTTATTTCAGCCTCTAGTTCCCTGCTCCATGTTTTCTTTATCCCTTTTATTTCAGCCTCTAGTTCCCATCTCCATGTTTTCTTTATCCTTTTATTTCAGCCTCTAGTTCCCTGCTCCATGTTTTCTTTATCCCTTTTATTTCAGCCTTTAGTTCCCTGCTCCATGTTTTCTTTATCCCTTTTATTTCAGCCTCTAGTTCCCTGCTCCATGTTTTCTTTATCCCTTTTATTTCAGCCTCTAGTTCCCTGCTCCATATTTTCTTTATCCCTTTTATTTCAGCCTCTAGTTCCCTTCTCCATGTTTTCTTTATCCCTTTTATTTCAGCCTCTAGTTCCCTTCTCCATGTTTTCTTTATCCCTTTTATTTCAGCCTCTAGTTCCCTTCTCCATGTTTTCTTTATCCCTTTTATTTAAGCCTCTAGTTCCCTGCTCCATGTTTTCTTTATCCCTTTTATTTCAGCCTCTAGTTCCCTGCTCCATGTTTTCTTTATCCCTTTTATTTCAGCCTCTAGTTCCCTGCTCCATGTTTTCTTTATCCCTTTTATTTCAGCCTCGTTCCCTTCTCCGTGTTTTCTTTACCCTTTTATTTCAGCCTCTAGTTCCCTTCTCCATGTTTTCTTTATCCCTTTTATTTAAGCCTCTAGTTCCCTGCTCCATGTTTTCTTTATCCCTTTTATTTCAGCCTCTAGTTCCCTGCTCCATGTTTTCTTTATCCCTTTTATTTCAGCCTCTAGTTCCCTGCTCCATGTTTTTTTATCCCTTTTATTTCAGCCTCGTTCCCTTCTCCATGTTTTCTTTATCCCTTTTATTTCAGCTTCTAGTTCCTGTGTTTTCTTTATCCCTTTTATTTCAGCCTCACTTCTCCATGTTGTTGTTGTTTTGAAACGGTGATGGGTGGAGAGCGGGCACTTAACAGCTGACCATTATTGCCTCTTCTCGTTCCATCTTGGTCTACCCTGTTCAACCTGAAAATTGATTATAATTGGGGTATTTAGTGTCATTTTATTTACTAATTTTGTATTAAGTTTAAATGACTATTGTCTTTTGTAGTTGCTGGTTTTAATTTATATTAGTATTTGTCATTTTATTTTCAGTTTTTTGTATTGTCTATAGATAGCTATTGTCCTTTGCCCTTGGTTTTAAATTGTATTAGTGTTTTTTTTTAAATCTCTTTGCCTTTCCTTACTCTTCTCCGTGTTTTCTTTATCCCTTTTATTTCAGCCTCTAGTTCCCTGCTCCGTGTTTTCTTTATCCCTTTTTATTTCAGCCTCTCTTCTCCATGTTTTCTTTATCCCTTTTATTTCAGCCTCTAGTTCCCTTCTCCATGTTTTTTTTACCCCTTTTATTTCAGCCTCTCTTCTTCGTGTTTTCTTTATCCCTTTTATTTCAGCCTCTAGTTTCCTTCTCCGTGTCTTCTTTATCCCTTATTTCAGCCACCAGTTCCCTTCTCCGTGTATTTTTTAGCCTCTCTTCTCTTACCCTTGGATTCCAGAACAAGGACTGCCTCATTATGCTACAAATAAATTTCTTTAATGTATGCCCTCACCATTGCCAGCATCTTTTTCTCATCTTTTGTTCTATTGGCACTTGTCTGGTTCTTGTTATCAGTTCCACATTAGTGACTGTAGCATAAAGGTTTTTATAAGTGTGCAGAAGAAGTCTTCTCTCCAGAAGGTGTGAGGTCCCAGTGTCGGAGAAGTACACTGGTATCACTAGATAGTTACGGCTGTGAAAGTGTCTGCTCCAGAATTCTTCGAGTAAAGTCAGACCTTACTGTGCCACTTCGCTATGTGCCTATCAGTGATAAAACAATTCAATAAAACTCAACTTCACAACACAGAATTAACAAAGCTGTTGAGTACAATTATGAAATCTTTGTTTATTTACATCTATCTCTATTGTGCTGACTTATGAATGTATGTCAATGGAATCAATGAAGAATTATTTTACAAAAGCCTGGTGATGATGAAGTTAAATTTAAATTAATTAACTAACTCAAAAATGTTCTTGTAGACTTTTCCAAATAGTTGAATAACTGAATTCCTCACTGTCTTGGTTTCACTTTACTGTCTCTGCTATGCTATCATACTAATATTTTCATCATGAAACAATTCTTGACAAATTTTCACTCAGGGTGCACGATTGTCATTGACAGTCACTTAACTTCTATGTCAGATAAGCCTTGGCTTTGAAATGCAGAGTTTGGTAGATGGGTCTTTCTTATGCCAATCCAGACACTGCTGGGGTGTAAAGCATCGATCTCAAAACCACCACTGAAACTTATGGTTATTACATGTTAGCTCAACTTGTTCTCGATCAATGACCTCTGACTTATGGTGACAAGTACGAACTTGAGGACAAGGTTCAGACATGTGGCTAGGTTTTGTTTTGTTGGCTACAAGTCTAATGTATGTGAAGTGATACTGTTTTCAGATGTCTGGTATTTTCATGATACATGGATCAGTCATGATAAAATAGTGAGACAAGACAGGTGTCTAGCTGCAGAACATTTTCTAAAATAAAATAATACAGAATATACTACAGTTCATACATCAATTCTGTACACACATATATGGTATGGTGTCTGTTATGATTAAAACTCATAACATATCTGTCGATATCAAATAAGGTTTGATTAGGGACCATGTTGTTGATGTACTGTATCCATGGGTTACCCGGAAGTACGTCATTGCCTTTTGGGGCAGAATAGCAGAAGTCTACCGGTCTAATGTTAGCAGAAGTGAAAGATTCTTCTGGGCCTTTTCTGTGTGTATTTCAAGGTGGACGGATGCATATGTGTCGAGCTCCTAAATGTTTCAATTTCTACAGATTCCAAAAGATGATCAGACTAGGAAAGACTATGAAGCTGTAAAAGCCTTGCTATTGAAGAAGTATCAATTGGATGAAAATGGTTACAGATTGAAATTGAAGTCATTATTGCCAGAGTCAGCAGTAGATTTTACTGAATTTATCTCATCTAGTAGGCTTTATTTTTCTAGATGGGTTGATTTGTCCAAGATTGAGAAAACATTTGAGGGACTATCTGATTTAATTCTGAGAGACAAGGTTTTGCCTTCTATTAGTGGAGATTTTTTGTCATTCCTGCAGGAGAGGAAACCAGAGACTTTGTCTAACCTTGAAACCCTTGGTCGTCAGCTTCAAGTTGCACATCCAGGTAGAAACCTGAGTAAGAATAATATTAAGGATTCTTTGCCAGTGGCATCTGCTAGGACTGTAAATTATAATACACCTAGGCAGAGATAAAATAACATAGACAAAAACTATAGAGTTAATCAGAACCATAACTATGGCAATAACATAGGCAGATATAATTTTAACAAAAAATTTCAACAGCCTCAGAGAAATTATAACTCTTATGATGACGGATATTATGGACAACAGTCATCATTCAGATCCTATGATTATCAAAATAGAGGTGGATATAATGCCAGATCAGGCATAGGACAAAGGTCATTGTATAGAAATAATGACAATTCTTTTAATAATAGAGGTTCTCAACAAAACAATAATTTTAGACAGTCGAGGAACCCTGAACGTTCAAATGCTGTCATACATGTGAGTGACAATAATCCAGTTCAGAATAATGTTGGTTTAGCTCATGCTAATGCATGTAGTGTTGATTTGTCCAACAGTGCTAATTGTTCTGAATGTAACTCTTTATTTCAGCTGGACGGAGTTCCTAGGCTACGGTGTGGTCACCCTTTGCCAGTGATGTCCTCTTATAATGGGACAGGATCAGTGGTATTTGATAAAGGTTTTGTAAACAACCAACTTGTTTTTGTACTCGGGGACACTGGATCGGCCACTGTGGGAGTTCGCAGTTCATTACTGAACCCTGCTGATTACACGGGAGATGAGGTTCAATGCATTACCTTTGGGGGTACAGTGGAATATTATCTCACTGCAAAAGTGTTTCTAGTTACCCCATATTTTACAGGCAGCACTATAGTTTGTCTGTTGTCAAAACCAGTGGCTGGGATAATTTTGGGAAATACCCCAGGCCTTCATGATTGTACTGATGATGATATTTTGAAGTGGGAGAAAAAACGACGTGTATAATGCCAGGGTTGATACTGCCCGAGTTCAAGCTCATGGGCATGTCCATGCTCGGTCACATGTTCAGACTCACATGGACATGGTTTTGGAAAATGTTGATGGTGATGAAAGGAAATTTCTTTCTCCCATCATTGAGGAATCCATTGATGATTTCAAAAGTGGTAAAGATTCATCGGAGGTCTATTTTGACTCAAGTGAAGCGGTGGTTGCTGATGATTCAGAGACAACAACATCCATTAGGGATAATGTGATACCCACAATTGTCTTGGACAATGTTACTGTTGTGAGACCATCCACATCTATCATTGATGTTGTGGTACCTGACATTGTTAATGTCGAGGATGGTCTGATATCAAATATGGTTTGGTGGTATCCTCTCAGTCAAAGCTATATGATTTGTTGTTTGTTTTTCTTTTTGCCATGATCATTTTAAAATATGATGTTTCCTTTTCATATAGGAACATCATGGATGTTAATAATACATCAGCTTTTCTCTTTCAGATGCTGACATCCCATGATTTCATGTTCTATGTACTAGCCACTACATTGGGTAGTGTGGGAGTTTTAATAATACTATTTCTTTCTTCAGGTGTTCCAGGTCGTGTTACACCGGTTGCAGAACATAATAACTTTATACTTGTTCCTTTGCAGGGACATGAAGGTTTTCTGCCCACTCATCATGCACAAGGGATCGTGTTTCCCCCTGGTACTTATTATGAGAAATCAGAGGCACATCTCCAATCAACCCTGCAAGTCTGGAAGGAAAAGCTGGAGAAGAGAAGGATGGTCATAAGCAGCTCTAAAACAAAATCCATGGTGATATCACGAGAAGAAAGAAGACATCAGATTAAGCTGGGAGAACAGGTCCTGGAGCAAGTCGACCACTTTAAATATCTCAGAGCTATTATAGACCGAAAGGGAGGCATCAAAGAAGAGTTGGCCACTTGAAAAGCAGCAGCTGGGAGACTTTTTCAGGCCATAAATCGAGGATTCCTCAGCAAGAGAGAGGTAGGTAAGAAATCGAAGATGGCTGTATACCGCTCCACCTATGTCGCAGTCTTGACATATGGATGCGAGTCATGGGCAATGACTACAACCCACAAAAGCCAGATCCAAACCTCAGAAATGAGGTATCTGAGGAGGGTGGTTGAGGTAGCGAGAAGAGACATGGTCCGCAACCAGACGATACGTCAAGGCCTAAAATCCCACCCGCTGCAGACCCAAGTAGAACAGTGCCAACTAAGATGGTTTGGCCATGTTTGCAGAATGGGAGAAGATCGGCTACCACGACAAGCATGGGAAACAAAGAGCCAGGGATCCAGACCTCCAGGACGACCCAGAGTCCGCTGGGAGGACAACAATAGACAATCTTTGGAGGACCGAGGACTAGAATGGAACCAGGCCAGGAGGAAGACAGCCAATAGGATAGTCTGGCGCTCTCTCTTCCAAACCTCTATACCTCACGGTAGAAGGGGAACGACTAAGTTAGTAAGTAAGTAACTTATGATGAGGCAAATGTGATTGTACATCCTAATGATTGTGTATGTAGTAGGCACACATCTAGAAACTATACTTTGACTATGTGATATTCTCTTTAATATGCTGAGCATCTTACTTTGTTAGAATCTCTACTTGACAAATTGGCTACTGCTACTTTCCTTACGAAATTTGACTTGTCTAAAGGCTATTGGCAAGTGCCATTATCTGACAGAGCTAAGATTTATACAGCTTTCGCTACACCTTTAGGTTTGTTTCAGTTCAATTTTATGTCATTCGGTCTTGTTAACGCTCCTGCTACTTTTGTTCGCATGATGCGTAGATTGTTCTCTGATCGTGAGGATTTAATCACTTATATAGATGATCATTTTTTATTTCATCGGACTTAGGATGAACATGTGATCGGAATTCATTCTTTGTTGAATACCTTACGTTTTCATAACATTACTGCTCAACCTTCCAAAACCAGAATAGGATTTACTGAAATTTCTTTTCTTGGTCATAAAGTAGGAGGTGGGTTTCTTAAACCTGAGGATTCCACTGTCTCGAAAATCCTGAATCTTGAAATTCCTCGAACAAAAAAAAAAACAAGTTCGCAGTCTGTTAAGCTTGGTAAATTTCTATAGAAAATTTCTGCCTAATTTTTCAGACATGACCTCAGTTTTGTCATCGTTAGTAATGAAGAACTCGCCAAATAGGATAATTTGGTCACACGCCTGTGGTGTGGTTTTAAATTTGCTTTTCCAAATCACCAATTTTGAGATTGCCTGACGCTCGATTTCCCTTTGTTCTCAGAGTGGACGCGTCGGCTACAGATATTCTTTCAGGGTGTACAAAAGACCCCATGTCACCTACCAACTCTACAAATACAGATGATTCACAGAATTCAATCTAATACATGAACATACATGGTGATGTTCTAATCAAGAACTAGTGAATGGATAATTACGTAATCGCATGACATTGATAAAGTTGTACAGTGATCACATTGCTGATATAAGAAAGCGGTTCATACAGCAACAGGATGATGATGGATCCTATTATACTCAAAATCATGGAATATCTTTTTGAACTCAGCGCACTTCGTATAGAGATGGTGCCTTCATGACAGTACTTATAATCGGGTTACAGACTTTCAAACACACCATATGTATAATGTTTAAAATGGTGTCATTTCCAGACATTTTTTATATGGACTTGTGTTCTCAAAAAACTTTGGTCTCCACTTAAAGGAACATAACTCAAAAATGAATAATGCGAAATCTCAAGGGGCAGTAACAAGGATATTTCATGTGGAACTAATTTCTGAGGGTTGACTACCGTGGTTAATAACATTTGGATTCATACTAACGTAATAACGCATTGAGAACAATCATGGACATGGTCAACGATGGATTTCAACATTCGTCTAAAGGACAGTGGATAAACATTAATCAATTAACGAAATGACATTTCCTTAGAAACTTTCAATATAGTGTATAATATTGAGAAGTGAGTAATTTGATTGCACTACAGATTGTTCAGTTTTTTTACACAAATTTATGTCACACTCACACTAGACGGTGCAACATGCAATGGCTAATACACCATACTATTATCTATTGATACAACACAATAGGCATCATCATCATAACCCTCCACTCCCAAACGAGCACAGGCCTTCAACAAACACATGCCAAGTCCTCCTGTCACGTGCCATCATCTCGAGTTCTTTCCACGTTCTCCTCATCATTTTCACCTCTGTTTCCAGCTCTCTTCTCCATGTGCTTCTTGGTCTACCTTTGCCTCTATTGCCCTGGGGGCTCCAGAACAAGGACTGCCTTGTAATGCTATCAACAGGTCTCCTCAGTGTGTGTCCAATCTATCGCCATCGTCGTGTTCTCATCTCTTGTTCCACTGGCACTTGTCTAGTTCTTGTCATCAGTTCCACGTTGGTAACCTTGTCATACCATTTTAATCCTTCTATTCTGCGCAAGCACCCATTTATGAAAGTTTGTAGCTTTTTGGTTGTTGTCTTTGTTGTTCTCCGTGTCTCAGAGCCATATAATAGGACTGACTTCACATTTGAGTTGAAGATTCTTATTTTCGTGTTGGATCCGATTTCTCTTGATCTCCATATATTTCCCAATGCAATGAAAGCTCCTCTTGCCTTTTGTATTCTTATTTTGATATCACTGTCTGTCCCTCCAACTTCGTCTATATTACTGCCAAGATATGTGTACGATTCTACATCTTGTATTGGTGTTTCTTCAAGTTCAACCCTGTTATCATTACCTGCATTTATTCTCATTATTTTTGTCTTTCCGCTGTGTATTTTCAGACCCAATTGCTGTGACCTCTAATCGAGTGTTTTCAATTTGCCCTGCATCTGATTACGGCTATGGGACAGAAGAGCCAAGTCATCAGCAAAATCCAGATCATCCAACTGCTTAGTCAGAGTCCACTGGATTCCATTTCTGTTGTGTGTTGTCGATGATCTCATAACCCAGTCTATTGCCAGCAAGAAAAGAAATGGAGACAAGAGGCATCCTTGTCGCACTCCTGTTCTTATCCCAAACAGTTCCATAAGCTGCCCTTCGTGAAGAACTCTGCATGTCATGCCTTCATATGTTTTCTTTATTAAATTTATGGTCTTCAAGGGAACTCCATAATGCCTCATCAATTTCCAGTGATTCTCTGTCTACACTGTCAAATGCCTTTTCATAGTCCACAAATCCAATGTATAGTGGTGAATTCCATTCCAGACTTTGTTCAACTATTATTCTCAAAGTGGCTATCTGGTCTGTACATGATCTGTTTTGTTGAAAACCTGCTTGTTCATCTCTCTGTTTCTTGTCTATGGACTCTTTTAGTCTCTCAAGGATAATCCTGTTTAATACTTTTCCTGGCACTGATAGTAACATTATTTCTCTATAATTTGTGCACTCTTGTAAATTTCCCTTCTTATGCAACTTAACCAGATATCTCTTCCTTTTCCCAGACTTTACCAAGTAATTTATATAACATCTCTGTAGCCGTGTCTATATCTGCTTTGATGGCCTCTGCTGGAATGCCATCAGGTCCAGAGGCTTTTCCATCTCTTAGAAGCTTTATGGCTGTCTTTATTTCTTCCTTTGTTGGTCTTTCACCGTTAATTTGTAGCTCTTCTTCTGCTGGCTGGATCCATCAATAAGATAAAAGACAGAAAAAACAAGAAAGCATATTTAAACACAAGCAAAACCAGAAGTTCCAAAGCCAAGGCTCAAGAAGTGTACACAGAAGCAAACAAAGAAGTAAAAAGAAGTATCAAAAGAGACAAGAGGAAGTATATTGAGGAGTTGGCAAAAAAGGCAGAAGATGCTGCAGCCAAAGGAAATATGAGAGAACTGTATAGCAGCACAAAGAAGCTAACAGGGAAATACAAGCAAACAAGTTGTCTCATAAAAGACAATAATGGAAAACTGCTCAGCAATATACAAGAACACAATAGGCATAGCTGTATCTATTGCCCACACTGATGTGTTACAGGATTTCCTATCTATTAATATGGTATATCAATAACATGTCATTCTGAATTACACATAACTTTATTCATTTGACAAAATGTCGCAGTCATACACCTGATTGGTTATTTGTCTGCCTTATGTCATCTATTGTTTCTATTACATTATTGTTAATATTAAATCTTTGTGTTATAATGATTAATTATGATGACATTAAGTGACTACCATTACCTGATTTGACAAATAGGTGTTTCAGACGGTGTGCAGTACGAGAATGCATGGACTGTTATAATCATTTCATTTTTACATGTTAGCTGATCTTGCTATGGTTACCTCACTTTGTTGTTAAATTGATTTATGTCCTTGGTAGACAATGGTGTTAGCATCCTTTGCTACTGTCCACACCTCGAGTGTTTAATTGCCTACTATATGGTACAAACATGGGTGCTTTACTATTTCATACTAACAGTGAAATCTGATGATACCATCTATTCACTCCAGTGATGTTTGAACTCACACCACGTAAATAATGAAAACTTCATTTCCATTATTTGACATATGGGGGGGGGGGGGTGTTGGAGTAGATGTTATGATTAAAACTCATAACATATCTGTCGATATCAAATAAGGTTCGATTAGGGACCATGTTGTTGATGTACTGTATCCATGGGTTACCCGGAAGTACGTCATTGCCTTTTGGGGCAGAATAGCAGAAGTCTAATGGTCTAATGTTAGCAAAAGTGAAATATTCTTCTGGGCCTTTTCTGTGTGTATTTCAATGTGGATGGACGCATATGTGTCGAGCTCCTAGATGTTTTAATTTCTACAGATTCCAAAAGTGTTTGACCTCTAGATCGCCCATATACCTCAGTGGGTCGATGCTAGATTATTGTGTGAATGGAATTCTGATCATGATACAAGTGAGTTGTGAACTTTAAATAAATCTGCATGAAAAATGTCGAGGACATTGTGTATGTAGCCGACTGTATAGCGACACTAGAGACTGGCTAGTTCATGCCATTATATCAGGAGCATATCTTCTATGAAATAATTGAAGCTTCGAGCTGTCAAATAAAATCTGTTGTCCAAATGTCCAACCTGGCCTTTGCCGCATCTTTGATGTTGCAGTTTAAGATTGTGTTCAGCACTTGTGCATGTCATAATTAAATATATGCAGGGGACCATCATCGCCCATTTAAACCAGTAACAATGGGGACCACTCCGTAACAGTGTCTTAATCACCCTTACTCCCTCTGTCTGACAAGTCAGCTCTGAAAAGTGCTGTAACTTTATGACAGGGTACATAAGCCCTGATAAGGACTGTATTTTGTCCTGAAAAGGACTGTGCATAAGGACTCAGTCACTGTTTGGTTATATTATCAGATTCCAACCTTTGACAAGCATACCATTTAAAGCAAACATTATGTATGATACTTTCATAACACATTGACTAACCAAATCCAGAAATAAACAGTTGTAATTAATGTATTAAATATACACAGTAATTCTACATACCCTCTCAGGATCTATATAAAGTCCGTAAAGACTGGCTTTGGTGGAGATTAGTGCTGCCCGGCCACAGATAGTAAAGTTCTAGCCTCCACAAGCTTTTCTTTCTGGCCGCCTTCCTTCTGTCTTTATTCTGTGCAAGTGATTTTGAATTATCCGAGGTCTCCTTTTATAGGCTGCTGACATGTGTACGAGGAGACAAATTTGATAACTCTGGTTCAGTTTCTAAATTAAGGCCTCTCCGAACGAAACTGTGTTAGACATAATCCCAACCTGTGCTTCGTGCATCTCACCTTCTCTATTTAGAGCCGTTTGAGTTATAGTCTTCCATTCTCAATAAGTTTTGCTTTCTATCCATAGGTTGTTTTCCATAATCGGTCATGTTAGTGAATTTATATCAAATTTTGATTAGGAAAACCACAGGATTTCTCGATGCACTGACCTTTCTCGCAAAATTCCTCAAAACTACTCCATTCATCCAATTTTCCTGTTATCTGCCCATAGTTGGAGTTATCTCCTGTAAAAGGAGACTCTTTTCATCCTTGTCTGTCATTTCGTTCTCCTTTACCAGCCCTAGTCTAACCTCAGTTTCATCAGTTCTATTCCTCCATGTTAACTACAGTACTTTTTTTCGATCGGTTTTGTAAGGTTTCTCTCCAGTACGTATTCTTTTATGGCTTTGTAAACTGCTCATGCATAAAAATCCTTGACCACAAAAATCGCACTTGTGAAGTTTCTCTACTGTATGTATTCTTTTATGGTTTTGTAAACCTCTCGCATGTATAAATCCTCGACCACAAACACCACACATAAAATGTTTTTTTTTCTTGTATGTGTTCTTTTATGGGTTTGCTGCTCTTCCGTGATTGGCTGACCATGACACAGCCCCCAAAAGAATTAGTACTGCATTGGCCTGTATACCTCTGTCCTACTTTTCCTGCCATTCATTCATTCATTAACTAGTAATAACTAAGTATGTTTTTACAACAGTGGGTGGGGGGCAAGCGTTTCGTTTCGTTTCCCTCTCGTTTCAGGCGATCGTTGACCTCAGAAGACTGTGCGTGGTCCCGGCTGCCGGGGCTTCATAGTTCAAGTTGGGGCAGAACTACGTGTCCATTCAGATGATGTTCTTCGGCATTGGTGGAGGCTTGGCAGTGGCTGTGCCACAGCCTCGCTACGACTGCTGCAGTGGCTGGCTGCATTGCTTGATATTACTTGTTTCGTCTCGGAAGTGTGGCCTCCTTTGCAGGGTGGAGGACCACTCTACGCATCTCATGTCCGTGCAGACGAGCGCTGCCTCAAAAAGACTGTGCGTAGTCCCGGGTGCCAGGTCCTCCCAGTTCAGATGGGGCAGAGCTGCGTGTCCATCCAGATGTCGTCTTTTCGGCAGACCGGTAAAGACGGTGGCTTTGCCACCGCAGCACGTCCACGGGCGGATAGAGGCTGTGGCGCTATAGCCACCATGCTGGGTTGAAAACCGACCCGCTGGTGGCACAATACATGCCAAAACAGTACAACAAAGCCCATAACTGGCCGTTGACTGACCGCCTCTGAGGCCCCTTGCGTAGATCCGTTGCTGTCCGGCGCCTGGCTGCTCGTGCCGGTGTATGTCTCGGTGAACGTCCCGGAGATATAACCTCCTCTGCAGGGTAGGAGTCTCAAACCTCTTGACAACGCACGCACGCCATAGTGGGCCTGGTGTAATATGTCGCTGAGTCTAGGAGACTCTCTGGGGTTGCAAGAAAGCTCTGCATAATGAACCCTCTGTGGATGGGAAGGAGCTATGATGCTGATTAGCTTCTGACCAGGTTGGTAGGAAAGTCCACAGACACCCCAGCATTACAGTGCCAAAGGGCTCGGTACCCATGGCCGCTGGTTCCCTCAACAACAACAACAACATTACAACAGTGGCGTTGTTGCACTATTTCAATCCTTCTATGATACGCAAAGATCCATTTATAAATGTAACTTCTTAGTTGCTTTTATTTTCCATATTTAACAGCCATATAGTAAACTGACTTAACATTTGAGATGAAGATTATTTGTACATTGGACATTTTTTTTAGTTAGATTTCCATTCATTACCCAATGCAATACAAGCTAACCTTACTTCCTGTATTCTTATATTATGATATCCTTGTCAGTCCCTCCATCTTTCTTTACTGCAGCCAAGATATGTGTATAATTCTACATACTGTAGGTGTGTTTCTTCAGATGTAATCTTGCTTTCACTTCTTACATTTATTCTAAAACATCTTTGTCATTTCCATGTGTATTTTCATACACATTTGCTGTAATTCTCTTCACCAGGGCCGAGAGTAAGAACTCTGGAGGCCCTAAGCCATTATGTTATTTTGGTGCCCCTCTCCAATCTTCTAAATGGTAAAACTAGAAAAAAAAACTAATGGCTTTCAGATAAATATTTTTGTTATTATACAATAATATGTATTAAAAATATTAATAAATCCATATAAACTTCAACAGAAAATCATATTTAAAAAAATTTAGAATAACTGTTTTCTTTGTTTTTTTTGGTAATAGTAAAATCTTTGATTATGTTATCAAAATCAATATGATGAAGCATGTCCGCTTCCATTCAAAGTAAAGCAAGCGACATTTAGTTTTTCCCCGAGTCATGTTTGACCTATGAGAGTTTTTAAACATAGAAAAATGGATTTGTTGTCCAAATTTTAAATTCTAATAAATCACTGTTACCACTAAGTTGAGGATTAAATTTTTGTGGTACATATAATGTTCTGTTAATTTTGATGGTTGTGGAATGTTTCTGGTGGGTGGTGTGGTGCATCAAAGACTGACAAGGACAGAGTCAGTGAGGTCGGGCTTACAGGTAGCCGACAGGTATATGAATGTGTATCAACACGCGAATGTCGTAGGATCTTGAAGTACAAGTCTCAGGTATCACCCACACAAGGTTAGAAAATCCACTAACAGGTAAGACTAGTGGGTTCATATTCACACAGTTTATTAACATAGCAACACTGACGATGGGGACAGCACACTTCACAGGTTACAGTTCACGGCAAATCATGACACATCAGGTAAGCAAAAATCCATAGGTAATTGAGTGCATAATCCAAAGGTATATAATCATCGATAACCTCTCATAACAGATCATCAGACATCAGTAAGAAAATTCGTACGACTCAGTTACTGGTACAAAAATCCCAAGCACAAAGGCTGCAGAGCACAGCAGCTCATAATCATAAACATCATGGCAAAAATATCCATTCAAGAAAGGGACTGCATACCTCACGGTTTACAATAATATAGCCTGAATCAACATACTCCAAGGCCTGAATAATACATCTCCTGGGAGAAAGAACATTCCCTTAAATAATCTATCTAACTTCAAAATCCGTCATCGGAGATATGAATATATAATGGCCTACAATCCATGGCCTGCAAATATTTTCAACACATCTTAAATTCTCCCTTTCACAAAAAAAACACGCTGGAACACACTAACGAGATGGGAATGACCATCTCGAAGCTCTGCCAGAAAAAAACACTGTCACGAAATTACAGCAGCTCAAAACAGCTAAGTAAAAATTACTCAGGCGCGAACAAACCACGTGATACCACAGCTCAGCTCAACCGTCTCTTCCCCAAAACCTGACTAAGAACATTCGAAAACTTTCTTTATCCTATTTTTAAAAACAAACTAACAGCTAGTCAAGAGAGCTGTGTTCAAAAATTACTGAGCATAAAGCCCCCAACTAAAAAATCATCTCATCACTAAAGCGTGTTACAAGCGTGTGTACAAAAATCCGACCCATCCATACGAGTCTTTAACACTTAACTCTCATTAACAAAAATATGATTTAACAATCACGTAATTTTAAACAAAAAAAAATCAGTTTCACAAATGCACATTTTGGGATTCATCAAAACTGTCAAAAACTAATATTTAGGACAGTGTTGGCAACTTGAACGTTTTGATTTAGAACTAAAATTTTATTTTGAACCAATTGCTTTTTAAAAACTAATTGATTATTATCGAACTTTAATTACTTAGTTTAGAATGGAAAAAAAAAAAATGCTATGAATTTTTTTAAATTGTTTCGAGGCCTGGATATAATTCTCTGTTGCTTTTTTGTGGAGGCCCCTTTAAGCCTAGTGGGCCTAATGAAAAATCTAGTGCTTCTCGTTACCTTGTTTATTTTGAACCAACTGCTTTTTAAAATCTATTTGATTATTACCGAACTATAATTACTTAGTTTAGAACGGAAAATTTTTTTTATTTGTTTTCAGGCCCGGACATATTTCTCCATTGCTTTTTCGTGGAGGCCCCTTTAAGCCTGGGGCCCTAGACCCGTGCACAGTGGGCCTAATGAATAGTCTAGTGCTTCTCGTCACCTTTAGTATTATGGGCTTACTTAAAATGATAACATACATACGTCAAAGCCTCACACATTTTTAGCCTAGGCATTACAAGTTTTCACAGCATTTATAATTCATAAATGAATTCTGTTTCCATGCCTACCTTCATCATGTCCACATGAAACAGACTGTTCTTCTGTTTCCTTTTCTGGCATTCTCAAGGAGGCAGTATTCTGTATTTGAAAACTAGCACAACTGTCGTCACAATTAGTCTGCAATAAATTATTAACAAAGTGCTAAATGAAAAGCGTTTGGCATCAAATGTAAGGCTAGCAGAGATGAACGTATGAGAGGATGCAGCAGAATGGAAGGAAGGATATCTGGTTAAGTTGCCTAAGAAGGGAAATTTACAAGAGTGCACAAATTATAGAGGAATAATGTTACTATCAGTGCCAGAAAAAGTATTAAATAGGATTATCCTTGACAGATTAAAAGAGTCCGTAGACAAGAAACTGAGAGATGAACAAGCAGGTTTTCGACAAAACAGATCCTGTACAGACCAGATAGCCACTTTGAGAATAATAGTTGAACAAAGTCTGGAATGGAATTCACCACTATACATCGGATTTGTGCACTACGAAAAGGCATTTGACAGTGTAGACAGAGAATCACTTTGGAAATTGATGAGGCATTATGGAGTTCCCCTGAAGATCATTAATTTAAAAAAGAAAACATATGAAGACATGACATGCAGAGTTCTTCATGAAGGACAGCTTACAGAACAATTCGGGATAAGAACAGGAGTGCGACAGGGATGCCTCTTGTCTTCATTTCTTTTCTTACTAGCAATAGACTGGGTTATGAGAACATCAACAACACACAACAGAAATGGAATCCAGTGGACTCTGACTAAGCAGTTGGATGATCTGGATTTTGCTGATGACTTGGCTCTTCTGTCCCACAACCGTAATCAGATGCAGGACAAATTGAAAATACTCGATGAGAGGTCACAGCAATTGGGTCTGAAAATACACAGGGAAAAGACAAAGATAATGAGAATAAATGCAGGTAATGAAAACAGGGTTGAACTTGAAGAAGCACCAATACAAGATGTAGAATCGTACATATATCTTGGCAGCTATATAGACAAAGTTGGAGGGACAGACAGTGATATCAAAATAAGAATACAAAAAGCAAGAGGAGCTTTCATTGCATTGGGAAATATATGGAGATCAAGAGAAATTGGATCCAACACGAAAATAAGAATCTTTAACTCAAATGTGAAGTCAGTCCTATTGTATGGCTCTGAGACATGGAGAACAACAAAGACAACAACCAAAAAGCTACAGACTTTCATAACTGGGTGCTTGCGTAGAATAGAGGGATTAAAATGGTATAACAAGGTTACCAACGTGGAACTGATGACAAGAACTAGACAAGTGCCAGTGGAACAAGAGATGAGAAGAAGACGATGGCGATGGATAGGACACACACTGAGGAAACCTGCTGATAGCATTACAAGGCAGTCCTTGTTCTGGAACCTCCAGGGCAAGAGAGGCAGAGGTAGACCAAGAAGTACATGGAGAAGAGAGCTGGAAACAGATGAAAATGATCAGGAGAACGTGGAAAGAACTTGAGATGATGGCATGTGACAGGAGGACTTGGCATGTGTTTGTTGAAGGTCTATGCTCCTTTGGGAGTTGAGGGTTATAGATAGATAGATCAAATGTAAGGCTAGCAGAGATGGACGTATGAGAGGATGCATCCGTCATATATACAACCAGTGAGCTAAAGGAACAGTTAGCATTCACACTCTTTGACATATACTGATGGAGACTGAACACCTATGGGTTTGCCCAGAGTGTAATGATGTCAATTGTGTTCAACAATAACAATAAATAACAAACAGAACAAATTTATATTTGAACTGCTTCTCATTACCATTACCCTTTAGCTCCACAAGGAGCATAGGCCTTAAACAAATTTATGTCAGGTCCTCCTATCCTGTGCCATCTGCTCAAGATCCCTTTAATTTCTGTCTCCAGTTCCTTTTTCCATGTGTTTTTGAGTCTCACTCTACTCTCTTACCCTGGGGATGTCAGAACAAGAACTACCTTTTAATGTTATCAACAAATTTCACAGCTTTCTTCTACACACATATTGTCTGATGTCTTCTCATATCTCCTGTTCCACTAGCTTTTTCTTTCTTATCACTAGTTCAATAATGGTTACCTCGTCACACATCTTCAATCCTTCTATTCTATGCAAGCAACCAGTTATGAAAATCTGTAAATTCTTATTTATACTTCCTTATATGTTCAAAAATTCAGTTTACATTTGCTCATGTGTTTTGCAAGCTTTAAACTATTGCTCACTAGTTTTACAACAATGCTGATCTAGTTTCATAACTTCAGTGCCAACACAACATGGATATATTTCTGACAGGAATGTTGGCTTAGCTACGGCATGAAGTTCAAGTTGATATGTTTCTGACAGGGAGGTTTTTTTTTTGTTTTTTTTTGTTAAACCTACGTCAGGAAATTCTACTTGATGTTTTTGACAGTGAGGTTTTCTTATGCGCAGCAGGAAACTTTACTTGATGTTTCTGACAGCTAGGCTGTCTTACCAACAGCAGGAAATTCTACCTACAACTGGAAATTTTACTTGATGTTTCTGACAAGCTGGCTGTCTTACCTACAGCAGGAAATTGTATTTAATATGTTTTAAACTCTGCCTAGGCCAGTCCCAAGCCTGGGTGAAAAAGGAGAATGAAGGACGTAAGGAGGCAGCCCCTCCATCATGCAAAGACATAACAGGTCAATCACCTGTTTGCCTTAAAACCTGATTACACATAATTCAAGAGAAAACTGGACTAATCCTAAAGGCAATGAACTGGAATGGACTACCACTTATGGTACATGGAGTATAAGAAGTATAAATGGGAAAGAAGAGGAGCTGTTGGAGGCAATGAAGAAAGCAACACTAGAAATCCTGGCTTTAATGAAAACAAAGAAAAAAGGGACAAGGAGTTATGGATCTTGATGGCGGCACGCTGCTCCACAGTGGAGTCCCCACATCTGAAAGAGCTAAACTAAAACGAGGACGTGGGTCGTACTGTGGCTAAAAATCAAAAGGATAGCATCCCGGGATGGAACTTTGTCATGGAGCGCATTATGGTGCTAAAGCTAAAGGAAGGAGACACCAGTCAACCTTGTCAATGTGTATGGGCCAAATGAATATGAGCGAGCAGAGGTCATGGAGGAATTCTCCGAGCTGCTTCAAAAGACAGTGGACGACTGCCTGGATGAAATTATCCTGCTGAGATTTCAATGCTAGAGTTAAAAATGACCATGCTAGATGGGTTGGAGTTATCGGAAGATATGGAGAAGATACACTTAATGACAATGGAAAACAACTCCTTAGATCCTGCACAGAGCAAAATCTGATCATTACAACCACAAAGTTCCCCCATAAGTGCATACAGTAGATGTGAGCCAACAAAGAATGAGAAATCAGTGATTGACTATGTCATAGTTAGGAAGAGCTCATTCAAGTATGTCTGGGATGCTAGAGTCTGGAGAGGGACAGAGAATGGAAGTGACCACTGCCTGCTAACAATTAAAAGAACAACTGAAAGAGTTGCTCGGCCTAGGAATTGCCTATCATCATGCAAGAAGCTAAGTAAACAAACAGGAGAAAGAAGCATTAAGATCTACAAGTTTAGACTTGATGATGAGTTTGACATTTTCTTCTCTTAGACATGATGATGAGTTTGACATTCTTCTTCTCTTAGACTTGATGATTTTGACATTCTTCTTCTCTTAGACCTGATGATAAGTTTGACATTCTTCTTCTCTTAGACTTGATGATGAGTTTGACATTCTTCTTCTCTTAGACCTGATGATAAGTTTAACATTCTCATACCTGTGAACTTGTACATTTTTATCATACAATGAATGTTTTTTTTAATACTTTTTGCAGGGTAAACCTTACAGAGGTCGTTGTATGGATTTTCTATTAAAAAAAGAAAGAAAAATTCAGGAAAAATTTGTTTTTTATTAAATAAAATCTAAAAATATTTTCCAATCCAGGTTTTTTTAAAATCGGAAAATATTATCTTGCCCAGGTTTTTTTAAACCAATTTTTTTTTTAATTCTGGGATTTCTCTTTCTAAAACAAGGTCTCTCCCAGCAACCAATCATCAGATGTTTATTGTTTATTATGAATTCACATGGAGAAGAGAGCTGGAAACAGAGGTGAAAATGATGAGGAGAACATGGAAAGAACTCGAGATGATGGCACGTGACAGGAGGACTTGGCATGTGTTTGTTGAAGGCCTATGCTCCTTTGGGAGTGGAGGGTTATGATGATGAACTCAATTACAGTTTTATAATGGTGAGTTGGGAGTTTGTTTTTTACTTTTAACGTACGATAATTTCTTGTGTGTGTTTTTTATTTATTTATTGTGTATCAATAAGATGAGAAGGGATAGGGTTAGGATTAATGCGAGGTAGCATCTTTGTTTATGTGCGTTCCAGTCATCGACGATGAAACTGCAAACAGAACAGGTGACGGCTGCATTGAACTCTTAGCTCTTTATTCATGTCTTAGCTTTCATTCTGAACAGTTGTGTTGTTGTTATATGTTGTGTGATGAGATATTTAGGGTCCCGCAACTCAAGGAGTGTCATTAGTGGTGTATAAAGCACGCCACGTGCTCGGTGATGTAAGTATATTTTTCATTTCAATTTTCTGTTTTTAAATTAAATTTGAGACCGCAACAGGCCACTAAGAGCCTAATACACATGAGAAGTGTCAAATTGCAGTAACGGATTTTGAGAATAACTAAAGTGATTAGTTCATGATTTATCTATCCGCTTACTCAAGTGTCTCAGAGTCAGAAGCCATCTAGTATGTTCCTCAAATAAATCGGCACTTCCATTATGAGTGACGAAAGTTATAAATGATCGTCTATTTCTTTCACTGACAGAGTAAGAGATTGGATAAAGCAGAGTTCTAATATTACAGTATATTTTATTAATGTAATGCATGGTGATAAGGTTTATGACATTAAACATATTAGTAGTTCATTTTACTCTATTCATGATTAAGGTAATGATTATGATGTTTTATGTAGTTTTTTTAAACGTATAACAATAAAAATACGTGTAACCCCCAAAGCTATGTTTCCTTTTCCACTTATGAAGCTAAATTTAAGATTGAAATACCGGGATTGCAAATCAAATCAATGTAAATACGTTTGAAGCGGCGCACTCTGTACACCACGCGCCTGCTCTTGCGAAGAAAAGAAACGCGCCTGCCGGAGGGTTAAACATGGTAGTGTTTTGTCTTCATTTTAATGATATATATAATCACTACCGTCATAATCTGACTTCTGTTATAAAGTTATTGATTTTCTGGTGCATTTCACAAAACTAACACAAACATTACCATGTTATGAAGGCTGTGATAATTTTATGGGATTTGTTGTTGTTTAACTGGGGCTGCTGAGCTTCTCGCTCTTTAGCAGCCAATACCAAGTTGAAGACACCTTGGTATTACCTAAACTGTAGATCTAGGCTTTTCCTGTGGCTCTTCTGCTATTCCGAAATGTGCTGAGTTGAAGTCATGAGCTCCAGTTTCTCCAGCTTGGCTTGCATTTAAAAGATCGTCCCATCTGGTACCAAACTAGGAGTAAGTGCATTCCCCGCCATCCAAGTGGCCTCTCCAACTATTCATTCATAACCCACCAGGGGCAAAGTCTTTTACAGACAGGGGGTATGATGTGCTGGTGTTGTGGGTAGTGGGTTTCCCCCCTTGCTTCACCCTAGGCCTAGTGAATTCTTGTTCATGAAAGGAGCGACCATTGCGGTGTTAGTCTCTTGGCCTAGCAAAACCTCTCATACCCCAAGATCGTTGTGCGTGGTGAAGAGCCACACCCTCCTCGAGGTAGTCCTGGTAACTGAGGGTGCGAATCCTCAGGCTAAACACAACGGATCTAGAGGAGCAAACCTCGATAATAAAACCGGTGCACTACACCGTACACGCCCTCTGTGGGTGGGAAGGAGCCAGATGGATACTGAACAAGTCTTGGGAGTGGGAACGAGTGTGGACTGCTCCCTGAAGATCGGAACCCATCGTACAGGCACAGAGACTCAGGACTTGATGATCCTATTGCCTTCAACTCTTGGTCACATGCCTAGAGCCTCGGAGAACTCGGCGTAACCAGCAGGCAATTTGGTGGCGGGGAAAGAGCACTGTGAGCCCTACCTTGGCTACGTATCACAAGGAGACGCAGAAACACCCCCTTTATCTCCCCCAGAGCTGGCACAGTACACTTCTGGCTTCTACCCGGGGCGGTAGGAAATCCACATCAAACCTGGCTGAGCAAGTCCTCCATCAGATGCGGCCGATGCTGGGCCCACTGGCGCGTGGACACGTCCCGATCCCCATCGAGACTTGCCCGAGGAGCCCACCCCGGCTCAAAAAAGCAGAGAAGGCCACTCTATAAACCTCCGATGTCTTGCGGGCAGTGTTAGGATGTGCAAGAACATGGACAGGAAGACTCCACAACTTCCCCACTGAAGACACGCCCACGGCGACCGTTGCCTCAATTGGCTGTGTGTGGTGTACCCGGAAACAGGGCCTCCCAGTACTGAGGCACAGTTAAGTCCCCGATGTCACTTATCGGTGCAGAGTTGAGAGAGATGGCTGAGCATCACAATCCCCCTGTGTTGCAGCATGATGAGAACCCAGCATTGCACACTGAGCTTGGGGGGATCACTGGGGCACCAGACTTAATACTGGCTCTTGACTGGATGGCCGCATGCAGGAGATTTCTACAATGGAGGGTTGGCAGGTGGTGGGTATCTGGAAGTGGCTCTGTGCAGGACGTGAGGATTCCTTGGGAGAGCCCAGAACCAGAGCACAGCATTGTGCAAGCTCTGCATAGTTGGAGAGCCCCCTGGATGACGGGGAATGCACAGTGTGCTACCCCACCTATCCCCAACTGCTAACTTAGAACCAGAAGTGGGGTCCTCTGTATGCGTGCCAGGCCAGGATAAAATGCCTGGGAAAGAGACTGGAGCTCAGAACTCCCTAACTCAAAGTTGCAGGATGGCAGAAAAGCCATGGGAAAGACAGGGCTATTTTGAAGATAACACAACCATATTTTCACCATACGAGCTCGGACGCCGCCTCGGTAAACAAGGTCTGCGCAGAGCAGTGACACCCCCAGGCTGCTTGCGAATAGTCTACTACTGGGAACATAAACATAACCCACCACTCCCAAAGGAGCATTGGCCTTCAACAAACACATGCCAAGTCCTCCTGTCACATCCATCATTCTTTCCTCATTTTCATCATTTTCACATGTTTCCAGCTCTTTCTCCGTGTACTTCTTGGTTACCTCTGCCTCTCTTGCCCTGGGGGTTCAAGATCAAGGACTGCCTTGTAATGCTATCAACAGGTTTCCTCAGTGTGTGTCCTATCCATCGCCATCGTCTTCTTCTCATCTCTTGTTCCACTGGCACTTGTCTGGTTCGTGTCATCAGTTCCACGTTGGTAACCTTGTCATACGATTTTAATCCTTCTATTCTACTCAAGCACCCATTTATGAAAGTCTGTAGCTTTTTGGTAGTTGTCTTTGTTGTTCTCCATGTTTCAGAGCCATATCTTTCTTCTTCTTCGTTCGTCCTGAAAAGGACGGTGGTTGCGTTATGTCTGTTTACGCCTAAGCTGTGATATCTGCACCTTTCGGTCGACACATCCGACTTCTGCACGGCATTTTTTAGGACCGGGTTTGCCTTCCCATTTCGATCCACACTCGCTCAGCCAGACTGCACAGCTGCAGACTGTTTCCAGGACCACCACGTGGAGGTGGAGTGCGGTCTTGACCAGCTCTGGTTCGCTGGTCCTGACGCAGGCAGTCAAGCTATGAGTCGCTGACTGGGGTCTCTATTGCTGCGTCTTGAGGTCCCTCAGAGCCATATAACAGTACTGACTTCACATTTGAGTTGAAGATTCTTATTTTCATGTTGGATCCAATTTCTCTTAATCTCCATATATTTCCCAATGTAACGAAAGCTCCTCTTGCTTTTTTGTATTCTTATTTTATCACTGTCTGTCCCTCCAACTTTGTCTATATTGCTGCCAAGATATGTGTACGATTTTACATCTTGTAGTGGTGTTTCTTCAAGTTCAACCCTGTTATCATGACCTGCATTTATTCTCATTATTTTTGTCTTTTCCCTGTGTATTTTCAGACCCAACTGCTGTGACCTCTCATTGAGTGTTTTCAATTTGTCCAGCATCTGATTACGGTTGTGGGACAGAAGAGCCAAGTCATCAGCAAAATCCAGATCATCCAACTGCTTAGTCAGAGTCCACTGGATTCCATTTCTGTTGTGTGATGTCGATGTTCTTATAACCCAGTCTATTGCTAGTAAGAAAAGAAATGGAGACATAGAGGCATCTCTGTCGCACTCCCATTGTTATCCCAAAAGGCTCTGTAAGCTGTCCTTCATGAAGAACTCTGCAAGTCATGTCTTCATATGTTTTCTTTATTAAATTAATGATCTTCAGGGGAACTCCATAATGCTTCATCAATTTCCAGTGATTCTGTCTACACTGTCAAATGCCTTTTTGTAGTCCACAAATCCAATGTATAACTGTGAATTCCATTCCAGACTTTGTTCAACTATTATTTTCAAAGTGGCTATCTGGTCTGTACAGGATCTGTTTTATCGAAAATCTGCTTGTTCATCTCTCAATTTCTTGTCTATGGACTCTTTTAATCTCTCGAGGATAATCCTGTTTAATACTTTTCCTGGCACTGATAGTAACATTATTCCTCTAATTTTTGCACTCCTGTAAATTTCCCTTCTTAGGCAACTTAACCAGATATCATTCCTTCCATTCTGCTGGTATCTCTTCCTTTTCCCAGACTTTACCAAGTAATTTATATAACATCTCTATAGCCATGTCAATATCTGCTTTGATGGCCTCTGCTGGAATGCCATCTGGTCCAGTCGCTTTTCCATCTCTTAGAAGCTTTGAAGCTTTATGGCTTTCTTTATTTCTTCCTTCGTTGGTCTGTCTCAGTTAATTTGTTGCTCTTCTGCTGGCTGGATGTCTCTGTGGGGAGGGGGGGGTGGGGGGGGGGGGGGGAGAGGGGGGTGGGGCTGGTCTATTGAGAGGGTCTTCAAAAAACTCCATCCACTTGTTCATTTGCTCTTGTATATTGCTGAGCAGTTTTCCTTTCTTGTCTTTTATGAGGCAACTTGTTTGCTTGTATTTCCCTGTTAGATTCTTTGTGCTGTTATACAGTTCTCTCATATTTCCTTTGGCTGAAGCATCTTCTGCCTCTCTTGCCAACTACTCAATATATTTCCTCTTGTCTCTTTTGATTGTTCTTTTTATTTCTTTGTTTGCTTCTGTGTACACTTCTTGAGCCTTGGCTTTGGAACTTCTGGTTTTGCTTGTGTTAAAATCTGTGGAGGGTTATGAATGAATGAATATCTCTTGAGTTTCATTTTTACTGTGTGGTTATCTGATGCCACATCTGCTCCTCTTTATACCTTTACATCCTGCAATGATGATCTAAACTTCTTGTTTATGCATATATGATCAATCTGATTTTCTGTTCTGTGGTTTGGTGATATCCATGTTGCCTTGTGTATTCTCTTATGTGGAAACATGCTTCCTCATATAGCCATTTGATCTGAAGCACAGAAGTTTGAGAATAGTTCCCCATTGTCATTCATTATTCCTAGCCCATGTTATCCCATGACTTCATCAAACCCGGTGTTGACTGTACCTACTTTTGCATTCATGTAACCCATCAAAATTGTGATGTCTCTTCATTTTACTTTCTCCATTATTTCCTGCAATCTAGTATAAAATGCTTCTTTCACAGACTCTTCTTTGTCATTAGTTGGTGCATAACATTGGATGACATTTACATTAATTTTCTTTTTAACTGTTTTAAAAGTAGCTGTTATTATTCTAGGTCCAACCGCTTCCTATTCAATGAGTGCTTTCTGTGCTTCTTTAGATAACATAAGAGCTACCCCTTCACTGTGGTGTGAACTTTCGTCTTCATGTCCCGAGGACAGCACCAATTCACCTGTGATGAGTTTATTCTTGTCTACCCCCTTCCACTTTGTTTCACACAGTCCCAGAACCTCAATTTTATATTCCCTCATTTATGTTGCTACTTGTGCCGCTTTCCCTTGTTCCTTCAATGTCCAAACATTCTAGGTGCCAAATCTAGAGGTTCTCCTAGAAGAAAGGAGGTTAGTCAGTAACACAGACTCCTTTTGGCTTTCTCTGTGTTGCATCATATGCCTTCCTGCAAGAGAACCTTCCCCTGTCTTGGATGGCTGTATTTTATTTTCCTTAATTTCCATGTTTGTTGAAGTTTTTTGTGGTTTACATTTGTTTACAGGATGGGGTAACCAGCCCCATGCCCAACCCTCCTAAGTCGTTTTCTATGACATGCATGGTAGGGAACAGTGTTACTAATTTTTGATCCCCTTTCGGGTCCCGGTAACATATGGGTGTTTCCAACTATGCAGAGCTAATATACCATACTCTGGTTCTGGGCTCTCCCAAGGAATTGTCACATCCTGCACAGAGCCACTTCTCAGCTTCCCCTGCCTATCACTGGGTCCACAGTGAGACCCTTGTGCATGCAGTCAACCAAGTCAAAGCCAAAGAATTACACCTGGGGCTCAAGTGACTTCTCCAAGCTTAGTGTGCAATGCTGGGTTCTCAACATGTTTCACTACGGGGGGAATCCTGGAAGTGTGTGGATGATTTCAAGAGTCAATGAGGACATAGGTTCACTTCCAAGTACATATATTGTAGCACTGTGTATAGCTGGTGGTCATATAAGGATTACTCTAGATATGCCTCTATGCATAATTTTATGGGATATAACACACATTTTAAATGATTATCATTTGCAGTATTTCTAATACATAAAAAGAATAGCACAACACTTTATTAGTTTGTTTTATATCGCACTATTTCAAATGTTAAACTAATTAGTATTAGTTCTGCCTGAGACTACAAAACAAGAAATTAAACCGGAATGTGAGATAATTTATTTAATATCTTTTTAAATTGAAATTATTAGTTTGCACTTAAAGCATTTGCACAGTATGTTATTGTGACATATTATGATAATAGCTTTCATATATCTATTTCATTATCTACATTTTTCTTTCACCTGGCTTTCACCTACGCATGTTTTGTTAACATAAAACCCTCCTACACGCAGAGATCTGTCTCTTTTTCTAATTTAGCACGCCTATTTTATTTTCTGTTCTCTATTTCCTTAGGAATGTTTACCAACAGACCTATTTAGCTAACGTTGAGCCGGTTACCTGTAAATATAACACCAGCAATTGGAAATCGCTGTAATAGGATCAGACAGGTAGACGGAACACGTAGAAAGGGACGACTATTTCAAAAGAAGTCATACTTTTGGCTCAGGGGAAGATAAGCTAATGTAGTTGAAATGTATTTTCGGTAGACAGTGATGAGGGGAAATAATTTGAGTAGGAGTAGTAGATAATTTGGAACCAAGGGGAGACAATTTCTATTACCACCCCCCACCCCCCCCCCCCACCCCCCCCCCCCCCCCAGATCTGGTCGTTCGTGAAACGACGAGATCAAAGACATTGCTCGCCTGAACTTAAGCAGTCCGTATGCTAGCAGAGAGTCGAGAGGGCGGTGAAATGGTGTGAATATTTCGTTTCAAAATTTGAGCAGAGAAATTCCCGCAGGTGTTCAATCTCGCAAAGAAGAGCAACTTTCTGTTTAAATCATATATATGTCTCCTCTTGCAAACTCATTTTATTCAGTACCCACATAAGTCCTAGAGACTACTAGCTGTGATTTCTAGATTCAATATACCATTTGGAATTACTTAGTTTTTCGTTGGAGTGGTCCTACTACTTCTGTGTTTGCGGTAATTATTATTTCACTAAGATTTTTCTGTGTAGAGTGATTTAATGGTTAAGTCCATCATTTTCATTCACTAAGATTTTTCTGTGTGGAGTGATTTAATTGTTAAGTTCGTCATTTTATTTCACTAGGAGTTTTGTGCAAAGTGACTAGTGAATTAATATAATCTATAGCTAAATTGTTCTGGCTGTAGCATAAATCTAACTAACTGATATTAACCAGTAAGAGTTATTTTAATCGTCTAGTAAACACACTATTCATCATGAGTACTGACGAAATATATATTTATTTCTAATTCATTACTTACTTACTTAGTGGGGAGCCGCGCTAGCGTAGTGGTTATCCCACCGCTCTGGCGACCGGGCGATCCAGGATCAAACCCGGGTGACGGCATTTGAGGATTTTTCGTCAACCGGGAATTGGACTGGATTAACTCGACACCTGGCGAAGACATTTGAAGGAGTGTCGTCGACCAGGGACTGGCGGCTCCTGAGCCGACCCAGCTGTAATGGGTACCTCTGAAATCGGAGAGTATTTGCCTGAATGGCGAGGGACACCTGTCTCTGTACAAGAAAAAAGGGATACTCACGTAAAATCAATGTCAGGTTAGACATTAATAATAACCTGAGATTTCGCCTCGAGTATTAGCGGGCGTACGCTAAAAAAAAAAACTTACTTAGTCGTTCCCCTTCTACCGTGAGGTGTAGAGGTTTGGAAGAGAGAGCGCCAGACCATTCTATCAGCTGTCTTCTTCCTGGCCTGGTTCCATTCTAGTCCTCGGTCCTTCAAAGATTGTCTAATGTGGTCCTCCTGGAGGTCTGGATCCCTGGCTCTTTGTTTCCCATGCTTGTCGTGGTAACCGATCTTCTCCCATTCTGCAGACATGGCCAAACCATCTTAGTTGGGACTGTTCTATTTGGGTCTGCAGCGGGTGGGATTTTAGGCCTTGACGTATGGTCTGGTTGCGGACCATGTCTCTTCTTGTTACTTCAACCACCTTCCTCAGATACCTCATTTCTGAGGTTTGGATCTGGCTTTTGTGGGTTGTAGTCATTGCCCATGACTCGCATCCATATGTCAAGACTGGGACATAGGTGGAGCGGTATACAGCCATCTTCGTTTTCTTACCAACCTCTTTCTTGCTGAGGAATCCTCGATTTATGGCCTGAAAAAGTCTCCCAGCCGCTGCTTTTCGAGTGGCCAACTCTTCTTTGATGCCTCCCTTTCGGTCTATAATAGCTCCGAGATATTTAAAGTGGTCGACCTGCTCCAGGACCTGTTCTCCCAACTTAATCTGATGTTTTCTTTCTTCTCGTGATATCACCATGGATTTTGTTTTAGAGCTGCTTATGACCATCCCTCTCTTCTCCAGCTCTTCCTTCCAGACTTGCAGGTTGGATTGGAGATGTGCCTCTGATTTAGCAATCAGGGCAACATCATCAGCAAATGCCAGCTCCGAAATATAGACCTGTCTCATCTTCCAGTACCCCACTGAATACTTTCTTGTTCTCTCCTTACATGCCTTGATGACATCGTCCATGAGGAGTATGAAAAGATAAGGTGACAGGATATCACCTTGTCTTACACCAGTGGTGGTCCTGAACTCTTCTGACTTATGGTTTGCTGTCCTCACATAATTTCTGCAAGACTTGTAGAAGCTCTGTATAGCATGAATCAGAGGTGCTGGAATGTTCTTCCTTGCCAAACAGTCCCAAAGTTTGCTCCAGGGGACCCTGTCAAACGCCTTTTCCAGATCTATGAAACAAAGATGGATCTCACTCTTATACTCAAGGGCCTTTTCACTCAGCTGTCTGAGTGTGAAGATTAGGTCTTGAGTACTTCGGTTTGCTCGGAATCCGCACTGGCCCTCATCCAATTGTGGCTCAGCTAGGCGTCGGAGTCTCTGCTCTAGGATTCTAGAGTAGATTTTACCAGGGACACTGAGAAGGGATATGCCTCTGTGGTTTCCACATTGTCGATTGTCACCCTTTTTGAAAATTGGTGTTATGATGGCAATCTCCCAATCCTTTGGTATGGCCTTGTTGCACCACGCTGCCTGTAGGACCCTTAGGAGTAATAGGTCGCCTGATGCTCCCATGTACTTAACCATTTCTGGTGTTATACCATCATGCCCTGCTGCTTTGCCCATCTTGATTTTCTCCAGTGCTGCCTTCAGTTCTTCCATCTTTATGTCATCTTCACCATCATTGGTTTTCTCTTCTGTGCTAGTGGTTATCATTTCTAATGCTTGACCTTGCTCACCATCAAGGAGTTCTGAGAAATATTCTTTCCATCTTTCCATTACTTCCTTCGGGGCAGTAAGCAATTTGCCTTGCTTGTCCTTTATAAATTTAAGAGGGCATTGTTTTTCCTTCCTCATGTTCTTTAGGGTCTTATAGAACAATTTCTGGTTTTCTTGCGCATCCTTTTCTAGCTTTTCTCCAAATTCTTCCCAGGACTTCTGTTTTGCTGCTAGCACCTTGTTCTTTGCTTCTGTTCTGAGTATCACATATTCTCTATATTTCTCTATTTGTCCTGCTGTGTTTTTAGCTCCTAAGTATTGTTTCCATGCCATTTTCTTCTCTCTTATTTTCTCTTTGACTTCTTCTGTCCACCAAGGTGTCCTCTTTCTCTTGTTCCCAAGTCGGACTTCACCACATGCTCTGCAGCAGCTGTCTTTATGATGTCCTTGAATTTAAGCCACAGGGTTTCCAAGTCATCAGGTTGTTCTTCTGTGTTTCTCACCGCTGTAGCAATAAGCCCCCGATATCTGGTCTTAATTTCTGGCTCTTTCAGCTTGTAGGTCTTAACTCTTAGTATACGAGCTCAAAAACCACGTTTTTACGAGCTAATTTCAGAGAGTACATTTTTAGACATGACTACCTTTACAGATTTTGCATTAAATAATTTATTTATAAAGATAACATAAAGTGTTGTATATCAAAATGTGAAGAAATGAAACCCCTATATCATACATAACTAAATTGTTCAGTGGTTTTAAACATGCATTCACCATAGACAGTAATGTGTGCAGAAAAATTTTAAAATGTAAAAAATTGAAAATCAAATTGTACTTATCAATATGTGTAATTAAATATGGTAAACTTCAACCCCTAAAACTACTTTTATTTTAAACTACATCCTTACTTACTTACTTACTTAGTCGTTCCCCTTCTACCGTGAGGTGTAGAGGTTTGGAAGAGAGAGCGCCAGACTATTCCATCGGCTGTCTTCCTCCTGGCCTGGTTCCATTCTAGTCCTCGGTCTTTCAAAGATTGTCTAATGTTGTCCTCCCAGCAGACTCTGGGTCGTCCTCGGGGTCTGGATCCTTGGCTCTTTGTTTCCCATGCCCGCTGTGGTAGCCGATCTTCTCCCACCCTGCAGACACGGCCAAACCATCCCAGCTGGGACCGCTCCCTCCGCAGGGGGTGGCACCCCAGGCCCCGACGCATCGTCTGGCCGCGTACCATGTCTCTTCTTGTTACTTCAACCACCTTCCTCAGATACCTCATTTCCGAGGTCCGGATCTGGCCTCTATGGGCCGCAGTCACCGCCCATGACTCGCATCCATACGCCAAGACCGGGACATAGGTGGAGCGGTATACAGCCATCCTCGTCCTCTCACCAACCTCTCTCTTGCTGAGGAATCCTCGACCCATGGCCTGAAAAAGTCTCCCAGCTGCTGCCTCCCGAGTGGCCAACTCCTCTTTGATGCCTCCCTTTCGGTCTATAATAGCTCCGAGGCATTTAAAGTGGTCGACCTGCTCCAGGACCCGTTCCCCCAGCCTAATCCGACGCCCCCTTTCCTCTCGTGACACCACCATGGATTTTGCTCTAGAGCTGCCCACGACCACCCCTCTCCTCCCCCGCCCCCCCCCCCCCCCCCCCCCCCCTCCAGACCCGCAGGCCGGACCGGAGACGCGCCTCTGACCCAGCAACCAGGGCAACATCATCAGCAAATGCCAGCTCTGAAACACAGACCTGTCCCATCCTCCAGCACCCCACTGAACACCCTCCCGTTCTCTCCCCACACGCCCCGACGACATCGTCCATAAGGAGCACGAAGAGGCAAGGCGACAGGATATCACCCCGTCCCACACCAGCGGCGGTCCCGAACCCCCCTGACCCATGGCCCGCCGTCCTCACACAATTTCCGCAAGACCTGCAGAAGCTCTGTACAGCATGAATCAGAGGCGCCGGAATACCCTCCCCCTGCCAAACAGTCCCAAAGTCTGCTCCAAGGGACCCTGCCAAACGCCCTCCCCAGATCCACGAAACAAAGACGGATCTCTCTCCCACACCCAAGGGCCCCTTCACTCAGCCGTCCGAGTGCGAAGACCAGGTCCCGAGCACCTCGGCCTGCTCGGAATCCGCACTGGACCTCATCCAACTGCGGCTCAGCTAGGCGTCGGAGTCCCCGCCCCAGGACTCCAGAGCAGACCTCCCCAGGGACACCGAGAAGGGACACGCCTCCACGGCCTCCACACCGTCGATCGCCACCCCTCTTGAAAATTGGTGTCACGATGGCGATCTCCCAATCCCCCGGCATGGTCCCGCCGCACCACGCTGCCTGTAGGACCCCCAGGAGCAACAGGTCGCCCGATGGCCCCATGTACCCAACCACCTCCGGTGCCACACCACCACGCCCTGCCCATCCCGATCCTCTCCAGCGCTGCCCCCAGCCCCTCCATCCCCACGTCATCCCCATCACCACCGGCCTCCTCCCCCGTGCCAGCGGCCACCACCCCTGATGTCTGACCCTGCCCACCATCAAGGAGCCCTGAGAAACACCCCCTCCATCCCTCCACCACCTCCCTCGGGGCAGCAAGCAACCCGCCCTGCCTGTCCTTTATAAATCCGAGAGGGCACTGCCTTTCACTCCCCACGTTCCCCAGGGTCCCATAGAACAACCTCTGGTCTTCCTGCACACCCCTCCCCAGCCCTTCTCCAAATTCCTCCCAGGACCTCCGTTCCGCCGCCAGCACCCTGCTCTCCACCTCCGCTCCGAGCGTCACACACTCTCTATACCTCTCCACCTGTCCCGCTGTGTCCCCAGCTCCCAAGTACTGCCTCCATCTTCTCCCCGACCTCCTCCGTCCACCAAGGCGCCCTCCCCCTCCGGTTCCCAAGCCGGACCTCACCACACGCCCCCGCAGCAGCCGTCTCCATGATATCCCTGAATCCAATCCAGAGGGCCTCCAAGTCACCAGGCCGCTCCCCCGCGTTGCCCACCGCCGCAGCAACAAGCCCCCGACATCTGGTCTCAACCTCCGGCTGGTCTCAACCTCCGGCTCTCCCAGCCTGCAGGTCCCAATGCCCATCTCTCCCGCTCGCCCACCCGGCTTCTTGCGTGATGCCGAGCAGTTCCTAGGCTGAGCAACTCTTTCAGTTGTTCGTTTGATTGTTAGCAGGTAGTGATCACTTCCAATCTCTGGCCCCCTCCAGACTCTTGCATCTCGGACATATTTGAATGAGCTTCTCCGAACAATGGCATAGTCGATCACTGACTTCTCATTCTTTGTTGGTTCACATCTAGTGTATGCATGTATGCGCTTATGGGGGAACTTTGTGTTTGTAATGATCAGATTCTGCTCACTGCAGAATCTAAGGAGTCGCTTTCCATTGTCATTGAGAGTATCTTCTCCATATCTTCCGATAACTCCACTCCATCTAGCATGGTCATTTCCAACTCTGGCATTAAAATCTCCGAGCATGATAACTTCATCTAGGCAGTCATCCACTGTCCTTTGAAGCAGCTCGAAGAATTCCTCCTTGACCTCTGCTCTCTCATCCTCATTTGGCCCATACACTATGACCAGGTTGACTATGGTTTCTCCTTCTTTTAGTTTCACAACCATAATGCGCTCTGAGACAAAGTTCCACCCCTTGATACTATCTTTTGATTTTGGGCCACAATGCAACCCACACCCCCTTTAGCTCTTTCGGATATGGGTACACCACTGTAGAGCAGCGTGTTGCCATTGAGATCCATGACTCCTTGTCCTTTTTTCTTTGTTTCCGTAATAGCCAGGATTTCTAGTTTTGCTTTCCTCATCTCTTCCACCAGCTCCTCTTCCTTCCCATTTATACTTCTTGTGTTCCATGTTCCATAAGTCGTAGTCCGTAGTCCGTTCCAGTTCGTCGCCTTTAGAATCAGTCCGGCTTTCTCTCTTTTGTTACTCGTAATCGTGGTTTAAAGCAAACAGGTGATTGGCCTGTTGTGCCTTTGCATGGTGGAGGGGCTGCCTCCTTACGGCCTCCATGCAGGCCGCCCTCCTCCTTTTTCATCCGGGCTTGGGACCGGCATTGGCGGAGTTTTAAACTACATCCATTTTCACATAATGTAGGAAAGTTGCAGTTGTTTCTGAGCACAAATAAAGTTTTTATCATAATTTGAATTTTTAGGGAATAATTTTTTTTGGGACTAATGAATCCTACTAAATTTAATCAAAATTGATCAATATTTCACACAAATTTGAGTTTTCAAACATGAAGTGTACAGGAAATGGCATTAGAACTCTTTTATGGGAAGAAAAGTATGTAAATAATGTTAAATCTTTGGCTATTGACACGGAAACCGTCTTTGGCCTTTCTAAAAGGCCGGCCGTAAAACGGGGATCGATCGTCGGCCTTTCTAGAAGGCCAGTCGGATACTAAGAGTTAATGCTCATTTTTTTCGTTTGTTTACTTGGTTTCTTGCGTATTTCTAATTCATGATGATTAAAATTATAAATGACTAGCGCTTATTTCCCGGAGACTTTTATTAAACGATTCAAGCTAAGAGCTACACGTGTAGTTCTATTCAAGTTAAATAACTGAGTGTATGATAATATTATAATTCTGCGCGGTTTAAGTAAGATAGAATAGTGATGTAGTGGCTAGTGTGATTATATGGTTGTTTTTCTCTCATATTTCAGTACTGGGTCTCAAACCCAAAATCTACCAGCGGTCTAAGCCTACGCCTAAAACCTGAATCTGAAAATAACAGATTTAAGTCCGACAGTTAAAACAGAACATTCTTATAACAAATAGTAGGTCTTCAAGGTGGACCAGTCTGGCCTTTGGTTTACACCCAGAAAGAGACAGAGTACCAACCCAAATATTATTAAGAATAAATGTTAACTGGACTTAGAGCTATTTTTCAATTTTCATATACGTTCAGCCCGTGGTGGCAACAAAATCAAACATATGACACTATCAAACTTTTGACATTTCCCGATTATCGACCATTTGTGGTGTGACAAGGCATTTTTATACTGAGAGAAGTTAACATTCATGACATTCCGTTATATGCTGGAATCTCAAGCTACTGGCACATGTGAGCATTGTTAATCTTCTTACCTGGATGAAATTAATAGGACATAGACAGAAATCCTAATAAAAGTAACGAATTAAACGTTCCCCGAAGAAAGAGGATTTAATCAACCTTTGAGGAGCTGGGGTTTACTTCGCCAAAATAACCCTGGATTTGCTGTGTGACCTATGTAACGAAGTTCCAGAGGCTGTTAAACACCAGATTCGGTAAGAAAGAATGAACGTGGAAACGGTTGTCTGAGAAGAGAGGAAGGATGAATGAATAATTCTCATATATATCTTGTAGAATCCATGTACTCACGTTGTTTATTTTTTTTAGTAAGTTTTGCTAATACTGTCCATTTCAGAATAGATTAACGTATAAACTCTGTTCTTTACTGTAGAGGGAAATCCTAGACCATACTTACTTAGTTGTTCCCCTTCTACCGTGAGGTGTATAGGTTTGGAAGAGAGAGCGCCAGACTATCCTATCGGCTGTCTTCCTCCTGGCCTGGTTCCATTCTAGTCCTCGGTCCTTCAAAAATTGTCTAATGTTGTCCTCCCAGCGGACTCTGGGTCGTCCTGGGGGTCTGGATCCTTGGCTCTTTGTTTCCCATGCTTGTCGTGGTAGCCGATCTTCTCCCATTCTGCAGACATGGCCAAACCATCTTAATTGGGACTGTTCTACTTAAATCCTAGACCATAGCTTATAAATCTTTGGGGGTTAATAACTTTCTTCTAATGGGATCTTGTCTCAACAGAGGGAGGGAGGATTACACCTATGAGTCTATTTCTTTATTAATTCATTAACCTATGTTTATTTGTATTTGATTGATATTCAAAATATTGCTGTTGTAGAGTTTCTTTATAGTAAATAAAATTAACATAAAAACTTCATTTACATGTGTTGGTCAGCTCGTCCCAAAATATCCCTATTCCATTGATATAGTTTTCATGTTTGTGCGTCTAACTGTCGTCACTTATGTGTGTGTGCGTATGTGAGTGGTTGATATATATATATATTAATATATATTTAGGTATACTGTCTGACAAACAAAGTTCTGTTGTAGAGATAGGCTGAACTAGAGGATCTTCTCGAGTCCAGGGACAGACTCTACCTATTTTTCCACCATTTCACTTGGGAAAAAGCTATTTCTTATCTTATCTCTCACTGAGTCACCACCTGTTCTAGTTCTATTCAGAAGGAACCAAACTATGTCTTAATTCCCCTATCAAAAATCTACGACAATTATCAGGGCCAGAAAGAGGAACAAAGAATAGTAGCACTGTAACCTACCAAGCATTCCATAAAGGAACCTAAGAAGGGTTTGGCATGAGGTCAGCTAACCTAGCTGTAGAAACTTTAAGCCATAAAAACTTCAGCAAGGCTAGCCAGGTCAGCCAAAGTAAATAACTTCAATTCCACTCAGCCATCCATAATGGAAGAAGTTCTTCTATTGCAGGGTAGTCCTTGTACTGGAGTCCACAGTGCAATCCAGGTAGAAACACACGGAGAAGAGACCAGCAAACAGAATTGAAAGATAAAGAAGACATGGAAAGATCTTGAGTGGATGACACAGGACAGGAGGATCTGGCATAGATTTGTTAAGACCTAAGCTCCTTGGGAAGTAAATGTGTGATGGTGAAGGTTGTGAGTTAAATGTGAGTTGTGAGTAAATTGAAATATTTGTTAAATGCTTATTGCTCACTAAAATAAATAATACACAAATTAGTTTGTCGCAGGCACTTGTAAGATATAAAGAAATAGAACGTGAAAATTATAGAAGTGATTGCATCTATAATTAGTCCAGGTCGTTCCTCTGTCTGAAATTCTGTAGTTACATTGGGCCGTCGTGCTAATGCCCAATGTCCACAAAGCACTATTTCTGTGATGCCTAGTTGGCTGTGGGGTTAGTCACAATTTGCTTTCGTAAGAAGGTCTTGCTGCCTTTTGTAAGATCTTGGGTTTGCATCCCTGATGAGCATATCACTTCTGTTGTGTGTCTGGTTTTCTAGTTTTCTACCTTTTTATTTCTTACAAACACATGTAACATACCAATGTATGTGTATTACTTATTTACAGTTCACCAAACTCAGGTTCTCTACTTATTTATTGCAAGCAATGTTTTGTTGTTTTGCTCTGTGTCATAGATGTCTATTGTTTTGTTTTTCACTGGTTAGCAAAAGACCTATTAGAATACCATAAATATTACACTTGACCTAAGATTCCCTCCCACAAAGGGTTGAAAGTAGTGAAAGAATTTGAAAGTCAGTATCAAGAAGAATTTCCTACTGCAGGTAAGACAGCTTAGCTGTCAGAAACATATCAAATAGAATTTCCTGCTGCAGGGAAGAAAACCTCACTGTCAGAAACATTACTTACTTAGTCATTCCTGTTGTACCTTAAGGCGTAGAGGTTTAGAAGAGAGAGCACCATACTACCATGTCAGCTGTCTTCCTCCTGGACTGGTTCCATTCTAGTCCTCGGTCCTTCAGAGACTGTCTAATGTTGTCCTCCCAGCAGACTCTGAGTCATCCTGGAAGTCTGGATCCCTGGCTTTTAATTTCCCATATGTGTTGTGGTAGCCGATCTTCTCCCTATTCTGCAGAAATGGCCAAACCATCTAAGTTGGAGTTTGGGTCTGCAGGGGTTGGGTTTTTATGCATTGACATATCGTCTGGTTGCAGACCATGTCTCTTGTCATTATTTCCATATGTCCTGCAGTCTGAAATGATGATTAAAATCATTACAATTTTAATGGAACAAAGCTGTTATATCTCTTAATGTCAAACTCTGCTTTAAGTAATGCCTGGCAATCTGTGAGGAGGCAAAGAAAGATAAGGACTATTGCTCCTTCAAGTATGTCACTAAAATGTAGGGCTGGCAACTACATCATCTAACACAAGTTGCTACAGAAACCACTGCTGTATAAGTATGTGCTTTAATGTAGGCTTTTGAAAGTTGGCCCGTGGCAATGCTGGCTCTGAACTCTATAAGTGTTGAAAACAGAGAAGAACTAGTTCAAACTCATCATCAAGTCTAAGAGAAGAAGAATGTCAAACTCATCATCAAGTCTACAAGAAGAATGTCAAACTCATCAAGTCTATAAGAAGGAGAATGTCACTCATCATCAAGTCTAAGAGAAGAGGAATGTCAAACTCATCATCATCTAAGAGAAGGTGAATGTCAAACTCATCATCGTCTAAGAGAAGAAGAATGTCAAACTCATCATCAAGTCTAAGAGAAGAAGAATGTCAAACTCATCAAGTCTATGAGAAGAAGAATGTAAGCAATCATTATGTCTAAAACTCACCTTTAATCTAAAACTCATCATCAAGTTTAACTCATCATCAAGTCTAACTCCTCAATAAAAAAAAACAGTTGACATCATCTTTACCCTTCAGCTCCCCAAGGAGCATAGGCCTTAACAAACTCATGTCGTGCTCCTGTCCTGTACCATCTGCTCATTTCTATCTCCAGCTTTCTTCTCTGTGTTGTTTTAGGCCTCCCTCAACATCTCTTACTGTGTAAATTCCAGAAAGAACTCAATTGTAATGCTAATAATGGGTTTCCTCATTCGGTGTCTTCTCCACCACCAGTTTTTTTTTTCTCATCTCTTGTTTCACATGTACTTTTCTAGTTTACGTCATCAGTTCCACATTGGTAATCTTGTCATACAGTGCTTACAATTGATTATTTTTAATAAAAATTAAAGACAACTTACAAGTTCACAGAATGTTGCTATGCCTTAAATTAGGAACTTCACATTTCAGGACATAAGAACCCACATATCGAGAATGTCAGAAATAAAGCATGATTAAAAATAAAAATCTGTTTTATTGATGTTCAAAAATGTGAACAATCCTAACCAAATAATTACACAAAAATTATTTCAATAACTATAGCACCGAAATAACAACAGGAAATCTGATTCCATATGAATTGTTTTGATTCAGTTTGGTCAATTCAGTCTACCATACTCTGACTGCTCATAAATACACAGAAAAAACAAAACAAAACTCACATACCTTATAATTTGGCTCATGTTCTATCTGTGCTGCTTCATCATTCTGATCCATTTTTGATAGTTACAGGCCCAAAACAGAAATAGCAGACTGAAAAAGAATTGAAAACTTTTCTTAAAAGGGGGCATATACACCCAGAAATAGACAAAAAAGGTTATTTTTGATTTGCATATAATAATTGTGTTTTAAATATTTATAAGCCTTTTTACTTCGATATTCTTTTTGAATTATGTGTTTACAAGGGGATTGACATAAGTCTTGGGCCTGACCATGAAGGAGTCACAGGAGGAAGATGAAACTAGGCACATTTAACGTTCATCATATTTGCACTGAATGTGTGAAGTACGCGTTTGTTTCTTCAATGGATTTTTCCGCTACGGTGCACGGCGCAATGTACCCTATTGACCGGATCTGCTGCTCCAAAGATTTGACAAAACAATGGAAAAGAAGGAGGCCAGAGCTGTGATAAAATTTCTGATGTTTCAGGGAAAAACACCTACAGAAATACACAGGGAGATGGAACCAATGTTTCGTGATTCTTGTCCTTCATATACTTCGGTAAAAAAACTGGTGTCAACAGTTTAAGTGCGGCCGCTCAAATGTTGCTGATCTGCCAAGATCTGGTAGACCAGCCTCAGAGTGCAATGATGAAAATGCAACAAGAGTGAAGAAAATCATTGACCAGGATCGAAAAGTGACAATTGTGGAGATAGCTAGTAGAGTAAAACTAAATGAAAGAATAGTTTGTAGAATTTTACACAACAGACTGAACATGAGAAAAGTGTGTGCACGCTGGGTTCTGCGACTGTTGACACATGAACAGAAGCAAACGAGGGTAAATTGCTGTCAACAGTTGCTCAAAAAGTGTCAGTCAAAACATTTTTTGGAGACCATGGTGACAGTAGATGAGACTTGGGTACACCATTATGACCCCGAATCCAAAATTGCCAGCATGCAATGGAAAACCCCGGGCTTCCCAACACCTGTCAAGCCGAGAGCGCAGAAATCTGCAGGAAAAGTGATGCTGACTGTTTTTTGGGATGGCAAAGGTGTCCTTTTGAAAGATTATCTGCCTCGTGGCAACACAGTTAATCGACAGTACTATGCAGATCTTCTCACCAAACTAAGAAAGGTTGTGACCAGGAAACGAGGGATAACGCGCACTCAGAATCTTCCTTTGCTTCAAGACAACGCGCCCTCTCACAAAGCACGGCTTATGCAGCTAGCAGCCAACGATTTGAATATTGAAATTCTTCCACACCCACCATATTCTCCAGATTTGGCTCCATCAGACTTTTTTCTATTCCCAAATCTTAAAAAACAGCTAAATGGAAATCATTTTGACAGCGATGAAGAGGTTATACTGGCATGTGATGACTGGTTTAATTTGAAAAATAGGGTGTTCTACTCCCAAGGTCTTTTCAAGGTCAAGCAGAGATGGCAGAAGTGTGTCAATTCAGACGGTGGCTATATTGAAAAGGAATAAACACTATACAAAATTTCAGCTCTCTGTGACATGTCCTTCATGGTCAGGCCCAAGACTTATGTCAATCCCCTTGTATCTGTAATAGTTTATCCTTGGGGATACTGAGCTCTTATCAGATAAGTGTTTTAACATTTTAAAAACTAAACTTTAATGAAAACAGAGCCTGCGATTCACGGTTCCGGTGATATTTTCTACAATTTTAAAGCTATAGCCTTCAAATTTTGCACACTTACAGCCCATGTTATCCTTTATGGCTTGAACCTCCACTTTTTTCTTACATGGTATACAAACAGAGATATTGCTATACAAAGTTCTAAATTTGTGCTATTTAAAAGGGCCCTTTGCAAGAGCCATATCTACAAAGCTCATTGGGGTAGACATTTTTGGGTGGTTCACGCCATAGGTAGGGATGTTATGCACATCATCTGCTGGTTTGGCATTCTTTGCACTTTTTATGTGAGTGAAATTCATTCCCAGGTGCACTGGGGGTTTTCCTTTCATTTTTGTTCATCACTTCATGTTAATTAATTATTTTCAAATAAAACATTAAAATTTATAAAGTAAACTTTGTTCATCATAAAATATAATATCTCTTGTAACATGTGGCCAAATTTTATGTGAACAAGTTCGTTTGTTATTTTTCTGTTAATTTTTTAAAAAGATAACCCATTTTTGGCTGGGTGTGCCCCCTTGTAATTAAGAAAAATCCTACAACAGTGATTAGATACAGGAAACCATATACAGATGAACCTCAGTTAACTCTTTCATTCCAGAGTTATTTTGCACGCTGTGCCAGACTTTTTTGTGGGCAGAATTTTATAGAGTGAAGTGTTCATCTTTCAGTCTAAATTTGTTTGTGAATTTTCCTTTGAACATGTACTTATTATATACCAAACTGTAGGGAAATTGATAGAGAATTGTAATATATAATGTCTTTGGTAGTATTAACACGAGTACGTTCGGTATACCTAAAATATTTTGCATGTAAAATTGAAAAACGCTAAAAAGTTGACTGTAGAAAACGATCTTACCAAAGACAAATTACTGTTGTAGACAATAAAACTTTCTTTTTAGTCTTCAAACGTCAAGTTAATCCATATACAAAGTAAAAAAACATGCTTATGGCCACAATTAGTGCATTTAATGTTATTCACACCAGTTTTTCTGTGTCCTTTGTAAGAAAATAATAAATTATGCAATCGTGCACTACGTAATTTTCAAACGAATAAAGAAGAATAACGTCATATAAAAACTTTTTTACTCTTGTTTAACGTTTTAATAGTATCCCTAGCTTCATCTTCTACCAAGAACTAGTGATCAGATGTTACGGTAGGTCTAGTTTTGTTGCTTTTTGATCGGCCAGAATATGACTACGCCCACTCATCAACTAAATCTAGTATGTCTAGCTTTTCTGCACAGATTCCGTATTTTGACAACAAACTGTGACTGCCAAACAATAATCATCAATGTCAGCAATGTTTCAAAGCAGTTTGACACAGTTATTTGCTTAGGAGACTTAGAAAATGTAAATATAAAGCGTGACATATTTCTCTAGCAATAACAACGAAAAACGCAAACACGCAAATCTTCACAAAAATTGTGATAATAACGTCAAAACACGCACATGTGCTTATTAACTACAGTCAAATTAGTTGTTTAAATAGTAGCGGAAGTCATTCTACGAGCTTTAATATATGAACTGCATAAAACGGACGATTTTTAGGGTTTATTCATGATAAACTAAAAACCACGCTGTGAGCGTTGCTCTGGCACGGCGCGTTGAATTTTGCAACGCTCAGAGCGTTGGTCTGGAGTCAAAGAGTTAAGAAGAATGTTGCTTTCCACACTTCCCCTACACCTTGTCATGATGATGGGCTTGAGTATCTCAGCGACACAAAGAGCAGCGCTAATGGTAGCAGCGGCTATAATGGTGGAAGACAATGAGTCAGACCAGAAAATACAGCCTCTCTTTTTTTTAACTGACAGATTATTTAGGTTGAGTGACTGGATTTTTTTTTGGAGCAAAAAATGCATTGGATCTCAGTTTACAGCTTGGGTGTGATATCTGTGCCTTGGAATCCATTACATCCAACTTCAACAAGCAGTTTTATTGGGTTTGCTTTCCTTAGTCTCTAGCTGTCCCCAGCCTACCTGGAAAGCAGCAGGTGGTTTGAAATCTCTTCTCCTTGTCAATTTTTTCGTCTCCCTGTACCTCTCATACACTGCGAACTCATGAACAGGAACCAGCTTGTAATGCTATCAACAGGTTTCCTCATTGTGTGTGTCTCATTCATCACCAGCATCTTCTTCTCACCTCTTGTTCCACTGTTACTTGTCTAAATCTGTTCGTCAGCTCAGAATTTGTGATATTTCAATCCTTCTATTTTATACAAGTACCCATACATGAAAGTCTTAACTTCTTGAATCTTGTTTCTCTTGCTCTCCATGTCAGAGCCATACAATAGGACTGACTTGATATTTTAGTTCAGGTGTTAATGATTCTTCTTCTTTTTTTATCCTTAGCTACTGACTGTCAAAGCAGTCAGTGGCCTTTACACCTGGCGGCGTCTTGTAGGGCAGCAAAAAACTGCTTTCACTTTGCTCAGTTAATGAATGAGCAAATGATAATGTAGATTTAATCAGATATTCAACAGAAGTCTGAAATAGCATCATATGACAGTGTAGATGATATTGATAGAGCCGGATTTGTTTTAAATGTTGAAATATCAAGCTTTTTCGAGATTTACTAAATTATATGAAAGACGCCAGATGACATTAACAAAATTTCCCATTTGAATTTCACTTCCGACAAGTGAATTTCCTCAGAATCCAGCAACCAATGTATCAACAATACTGCAAGCTTTCATCTAGTTGGATTGTTTATCAGTAACAGATTAAAATCATATTTTAACTCAGTTTTACGCATTTTCACTCTTTTTGTTTATTGTCACCTGTTATTCAAAAAGGCATTTTGAATAAGACGGTATGAAGTTTAGTCACTGAAACTCCGTTGTCTATTGCAAATTACACATAATTTTAAGTTTGATATTGAATTAAACATTAATTAATGATTTTATATGTTTATAACACAAGCCTACTTTAAGTGCCAAATTTAAAAAAAAAAAAGGATTTTGCCTCATTTTTGCGAGGCACATATCCCTCAACCTATATGGTCTGTTGGTTATATTATAGCACATGTCCAAATATAAAAGACCTTGTGGTTTGCATAGAAAAGTGTGTTTTCGCAGATAAACTGAAAAATAAATTTCCATGTTTTGCCAGAAGTCGGCAAGATTTAGAAGCAGCATGTCTCGTGTGCAGAGGTGGCACATTTGCGTCAGTAGCAAAGAAAGTTGCTGCTGATTAAAAAAGAAGAATACATACACTCGCACACACACAAATGCACCAAACACACACATGAAAACATGAACGACACAAGAATGCACTAGAGTCTGAAAGTTTGCATTCAAAGCTGACATTTACAATAGAAACAAACATGAAACCGAAAAAGTAACTGCTAAAGAAGGCCCTTTTGCTTTTCGTACTGTGAAACATCACAATAAGTTGAAATCAGTGGACTGTACTTTAAAACGCTATCCATCTTTCAGAAAGTGCCAACAAATTTGTATGCACCAGAACAACAAAAATTTATGTGACAATGTTTCTGCATGTATTTAAAAAGTAGGATCAAGCACTTTTTAAAATGGTTTTTATCATCTTAATATATCAGCAGACACAAAAATCAAGGTGATTTGATAAAATTATTGTTTGATGTGTAATAAATAAGCTTCACTGTAATTTATTATTGAAAATAAATATGTCCTACTTTTTCATAGGCCTAGTGTCCTCCTTTCCATGGCAAAACGAGAACATTGTCCTCTATTTTGCATTGAACGATATGGTCACCCTATCTTAACTGGCTTCTCATTTCTGGTTTTTTACTGCGAGTCTTCAACATATCTGCATACGAATCTACGATTTCGTTTTCCGTTTGTTAACTTTTTGGACCCAGTAGCCGGCCGAAGGGAAGCATAGTGAACTGGAGGCTGCCATATTAGTCTATTTTTGGCATGTGGCTATTATTACGAACAATGTATGTAATTACCGCGTTTACACGGTTAGGCCTATGTACGAGAATATATTAAATCATGACCATTTGATGCACAAACGACCTGGCCCGGCGATGGACACCTATTCTGATGCAGTCGGCTGGGAATTATGTGCTCCATAGGCATATCCTTCTTCTTCTTCTTCTTGTGATCGCATCTTTGATGTTTACACCGTCACACGAGTTCTCATGATGAATTCGACTGTTGTTTGAAGTTCCTCTTTAGCTCCATATAGCTTTGAGTTTAGTGTTGTGTCATTGGGCCAGTATATCTTTCTTAACTGGTCATACAGAGGACAATCCTGTAGAACATGCTCAGCAGTTTGTTCGTTTAATCCACATGTGCACAGTGGTGAAGCAGACAATCGTAGCTTGTGCATGTGTTTATTTAGTTTGTTATGCCCTGTCCTGAGGCGCAAAATAGTTATCTGTCCCTGCCGGTCGAGAGTGTGATAGTCGTCTTTGGGTTGGTTCTGTTCTCTTCTGATAGTCTGGATAGCTCTCTTTTTCTCAAAGTATGTGACTTCATTATCTTCTTGTTCACATTCTCCTCCCTTTTTTTTGCAAGTTTATCTGCCTTTTCATTTCCGGGTACACCACAATGAGATGGTACCCACTGAAGTATGGTTCTCTTTTTGGCAGCTACCTTGTTTAGTTCATTTCTCAGATGCGGGAGTTTACCACCCTTGGCATATCCAATAATGTTAAAACGCTCCGGCACCGAACATTCAGCTAGGCTAATGTGTGAAACACTGGGTGGGGGTTAAGGTTAGGGCTATATGTGCGTTTTCGCGTTTAACAGGTTTTTTTTTTTTTGGGGGGGTGGGGGGGTGTTAGGTCTATGTCTACATTTTCATTTTTTAACGGTATGGGGGGGGGTGGTTAGGTCTATGTCTGCATATTTGTTTTAGAACCCGTCTGCTATCGTTATGACACATAATTTTGCTGCAGTTCACGCGTTAACCTTGACCCAAAATCTGACGCTTTTTCGAGCTTGCGCTGTTGGAGAAAAAAAAAAAAAGCCTCTAAGCCGAGGAGTGTTCGCGCGCGGTCAAACAGAAATAGGGTGTTGGGTGTTTGGGGCGGATTTTGGTTAGTGTTAATAGTGAGGAAGCTGTATCAAGAACAAAAATGGTGTAATATTACTTGATGAGAAAGACATATCAAACAGATGGGCGGAATACGTAAAAGAACTATTCGAGGACAACAGAGGTAAAAAACCATCACCAGATTCTAATGAAGGCCCAAACATTCTCAGATCAGAAGTAGAGAATGCCATTCATATGATACAAAAAGGAAAATCAGCAGGCATGGATAACATAAACATTGAAATGATAGAAGCTCTGGAGAGCTTTGGTATAGATACAATCACAGAAATATGCAACGATATATACAATACAGGATATATACCACACGACATGAAGACATCAGTTTTCATAACATTGCCCAAAAAACCAAATGCAACAGAATGTTCAGACTTCAGAACAATCAGCCTGATGAGTCATGCAATTAAGATACTGCTCAAAATCATACAGGAAAGAATAAAAAGTAAAGTAGACAGCGAAATCCAAGAAGAACAGTTTGGTTTTAGACGGAACAGTGGAACAAGAGAGGCAATATTTTGCTTAAGAATATTAGCAGAAAAATATACAGAGGTCCAAAAAAGTATGTATATGTGCTTCATTGACTATAAGAAGGCTTTTGACAGAGTCCATCATGAGAAAATAATTGAATGCCTCAAAGACATAGGTATTGATGGAAAAGATATAAGAATACTCAGTAACCTTTATTGGGAGCAAACTGCCACAGTAAGATCGGGAAGGAATTATTCACCATACATAGACATAAAAAGAGGTGTCAGACAAGGTTGTGTGCTGTCCCCCTGCCTATTTAATTTATACACCGAAAAAATTTTCAAACAGATACAGGAAATACCAGGACTGAACATCAGTGGAAGGTCAATAAACAACCTTAGATATGCAGATGATACCGTGTTGTTAGCTGAAAGCGAACAGGAGTTACAAGAACTAGTGAAGCAAGTGAACAGTATAAGTCATGAATATGGACTCGACATTAATATTGAGAAAACAAAAACTATGATAATTAGCAAAACAGACGATAAACCCACATTAAAGATAAGCGTAAATGGGAAAATCCTGGAACAAGTCAAGAGCTATGTATATCTTGGTCATATAATAACAGAAGATGGCAGATGTGAAACAGAAATCAAGAAGAGAATAGGAATGGCCAAAGCTACATTCAACAACATGAAACATATACTGACATCCAAACAGTTATCTCACAAATTAAAACTGAGAATCATAAAGTGTTATATATATTCTGCATTTCTGTATGGTGCAGAAACATGGACGATGAATAAGCATTTGGAAGAAAGAATTGAGGCTCTTGAAATGTGGATATATAGAAGAATGGGGCGTATCTCATGGAAAGAGATGAAAACAAATAAGGAGGTCCTAGAAAATCTAGGTATGAAAAAAGAACTAATGAGGGAGGTCAAAGTTCGGCAGCTAAAATACTTTGGCCACATAAAAAGGCATAACACATTGCAGAAGGGAGAGTTGAAGGCAACCGTGCAAGGGGAAGACAGCGCTATAAGTGGGAAGATAACATCAAGAGATGGACAGGAAAGAGTCTATCAGAGTGCACCACCAAGACAAGAGACAGAAGACGTTGGAGATCCATTACAGCCAACCTTCGTTGTGGAGATGGCAACTGATGATGATGAATAGTGAGTATTTTACAGTGTGTCGAAGAGATACTATTACGTGTGCGGTATCGATAGCGCTGGGGCAAAATGGCTGACCTTGTTCCACTATTCTTCCCCTTTACCCTAGTAGCCTAAGCGGTGGCATTTTGTTAGGCCTACATTGTCTTTTTTACTGTTTAGCCTATAGGCTACCTGTAGCTGTAGCTTAAATTTTTTTCATGGGGATGGATATAAAAGTATTTGTCTTTATTAGGATTTACCTTTTTGGTCCTCGAATCTGCCCGTGGGCTGAATACAAACCTGCTGGTCCGATTGTGAGATAAGAAAATTATAATAACAGACCACAAAAACTACTAAAATATAATCTATAAGAAATATAATTATGTCTACCGTACGTAGCTGCTCTGAAAAGTACAAGGACTCACTTTGAGAAGTGGAACACTTTTCGATTTAGGCCTAGTTGCCAACATGGCCACCGCCGGAAGTTGATTAGAAATTACTGCCAGCTCTTCTTAGTCTTAGAGTAGTCGTTTATTCCCAATAAAGATTACTGCGTTTTTTCATCTTTTCCATCAATACATGTCAATTATGTTCTCGTGGTCGAAGCAGGCGTAACTAGGCTACTTTTTTTGGTTATTTCTATACTGTCTAATAAAAGAAAGCTGTCACGTCTTGTGTTTTGTTCTCAGTAAATGTGAATCGAGAAATTGATAAAGCAAACAAAGCATGTCGATAAGGAATTTATGTCCTGAAAGTAATTAGGTTACAAATCAAAACTGAATAAATGAGTGTCACATGGTCGTACCTTAAAGAAGTGTGATGTCCAAAACAAAAATCATAAACTCAGTAACGAATGTGACCACCACGGACTCGCACCGCTGTACAGCAGCGGCGTCTCATGGAGAGTTACAAACGTCGGATCTAGTCTTCTGGGATGTTGTTCCTTGCTTCAGTAAGCGGGGCAAAGTCTTTTACAGACAGGGGGTATGATGTGTTGGTGTTGTGGGTAGTGGGTTTCCCCCCTTGCTTCACCCTAGGCCTAGTGAATTCTTGTTCATGAAAGGAGCGACCATTGCGGTGTTAGTCTCTTGGCCTAGCAAAACCTCTCATACCCCAAGATCGTTGTGCGTGGTGAAGAGTCACACCCCCCTCGAGGTAGTCCTGGTAACTGAGGGTGCGAATCCTCAGGCTAAACACAACGGATCTAGAGGAGCAAACCTCGATAATAAAGCCGGTGCACTACACCGTACGCGCCCTCTGTGGGTGGGAAGGAGCCAGATGGATACTGAACAAGTCTTGGGAGTGTGGACTGCTCCCTGAAGATCGGAACCCATCGTACAGGCACAGAGACTCAGGACGTGATTTTTTTTTTTTTTCGTACGCCCGCTAATACTCGAGGCGAAATCTCAGGTTATTATTTTATGTCTAACCTGACATTGATTTTACGTGAGTATCCCTTTATTTCTTGTACAGAGACAGGTGTCCCTCGCCATTCAGGCAAATACTCGCCGATTTCGGAGGTACCCATTGCAGCTGGGTCGGCTCAGGAGCCGCCAGTCTCTGGTCGACGACACTCCTTCAAATGTCCTCGCCAGGTCTCGAGTTAATCCAGTCCAAATCCCGGTCGACGAAAAATCCTCAAATGCCGTCGCCCGGGTTTGATCCTGTATCACCCGGTCGCCAGAGCGGTGTCAGGACGTGATGATCCTATTATCTTCAACTCTTGGTCACATGCCTAGAGCCTCAGAGAACTCGGCGTAACCAACAGGCAATTTGGTGGCGGGGAAAGAGCACTGTGAGCCCTACCTTGGCTACGTATCACAAGAAGATGCAGAAACACCCCCTTTATCTCCCCCAGAGCTGACACAGTACACTTCTGGCTCCTACCCGGGGCGGTAGGAAATCCACAGGCACCCCAGCATCACAATGCCATGAAGATTACAAAGTTGGAATTTACTAACTCAAACCTGGCAGAGCAAGTCCTCCATCAGATGCGGCCGATGCTGGGCCCACTGGCGCGTGGACACGTCCCGATCCCCATCGAGACATGCCCGGGGAGCCCACCCCGGCTCAAAAAAGCAGAGAAGGCCACTCTCCAAACCTCCGATGTCTTGCGGGCAGTGTTAGGATGTGCAAGAACATGGACAGGAAGACTCCACAACTTCCCCACTGAAGACACGCCCACGACGACCGTTGCCTCAATTGGCTGTGTGTGGTGTACCCAGAAACGGGGCCTCCCAGTACTGAGGCACAGTTAAGTCCCCGATGTCACTTATCGGTGCAGAGTTGAGAGAGATGGCTGAGCATCACAATCCCCCCTGTGTTGCAGCATGATGAGAACCCAGCATTGCACACTGAGCTTGGGGGGATCACTGGGGCACCAGACTTAATACTGGCTCTTGACTGGATGACCGCATGCAGGAGATTTCTACAATGGAGAGATGGCAGGTGGTGGATATCTGGAAGTGGCTCTGTGCAGGACGTGAGGATTCCTTGGGAGAGCCCAGAACCAGAGCACAGCATTGTGCACGCTCTGCATAGTTGGAGAGCCCCCTGGATGACGGGGAATGCACAGTGTGCTACCCCACCTATCCCCAACTGCTAACTTAGAACCAGAAGTGGGGTCCTCTGTATGCGTGCCAGGCCAGGATAAAATGCCTGGGAAAGAGACTGGAGCTCAGAACTCCCTAACTCAAAGTTGCAGGATGGCAGAAAAGCCACGGGAAAGACAGGTCTATTTTGAAGATAACGCAACCATATTTTCACCATACGAGCTCGGACGCCGCCTCGGTAAACAAGGTCCGCGCAGAGCAGTGACACCCCCAGGCTGCTTGCGAATAGTCTACTACTGGGAACATAAACAGATTAGGGATGAGCCCACTCTCCCGTTGAAGAGGTGCTAAAGTCGTAGATACTGGGCCAGAAGGCGCACCGGAAACCACAGTATCACGCAACTCGCTTTTTTTTAATGGATGAGTACACCGTCAAATAAATCTCGTACTGGTGCTCGCCCTGTGGAGCTCCACCAGGCAGGTGCAGTGCCGGGCTCTGAGCCTCGACAGAGCCCACCCTCAGCTACTGGAGGACCCTCTAGACCGTCTTGTGGAGTCAGCAGACGGCGGAGGAGAACTACTGACCAAAACAAAACAGAAAAAGAGAAACCCAGAGTGCCACTTGTCATGATGCACTGGAATGCAGAGGGAGTGAACAGCAAGCAGGCTGGATACAGCAAAAAGACAGAGCTGGAAAACATCTTGTATGAGAAGCAAGTCAGTGTTTGCTGTATCCAAGAGACTCACTTGAAAGCAGATCAAACCTTTAAAATAAGGGGATATCAATGCTTCAGATCCGACAGACAAGATAGACGAAAAGGAGGAGTACTTACTCTTGTAAGGAATAACATTCCTGCACACGAAAGGAAAACCTTCATGGATGGAGCAGAATATCAGCTGTTGCAGATAAAGGTAGACAAGATGGAAATAGAACTCCTGAACTATTACTGTCCGAACAACAAACCCCTGAGTCTCAGCTCTATACAGGTACCAGCCACCAACTTTATAGCAGTTGGAGACTGTAATAGCCACTCCCAGAGCTGGGGCTATAACCATCTGGATCACAGAGGTGAAGAGGTTGAAACTTGGCAAGATGATCACTCCCTAATCCTAGTCAATAATGCCACAGATACTCCTACCTTCTACTCCAGAGGATGGCACACAACTTCAACACCAGATCTTGAAATTAATATGAAACAAATATAAAGGTATGTTATCAGGCACTCGCAGGAAACAAAGAAGCAGAACACCAGACAACAGAAAAACAACAGACATGAGTGGCTTACCCAGGATTTGAACACTGGACCTTCCGTGCGACAACCCCGCCTAGCCATGCAAGCGAATCACACTATCCGCTCTGCCATCTACGCATCATCAAAAAATGATGTTTCAATGGCAGGTCAATAGTGCGAACCACAATACACGACACCAGAAGTCCTCCATGGGCAGTTCAGCCTATTAATGACGCAATCACTTCTGTTGTATTTCTATCAAGCAGTATAGGCCGAATCCAACAAGACCCTTAGGACCTTAATACTGTGTCCAGTAAATGATAGTAGACTAGAACAGTGAGAACAGGATAGTGGGTAGGTTTGGTATTGTACAAACATTTATTACAAATAAGGGAGGGAAACCTGAGGCCTGTAAACAGTAAATTAATATGAAATTAATATGAAACAAATATAAAGGTATGTTATCAGGCACTCGCAGGAAATAAAGAAGTAGAACACCAGACAACAGAAAAACAACAGACATGAGTGGCTTACCCAGGATTTGAACACTGGACCTTCCGTGCGACAACCCCGCCTAGCCATGCAAGCGAATCACACTATCCGCTCTGCCATCTACGCATCATCAAAAAATGATGTTTCAATGGCAGGTCAATAGTGCGAACCACAATACACGACACCAGAAGTCCTCCATGGGCAGTTCAGCCTATTAATGACGCAATCACTTCTGTTGTATTTCTATCAAGCAGTATAGGCCGAATCCAACAAGACCCTTAGGACCTTAATACTGTGTCCAGTAAATGATAGTAGACTAGAACAGTGAGAACAGGATAGTGGGTAGGTTTGGTATTGTACAAACATTTATTACAAATAAGGGAGGGAAACCTGAGGCCTGTAAACAGTAAATTAATATGAAATTAATATGAAACAAATATAAAGGTATGTTATCAGGCACTCGCAGGAAATAAAGAAGTAGAACACCAGACAACAGAAAAACAACAGACATGAGTGGCTTACCCAGGATTTGAACACTGGACCTTCCGTGCGACAACCCCGCCTAGCCATGCAAGCGAATCACACTATCCGCTCTGCCATCTACGCATCATCAAAAAATGATGTTTCAATGGCAGGTCAATAGTGCGAACCACAATACACGACACCAGAAGTCCTCCATGGGCAGTTCAGCCTATTAATGACGCAATCACTTCTGTTGTATTTCTATCAAGCAGTATAGGCCGAATCCAACAAGACCCTTAGGACCTTAATACTGTGTCCAGTAAATGTAGACTAGAACAGTGAGAACAGGATAGTGGGTAGGTTTGGTATTGTACAAACATTTATTACAAATAAGGGAGGGAAACCTGAGGCCTGTAAACAGTAAATTAATATGAAATTAATATGAAACAAATATAAAGGTATGTTATCAGGCACTCGCAGGAAATAAAGAAGTAGAACACCAGACAACAGAAAAACAACAGACATGAGTGGCTTACCCAGGATTTGAACACTGGACCTTCCGTGCGACAACCCCGCCTAGCCATGCAAGCGAATCACACTATCCGCTCTGCCATCTACGCATCATCAAAAAATGATGTTTCAATGGCAGGTCAATAGTGCGAACCACAATACACGACACCAGAAGTCCTCCATGGGCAGTTCAGCCTATTAATGACGCAATCACTTCTGTTGTATTTCTATCAAGCAGTATAGGCCGAATCCAACAAGACCCTTAGGACCTTAATACTGTGTCCAGTAAATGATAGTAGACTAGAACAGTGAGAACAGGATAGTGGGTAGGTTTGGTATTGTACAAACATTTATTACAAATAAGGGAGGGAAACCTGAGGCCTGTAAACAGTAAATTAATATGAAATTAATATGAAACAAATATAAAGGTATGTTATCAGGCACTCGCAGGAAATAAAGAAGTAGAACACCAGACAACAGAAAAACAACAGACATGAGTGGCTTACCCAGGATTTGAACACTGGACCTTCCGTGCGACAACCCCGCCTAGCCATGCAAGCGAATCACACTATCCGCTCTGCCATCTACGCATCATCAAAAAATGATTTTTCAATGGCAGGTCAATAGTGCGAACCACAATACACGACACCAGAAGTCCTCCATGGGCAGTTCAGCCTATTAATGACGCAATCACTTCTGTTGTATTTCTATCCAGCAGTATAGGCCGAATCCAACAAGACCCTTAGGACCTTAATACTGTGTCCAGTAAATGATAGTAGACTAGAACAGTGAGGACAGGATAGTGGGTAGGTTTGGTATTGTACAAACATTTATTACAAATAAGGGAGGGAAACCTGAGGCCTGTAAACAGTAAATTAATATGAAATTAATATGAAACAAATATAAAGGTATGTTATCAGGCACTCGCAGGAAACAAAGAAGCAGAACACCAGACAACAGAAAAACAACAGACATGAGTGGCTTACCCAGGATTTGAACACTGGACCTTCCGTGCGACAACCCCGCCTAGCCATGCAAGCGAATCACACTATCCGCTCTGCCATCTACGCATCATCAAAAAATGATGTTTCAAATCCTGGGAAGCCACTCATGTCTGTTGTTTTTCTGTTGTCTGGTGTTCTGCTTCTTTGTTTCCTGCGAGTGCCTGATAACATACCTTTATATTTGTTTCATATTAATTTCATATTAATTTACTGTTTACAGGCCTCAGGTTTCCCTCCCTTATTTTGTAATAAATGTTTGTACAATACCAAACCTACCCACTATCCTGTTCTCACTGTTCTAGTCTACTATCATTTACTGGACACAGTATTAAGGTCCTAAGGGTCTTGTTGGATTCGGCCTATACTGCTTGATAGAAATACAACAGAAGTGATTGCGTCATTAATAGGCTGAACTGCCCATGGAGGACTTCTGGTGTCGTGTATTGTGGTTCGCACTATTGACCTGCCATTGAAACATCATTTTTTGATGATGCGTAGATGGCAGAGCGGATAGTGTGATTCGCTTGCATGGCTAGGCGGGGTTGTCGCACGGAAGGTCCAGTGTTCAAATCCTGGGTAAGCCACTCATGTCTGTTGTTTTTCTGTTGTCTGGTGTTCTGCTTCTTTGTTTCCTGCGAGTGCCTGATAACATACCTTTATATTTGTTTCATATTAATTTCATATTAATTTACTGTTTACAGGCCTCAGGTTTCCCTCCCTTATTTGTAATAAATGTTTGTACAATACCAAACCTACCCACTATCCTGTTCTCACTGTTCTAGTCTACTATCATTTACTGGACATAGTATTAAGGTCCTAAGGGTCTTGTTGGATTCGGCCTATACTGCTTGATAGAAATACAACAGAAGTGATTGCGTCATTAATAGGCTGAACTGCCCATGGAGGACTTCTGGTGTCGTGTATTGTGGTTCGCACTATTGACCTGCCATTGAAACATCATTTTTTGATGATGCGTAGATGGCAGAGCGGATAGTGTGATTCGCTTGCATGGCTAGGCGGGGTTGTCGCACGGAAGGTCCAGTGTTCAAATCCTGGGTAAGCCACTCATGTCTGTTGTTTTTCTGTTGTCTGGTGTTCTGCTTCTTTGTTTCCTGCGAGTGCCTGATAACATACCTTTATATTTGTTTCATATTAATTTCATATTAATTTACTGTTTACAGGCCTCAGGTTTCCCTCCCTTATTTGTAATAAACACCAGATCTTGCCTTCGCCACCCCAGATATAGCTGGATCTATTAGTAGAGAAGTAGGAGACCAACTAGGGGGAAGCGACCATCGCCCAATCTTTCTTACTGTCCAGAGTGCAACTCTCAGTACAGGCCCAGCCATTACAAGATAGAACTACAAAAAAGCCAACTGGGGTTTATTCAGGCATCAGGTGAACACGCTGCTGTCTACCCTCAAGGTACAGAACAGAGACATTAATGAAGTGGTAAAAGACTTCAACAGATGCATACTACAAGCTGCAAAAGAAACCATTCCCAAAGGATGCCGGCGTAACTACATACCATACTGGTCCAGCACACTCCAAGAACGTCAGGAAGCTATGGACAGGGCTAGAAAGGATGCAGAGTCTCAGCCTTCATTTGAAACTCACAACAAATGGAAAAAGGCTGTAGCAGAGTTTCAGAGATGTGGTGGATTTTGATGTTATGAATTGTTGTAGGTGTTATTATTGTAATAAATGAGATTAGCTATGAAGGTCCCTAAATTTACCCAATAGTATTGTGAACTTTTTAGGGTACCTTTCCGCTACCATCCTTTTTATCTCATTCAAAATGTATTTATATTATTATATTAAATGACTTTGTGTAATGTCTAGGGTTATGATGGTAGAGTGTAAGGTACAACAACCAACAAACGTACAAACAAATAGTTTATTATTCACAACACCATACAGTACTACCACAATAACATACAGACGACACTTTAGAAGGCTATCTTATTAAGACTGTGGTTGAAATTTGTGTAAATATAAATTTTACAATTTATTATCCTGATTCTAATTTATTTTGAATCAGGACTGACAATTTAAAAGTGAAATCAAATACTTATTTACATCAGTCCAATAGCACAGTATATCTTCTGTCCATACATAAAATTATTAATTGAATAGAATTATGTAGTGTTCTCCTACTTTAAGGTAATACTGGTGGGATCACTAGGTGGTTGGTTAAAGTCATTTCCCTTTTAGTCATGTTTGTTTCTAATTGTCACTTGTGGGACTATTAAATATTTGTCCCAGTTGTATTCACAGTTACTTTATTCCTTTTTAAACAGTTGAGCTCTCAGGTGCCGAACAAGAACTTATCTTGGCCGTAGAATATAGTTGAACCTTTCCTCTGCTCGCTTGACAATCTGTTCCCTGTTTGATAGGCAATGGCCACTAGCATGGGCTCTCAGTAAACAAGCAGAGTCCTGAATCAATCAGCTTTCAAGCGTTTGGTACCACATTAACGTCAGTACCCAGGACCTCTGAAATCTGAAGGTATGCATCCTTCGTAATATCTAGCATACACTAATAGTCCACAGTTAAGGACATGTACATTACAAACAAACAAAAGGATCATATCCCTATACAAACCCCATGCCACCATTTTCTTTTGATGTGACAATGTACACCAGTATTCCTCTCCCCTAATAGTTACAACGCCACTGCATTTCCAGCTGTAATCTCTTCCATAGAATAGGATAGGTGTTATGCTCCTTTATGACAATCATACCTATTCTTGTAGTTTTACACCTCTCTGACAGTCTATCACATGGTGGATCAATCTTTAGGCTTTGTCTCATGTTCGCTATAGACCCACTCATGTCCAGACATATTTTATTATTTCACATTCAATTTTTATATAAAATACAGGTTAATAGATGTCAAGCTTACCACAATTTTCAATGAAATATACACAGTGATGATGACTTGACACAGTTTCGATCTGTTTTATTGTCCAGGCTGCCTAGAAATTGTATTTTGAAAGCACAGCCTGATCTCATCTATCTCTGTTAGAATTTCTTAGGAAAATGGCGTTCCCTCTAACGCTTATTCTGACAATATCGACGCAGTTGGCCAATCACTTTTAATTTTAAGTGTAAATACTGTCTTTTCAAAATTATCATTCAAACTTTTCCTACGTCTCTAGGTTATTTATGTTTATTCAGAGGTCAGCCAATAATATTTAGTCTCACTTCAAATGGCATCCAATCGGATTCGCTGTACTATGTTAGCCTGTCTGTCACCTACTTTTTTTTCCAAAAAATATGCGATCCAATCTAAGCAGATATGACCTGACCTGACAGTATCTCTGATCTCCATGTATTGTTTTATCATTATTTGATTAGTTAAGGGACTATTTATAAAACTAACAACATATTCTTGGTCAGCAAGTCCTCATGTACACGAATATAAGATTTTTAAGGGGCTATGTGGTTTAGTTCAAAATTCTATAATTTTTTCCATGTTAGTTGTTTATTTTTAAACTACCTCTCGTCCCTTTTTTTCCATGTAATATCAAGCTGAATACGAGAGCTTAGGTCATTCATAATAAGAGCTTAACATGTTTACATGACGTAGTGTCCACAATTCTAACTTTTTTTCATTGTATTTGGGGGAAACCCCTAATGCAAGGCTTGCCACTTGCTATAGTTGGCTTTTAGTTTAAAATCAAGGCGAAACGTATTAGCATTTTCATCTCCTTGCCCCCTCCTCGTTCCACAATGCATTTTAGGGAAATGTTTCTTAGAACTAGGAAAAAGTGGGTGTTTATGTCAAGGACGAATTTGAAAAATAGGGTACCGTTTTGGTCGGCTATTCGTTAGCAATTAATAATCTGAAGGCTTAGGCGACACCAACCGTTCTAGCAGAAAATTCTTTTGTACTTTCTTATCTTTGCCTTTATGCCCTATATTGTTATATACTAATTTAGCTATTGTATTTAGAAATTCACTACACATGTCCCCCCTTTAGAACAGACGATCATATGTCAGTTCTTATTTCCAAATACACATAGATGAATTTACTATCTATGCTTGGTGACTACTCTGATGTTCGTCGTACGGATGTCTGCTTAAAAAATCAGCGCCAACGTTGGTTTTTCCGGGAATGTACTCTATGGTAAACTGAAATGGCTGTAAGAGCAAAGACCAGCGTAACAATCTAGCATTTTCATGCCTTGCTTGTGACAGACACACGAGTGGTTTATGGTCTGTCTGGATCTTAAATGATTTTCCACAGAGATAAATTTGGAACTTTTTTATGCCCCTTATAACTGCCAGACATTCTTTTTCGCTTGTTGATTATTTTTGTTCTGCTGTGTTCAACTTACGACTAGCATAAGCTACTGGGGTTAATTCCTCATCAAGTGAATTTGACCTTTGTAATAGGGCTGCACCCAAACCGATATTACTAGCATCCGTTCTTAGAATGAATTCTTGACTCAAGTCAGGTAATTTCAAAATAGGCCTGCTTGTGAGCTTTTCTTTCAATTCTTGGTATGCTAATTCACACTGCGCTGTCCAAATAATTCTATCAGGATTTCCTTTGCGCGTTAAATCAGTCAATGGAGCACATATTGAGTTAAAGTTTTTAATATATTTTTGGTAGAAACCACATAATGAGACAAAAGATCTCACATCTTTTTTTTGTTTGTGGTCTTGGTGCCTTTTTTAACTTCTCCAGGTTCTTGGGGTCAGGGGTCATGTTTCCCTGATGCACTGTGTGGCCCAAGAATTCCAGCTCTTTACATACAACACAGCATTTCGTCGGTCTAGCTGTCAAATTGGTCTCTCTCAGTCGATCAAATAACATATTCAGAGAGTTAATGTGTTCCTCAAATGTTTCTGTTGCTATGAGAATATCATCCATGAAGTTGGTGATGCATGGATTCTTCAGGGGATCCAGTAACTTTCTCATCATCCTCGAAAACACACTCGGTGCATTTTTCAGCCCGAATGGCAACATATTAAATTCATAATGTCCTTCCGAGGTGCTAAAGGCTAAATAAGGTTTTACTTCCGGCTTTACTGGAATCTGATAGTAGCCTTTACTCAGATCCACTTTAGAGAAATATTTAGCTCTATTCAGCCTGGCAAACAGCTGATTTGTATCAGGTAATTGATCTACCTGACCTTCTGTGACAGCATTCAGTTTCCTGTAATCTATACACAGCCTGTGTTCTCCAGAGGGTTTTCTTAACAGAACCACACTGGAACTGTAGGGAGATTCACTGTGCGAGATAATCTCTTCTCTCAACAGATAATCTATCTCCTCCCTTAAAGCTTTTTCCTTAGCGAACGGAATCGAATAGGCTTTCATACAGATTGGTGTTGGGTCTATGAGTTTCATATCATACTCCAATAAATTTGTATGCCCCGGACGGTCCGTTAACACATCTGTATGATTATTCAGAACCTGTTGAACCCTCTCCCTCTGATTTTCCGTTAAGTGTGTGCTGATTTTGACCTGTGCAGCGGTTTCACAGGGATGTAAAGGATATTCATGAGAAGTGAGTGGTTCCTTTTTCATCTCCATTGCAACAGACAAGGTCAGTAGGTGTGTCTCTTCCTGGTTTTCTCTGTCTAGATATTTCTTCAGGAGATTCACATGATAGATTTTCTCTTTCCCTTTCTTATCTATCTTATAATTTGTTCTAGACACCTTCTCTAGAACTGTATATGGACCTTGCCATCCAATTTGCAATTTATTCTGGCTGTCGGGCAGTAGGAGGAGCACCTTCTCTCCCACAGCTAATTCTCGATCCTTCGCTTTTTTATTGTAATAGGCAGCATGCTTTTTCCTGGCTTGTCTCAAATTTTCATTGGCAAGTTTCCAGCCAGTTTTTAGACGAGTGGTCAGTTCGTTCACATATTGATATGATGAGGTAATATTTTCTTCTGCCTTTTCATCGGTCCAGGTCCTTAACAATGCTTCCAAGGGACCTTTTATTGGCCTTCCAAATAACAATGTTGCCGGGGCCATACCGGTTGAACTATGGGGTACCTCCCGATAGGCAAACAAGGCGGCGGGAAGATACTGATCCCATGTATCTGGTTTTTCATGTGCCAACTTCCTCAGGATCGACATGTTAAATCTTTCCACTTGGCCATTTCCTTGAGGATCATACGGGCTACAATGAAAGTGTTTGGCTTGAAAGATCCTGAATACTTCTTCTGTTAGTTTCCCCTTGAACTGAGAGCCATTATCAGTAAAGATTTGGTTGGGAAAGCCTAACCTAGTGAAGATTGTGAGTAATGCCTCTGCCACATGCTTCGAATCAATTGATGACAGGGCTACCGCCTCTCCCCACATAGAACAAGTGTCCACCAGAGTCAGAATGTAACTGTTCCTCCTCTTGGTCCGAGTGAGAGGTCCCACAATGTCCACGGCAACTCTTTCAAAGGGGGTTCCCACTATGGGCATTTCCCCTAGAGTTACTGGAGCAGTTCAATGCTTTTGAGCTACCCGTTGGCACTCTGGACAGGATTTTACATATCTTTTTATGTCTTCAGTTATTCCTGGCCAGAAATAGTGACAAGCTATACGCTGTCCTGTTGCGCTGATACCCATATGACCACTGAAGGGAATCGCATGCCCTAGTTCCAACACTTTAGTCCTATATGAATTTGGAAGGACCAGCTGTCCGTGACCATTGGATCCATTTCCAGCCTTCCTATATATCAATTTGTTCTTCATATAGAAATCTCCCTTGCCTGGAGGTGTATGACATTTGGGCAATTTCTTAAAACAAGGCCTGAGGGTCTTATCCTCCGCCTGTGCCTTTCTCATCTCATCTGGATGGGTATTTATCGGATTATCTTCCTCCTTTTTAGACTGTGCTCTGGTCTGCACTGTTGCCAGGGTCACAGGTCTCTTGGGATTTCCCAAGAAGACATATCTACACCCCAATATAAGAGGGTAGATTGGTTCATTTATCACTGCTGCTTTTATGATTCCTTCCACATATCGCGTTTTCACATTTATCCTGGCGACGGGAAGTGTCATGGTCGCTGCGTCCTTTGTTGCAGTTTGAATCTCCACTGTTTCTGTGGTGTATTGATCTGCCTGCACCAGGTGAGAACTCACAACTGAATCATAATCTAATCCAGTATCATACAAACACCTTATGGTGACACCATTGCATGTTACATCTTCACACACTGGGGGGTGGTAAGGTTCCTGTTGTTCAGTAGGGTTGACCTTTACTCCCTTTCTCCCCATTTTCATTGCAGCGCAAGTAGGAGTTTTCCTTCTACAATTTTCAGTGTTATGGTTGTCCATCCGACAATTTTTACAATACTTCTTTCCTTGGTTAAAAGGTTTTCTGTCATTATATTTCCTTTCATTGAATTGTGAGGTTTTATTATTATAGTCATTGCGTGGCCTATCAAACTGGTGCTTACCTTTGTTCTGGTCTCTATGGTCAAACTTATTAAAGTTTTGAGGTGCCTTAAAATTGTCTACCTGTTTCTTTTTATTACCAACTACCTCTGTCTGGGCTGCCTGATACCTCTCAGCGACATTGAGTAACTCACCCAGCCTCTCTGCACCTTGTTCCATGAGAAACTTTCTCAGGTCTGGAGCCATGGACTCTCTTAGTTGCTCAATAAGGATCATCTCCTTAAGATCTTGGGTTTTCCCCAGAGCAGTCCATTTCTCCAAGTAGGTCTCTAACCGTGCAGAGAACTGGTGATAAGTCTCACCCGACAGTAGTTTGGCATTTCTAAATTTTTTTCTATAAAATTCTCCGTTCTTTTCGTATCTTAATAACAGAGCCTGCTTTAGCATGTCATAATTGTCCTGGTCATCTCTGCTCATCTTGGCGAAAACTTCATAAGCTGTACCCCTGAGTCCTTGAGATAACTTGAGGCTCCACCCCTCTCTCTCTCTCTCTAACCCATATGTAGTAGCTAAAAGCTCAAATCTACTTAAATACCCTTCAATGTCATCTTCTTTCTCAACAAAATTGTCTAAATGAAAACCCATAGCTGAGGTTGAGGCTCCCTGACTAGCAGTGGCATCAGAGGTAAAGGGGCTGGCACCATTTTCAGGAGCATGGCCTTGAAATTCTAACTCCCTTAGTCGTAGCTCATGCTCCCTCTGTAATCTTTTTTCTTCTTTTTCTGCTTCCCTCTGCAGTCGTTTTTCTTCTCTTTCTGCAGCCTGTCTCTTTTCCTCTGCTTCCCTTTCAGCAGCCTGTCTCTTTTCCTCTGCTTCCCTTTCAGCAGCCTGTCTCTTTTCCTCTGTCTCCAACTTCTCTTCATATTGGAGCCTTTTTATCTCTGCCTCCCTATCTGCCTCCAATGCCCTAGCCTCATTGTCAGCCTCAATCTGCAGCCTCTTAATTTCTTTGTCAGCCTCAATTTGTAACTGTAATTTTCTTTCTTCTGCTATCTTCCTATCCTCCCTTTCAATATAACATAGACCATCATAGAGAGATAAGAAAAGAAATACTGGCAACCATGAGACAGACAGATACTTCTGCCCCAATGAGGGAACCCATCACACTAGGAGAACTACAGAACGCTATTTCCAAGCTTAAGTTTCAAAAGTCACCCGGCCCAGACAAAATCAGCAACGAAATGCTAATAAATCTGAGCTCAGCAGCAAAGACAAAACTGCTTGAGATATTCAACCACAGCTGGTTGAAAGGAACGGTACCCCAAGTATGGAGAGAAGCCATCACAATACCCATACTAAAGAAAGGGAAATGTAAGACCGAGGCTGCAAGTTACCGGCCAATCAGTCTCACAAGCTGTGTTGGGAAGACTATGGAGCGAATAGTCAACCACAGATTGAAATGGTATTTAGAGTCTGAGCAGATCCTGGTGCCGAAACAAGCTGGATTTAGAGAATGCTACAGTATAGAAGACCAAGTTACTTACTTGTCTCAAGCAATAGAAGATGCCTTCCAGGAGAAGAAAAAGGTCCTAACGATCTGGGTCGACTTCAAGCAGGCCTTTGACAAGGTGTGGAAAGATGGCCTCATTGCAAAACTTAGGAGAAGTGGAATCCAAGGCAACATGATGAAATGGATCCAGTCATACTTGCATAACAGGAGAACTAGAGTCACTCTTGACGGTCTGCAGAGCAGAAAAGTGTTGCTCCATCAGGGGGTACCTCAAGGAGGAGTAATTTCCCCAACACTCTTCCTTGTTTACATCAATGACCTGGTGAAAGATCTCCCTGCAGGAGTTAAAGCTGCCTTATATGCAGATGACCTAGTACTCTGGTGCGCTGATGAAAATGTCACCACAGCAAATTATAGAATGCAGCGGGCAGCAGACATGCTAGTGTCATGGGCAGACAAAACCTCCACAACACTGTTCTCCCTCGCCCCCAAGGACAAATCAGCTAACATACACCTAGGGACAACCGTGATCAAGGAAGAAAGCTACCCCACCTATCTTAGGGTGACATTTGACCAAAGGCTTACATGGAATAAGCATATTGAAAATGCAGAAGGAAAGGCCCGAAGACGACTAGGCATACTCAGAAAATTAGCAGGTACCAACTGGGGAGCAAATGAACGAAATCTAAAGAAGATTTATAATGGAGTAATAAGACCACACTTAGAGTTTAGCTCAGCAGCATGGTCATCAGCTGCTAACTCACATCTGCAGTCTTTGGACAAGGTGCAAAATCAAGCTCTCAGGCTCATTACAGGAGCCATGAAAACTACACCAATAACAGAGATGCAGAAGGTTGCTGGATTACAGACATTGTCCCATAGAAGAGACACAAAAACCATGATCCAGATGGAAAAGTACAACAGTATGCCAATGCACCCAATGAAGGCAAGACTAGATGATCTGGCATTGGGACGTCTAAAGCGTAGCAGCTTTGTGCATCGGGGAAAAAGACTTATAAGACAGCATCAAGAAGACCTATCCATGAAGACAACACCACTGAAGCCCACCCTATACCCTGTACCATGGGAGCAGGCCAGCAGTGCCCTCCAAATTAATACATCAGTCAGTGGTCTCACAAGTGGATGTGAGTATAATGATCTGCAAAAACGAACTGCTACATTGAGTATGATCCAAGAAAGCTATCCCGATCAATCATGGATACATGCCTATACAGATGGATCAGCAACTAATGCTGTTAGGAATGGAGGTGCCGGTATCTTTATCTCATATCCTGACAACCACTATGAGACTAGGCACATTCCCACTGGTAAATTCTGTTCCAACTATACAGCTGAGGTTCAAGCTCTAGAGCAAGCTGCAAATATGATTTATAACACCAACTCTGACTGCCACCAGGTAGTCATCCTCACAGATGCACTGTCTGTCCTGCAAGCTCTCAAGGGTGGTAAACTCCCGCATCTGAGAAATGAACTAAACAAGGTAGCTGCCAAAAAGAGAACCATACTTCAGTGGGTACCATCTCATTGTGGTGTACCCGGAAATGAAAAGGCAGATAAACTTGCAAAAAAGGGAGGAGAATGTGAACAAGAAGATAATGAAGTCACATACTTTGAGAAAAAGAGAGCTATCCAGACTATCAGAAGAGAACAGAACCAACCCAAAGACGACTATCACACTCTCGACCGGCAGGGACAGATAACTATTTTTCGCCTCAGGACAGGGCATAACAAACTGAATAAACACATGCACAAGCTACGATTGTCTGCTTCACCACTGTGCACATGTGGATTAAACGAACAAACTGCTGAGCATGTTCTACAGGATTGTCCTCTGTATGACCAGTTAAGAAAGATATACTGGCCCAATGACTCAACACTAAACTCAAAGCTATATGGAGCTAAAGAGGAACTTCAAACAACAGTCGAATTCATCATGAGAACTCGTCTGACTGTGTAAACATCAAAGATGCGATCGCAAGAAGAAGAAGAAGCTTCAGTAAGCGCTGTATACAACTGGTCCAAGGTCTCTGGCTGATAATGGAGGGTGGGCGCCCTTCTGTCTACATGGTCCCAGAGATTTTCAATGAGATTCAAGTCAGGGGACAGAGCTGGCTAAGGATCGAGGATGTTCACATTAGCTGCATTGAGGTAGTCTAAGGCTGCCACTGCTCTGTGAGGCGAGGCATTGTCTGGCGTGTAAATTAGACCCGGTTCATATCGGTGAAGGAACGGCAGAGCGTGCGGCTGCAGTACGCGACGTATGTAGCGGTTGACGTTAAGGGTTCCTTCAATTCTGACAAGATTGGTTCTGTGCTCGTGGGAACGTACATGCTGTTGCCTGAGCAAGTTGGAAGTGGTTGCGCAGATGTGTCGCAGAGTGAAGATAATTTGCTTATTTGACATTTTCTGTCCATCCTGTATATTGCTTTATTTTCTGTCTATACTAAGTTTCTGAAAAAAATGTTTCTCTCGCACTTGCCTTTCCCACCTTAACTCAGGTGAAGGTCCGGTCAACCAGCGTCCATATCTGTTAGGATATGGCCTGTCTTCTGTCCCATTGTTAATACTTTTGAGCTCAGAACCACAGAACGTACAATCGTGACATTCAAAATGCAAACTTGTGACGAAATGCACGATATGTGAGTTCTTATCCTGAAATGTCAAGTTCCTAATTTAAGACATTGCAACATTCTGTGAACTTGTAAGTTGTCTTTAATTATTATTTAAAATAATCAATTGTAAGCACTGTGTGACAAGATTACCAATGTGGAACTGATCACGTAAACTAGACAAGTACAAGTGAAACAAGAGATGACAAATAAAAAAAAAACTGGTGGTGGAGAAGACACCGAATGAGGAAACCCGTGTTTAGCATCTTTGGTTCTCTCAGGCAATATCGGTACATTTGTGGTACTGATTTTTATTATGTGCTGTTAATTATAGCATTTTTCTTTCTTTATTTATTTGTCTGCTAAGTAGCAAATATGTGATTGTATCAAATCACCCTGTAGGTGATAAATATCACATTTGTGACACTCCTTGCAGATATACCAGGGCCTACGAGAAGCTGAGATGACAGTCGCCGGCGCGTTTAGATTGAAACGCTGATAGGACGACATTGCCGTCTGTGTGACACCTGCGGGCAGACAAGTGATCTAATCGCGTCTGGTCACATGTTTAAAATAGTAATCATGGATTTATTACGTTTTAGACAATATGAGCCTACAAATGTGTTGGTGAGAGTGTATGCAAGACATCTCATCACCATACATGGGAGACATGACCTTTTGAGAAAATTTTCCGTATAGGAACTAATTTGAAAGTGCCTCACCCGACCTGTTTGAAATGATTGGATCTTTCTGATTAGATTCATAACATCACTGGAGGGAATATAGGCTGACAATTTCACAGTTTTATTTCTCTGTGATTTGCACTCTCGCCAAGACAACATCAGACCTCACCACAGTGAAGAACTGGATTCCTAATTGTTATCCAGACCTTCTATTGGAGAACCAGATAAGACTTAGACAAGCACAGGAAATCTCTACATTTAACAAGGAACAACGGAACTAGGAAACTAAAGAAACAAGGAGTCAGAAGGGGCAATCTATTGTAAAATTAAAAGAAATCCCAGACACGTGTTGTAAGAGAATGATTCGTCTCTTTTATTCATCTGTGCGACAAGTCTGTAGCCAGAATTGGCGTAAGTTGTGATATACATTTCATATTTTATTACTAACATGTGAACTAACATATAAACGTATGTATTACCATGTGAAGTTTAATGTGTGAAACTTGCTAAGGGATGTCAAAGTCATTTGAGGCTGGCAGCCTCAGCGTATATAATGATGATTCATGAACCACCACTGCAAGGGCTAGTGATTGCTTTATTGATAGTTTCGTAAAGAGAACTAAAAGCATAACGTAGTTCCAGGTTTCCTATGGAGCAGTGTCGTGAAACGAGTGTGTAAACCCACTTCTTAGTTAATCACTATGTCGAGATACAACTATGTCCAGCCAATCAACGAGCAATGTTCACCAGTCTCTGAGCCAGAATAAATTACCCGAAGTATACGCCAGGAAAAACTTAAGCCCTGTTTTTCGGATGTCGGTCGCGGCCATCTTGTCTCCCAATATGGCGGAATACAGAATAAAATTAGGCATAAGCCCTGTTTTACGGGAGTCGGCCTAGGTCACGGATTGTACGGCGGATGGTACAAAACCGCATACAGCCAATCAGCTTGCCACGCCGAGAACTAATCAACAGCATTCCTTAAGCAGTAAAAGTTACCTCATCTACCTATATATACGGGCGAGATTTTATTCAAACTCACACACACACCAACCTGAAGCCAGCTAGACGACATACTGGAGAAGAGAAGCTGTCAACCTTTGATTTATTGCTTAACTGCGTGATCGGGAACGCTTGCTTCACTAAAAGTCGTCTGGCCTGTTTAAATCTTGAAGGGTAAATATATTTACTATACACTTGTAGGAAAATAGGCCTACAGCAGATAGATAATGTTTGTATTTGTTGTGTGTCAATTATACTACCTACACCTGTATATATATTTAATATAAATTTTTTCACTATGAATGTATCAGGTTACTGATTGTATCTTGGGGAATTAGATATAATGATTGTATTTCCTGATATGATTGATGAAGACGAAAACCAACTGAAACATAACCAAAACAGTCCTTGTTAGGACTCAATCTATTGTCTCATATAACTCCAATCTCTTGTCTCCTATAACTCCAATCTATTGTCTCATATAAAGCCAACTGAAATATAACCAAAACAGTCCTTGTTAGGACTCTATAACTTCAATCTATTGTCTCGTATAACTCCAATCTATTGTCTCATATAACTCCAACCTGATATATATAACCAAGCAGTCCTCGTCTCATATACTCCTATCATCAGAACCCAACAATATTGTTAGGATATGTTACCAGCCAGTATAGCACTTGTCAGAGAGGGCCTGGTATATTATAGGGGGAAGGAAACGGTTGTATCACACCTAGGTGTACATACTATTGGATGTATTCATGTATTGAATTTATATTATTGGATGTATTCATGTATTGAATTTATATTATTGGATGTATCCATGTATTAATTTATCAGAAAGAATGTTTTACAAGTAGACACCTGTCTTGTCTCGCTATTGCTAACTCATACTGAGCCATGTTGTCATTCATCCTACATGCAGACACCTGAGACACGCTCATCTCATACACAATAGAAATAGGTGGGCTTGAGGACAGAAATTAGCCCTTATTTTTACTTGTTACATGTTTTATTCGTGTCATCCAACCTGAGGTCGTGTGTCCAGTCAATCCAGCTGCCTGGAACTTCGCAGGAGCACAGTGATTGCCCAGGAGTTACATCTTTAGTCCCCCTCAGTCTTGGGTGGGCTAAAGGAACGATCCTCAACAGTTGTGTGTGAATCAAACTAAGAAGGATAGAACTTTTGAGAGATGAGTACACATTAGTACCATTTCCGTCGGCAATTGTGAGCTATTAACTGTCTATGAAGAAGAACTGAGTTAGCAAAGCAAGAGACAATAATAACAGCATAGCTGATAAATTTTTATATATATATATATATATATATATATATATATATATATATATATATATATATATATATATATATATAGAGAGAGAGAGAGAGAGAGAGAGAGAGAGAGAGAGAGAGAGATTTCAGCATTGCTGAAGCTGTATTTCGCAGGGTTTTCTGTCAGATTTTCAACCAGAGAGTACACAACGAAGTGGATTGGCCTTGAAGTTGGAATTGCGATGGGATGTACCATCTCTCCGATACTATTCGTGATGGCTATGCAGGTAATCCTCAATGCGGCTGAAGGAATGGCTATAGGTCCAAAGCTCGGTGGAATGTGTCACATGCCACCGCTGAAAGCATTCATGGATGACACAACAATTCTGACGTCAGATGAACATCAGGCCCGGAGGATGTTAGCACGCCTGGATGAACTAGTCAGCTGGTGCAGAATGAGCTTCAAACCCAAGAAGTCGAGAAGCCTATCAGTCAGGAAAGGGAAGATAGCAGAGGTCATATTCACGGTTTCCAGCCAAAGAATCCCTACTGTCATTGAGGAACCTGTTAAAAGTCTTGGCAGGGTGTACGATGCCTCTTTAAAAGACTCGAAGGCAGTGCAACAGACAATAGAAATGGCAGACAGAGGACTACAGATCATAGACCAAAGCAGACTCCTGGGAAAGTTCAAACTGTGGTGCCTCCAGTTCATGTTGATACCGAAGTTGCTGTGGCCACTGCTTATATATGAAATAAGCACAAGTACAGTGGAAGCTATAGAGCAGAAGGTCAACAAGTTCATGAGAAAATGGCTAGGGGTACCACCAGGTCTGTCAGATGTAGCACTGTACTGCAAAAAGTCAAAACTTCTGCTTCCCTTCAAGTCAGTTGTTGAAGAGTACAAAGTTGGAAAAGCAAGGCTTGCAATGATGCTACGCGAGTCAGCTGATGACGTGGTTAAGTCCATTCAGCCCACACTGAAAACGGGAAGGAAGTGGAGAGTGGAAGAAGCTGTTGATGCTGCTGAAGAGTCACTCAAACTGAGAGAGGTAATCGGATACACACAAACGAATAGACGGGGATTTGGGCATGGTGACATCCGCTGGTGGTCTAAGGCATCAAGCAGGGAACGCAGAGACATGGTAGTTCAGGAGATACGAGGAGCTGAGAATGATAAGAGGTTGCTAAAAGCAGTGCAACAGGTCCAACAAGGCCAATGGACTACATGGGAAGGAGCCCTGCAGAGATCCTTGACATGGAATGATATATGGCATATGGCACCTCTTAGGCTCAGCTTCGTGGTTAGATCAATGTATGACCTGCTGCCGTCGGCCACCAACCTTGTGAAATGGGGAAAGTCAGATGATGAGCAGTGCCCCCTGTGCCAGGGGAGGCAGACACTTGAACATGTGCTCTCAGCGTGTAAGGTGGCATTAGGGCAAGGACGATACACGTGGCGCCATAACAAAGTGCTAAATGAGCTTGCTGCGACAATAGATCAGGCAAGAATGAAAGCGAATAGCAAAGTCCGGCCAGACACCACAAATACATACTTTCTGAGGGCAGGAAAGTCAGCACACCCCAAACCGAGTAAACCTGGTAGCAGTTTACCATCTCTTCTTGACTGTGCAAACGACTGGGAGATGGTGGTAGACCTACCTGGACGGGGGGCATATCCAGAGAGTATCAGAAAATCGCGGAGACGGCCGGATATAGTGCTTCATTCTTCAGCAACGCTTCAGGTCATACTGATTGAACTGACCGTGCCATTTGAATCCAGATTAGACGAGCAACATTCATTCAAAGCGGCCAAGTATAGCGATCTGGCCGCGGATCTGAGACACGATGGATTCAGTGCAAGGGTCATGGCGGTTGAAGTGGGCGCAAGAGGGCTTGTGGCTGCATCAGTGTATGATTTATTGAAACTGTTGGGGCTGAAGGGACAGTCTAGAACAAGGGCACTGAAGAGGCTTAGCGAAACTGCCGAAAAGGCATCAGGCTGGCTGTGGAACAACCGCAATGGGCAATGGAAATCGTGACAATAAACGCTGCGGTACAAAACACCAACATTTTTCTAAGTCCACAGCGCTGAGTTTTTCTGGTGTACTAGTAAAAGGGCTGCGACTCTGGGGCAACAGGCGATGTATACTATAGGGAGTGTGTCAGGTACAGAATTTCAGTGGCTTGCGGGGCGCAGTGGCTAAGGCTCGTCGGCTGCGCACTCGTGTCTCAGTGTGTGTCCTTGGTTGTGAGGGGCGACGGAACGAACGGAATAATTTGTCTTCTCTTTGTTACTTTCACAATTGCCCCCACGGCTGGCGTTGTGGATTAAAGTTGCTGCCGTAAGTGAAATGGGTTCATTTTCGATACAAGACAACAGGAAGCTGAGACGCTTGGGAGTCATGACCCAAGTGGGCCCGTCCCCCTTAGAGTGTAAAGGAGTAATTGGGCCGAAACACTTGTCGGATGGGGGGACTTCTTCTGATGATCAGATTGCTTCCTGTTGTATCGCTCTGTAAAGAGTTTCCTATCATTCTTATATATATATATATATATATATATATATATATATATATATATATATATATATATATATATATATATATATATATATATATATATACTTAATTAACAGCACAGCTGATTTAAATTTTGTTCCTATAATTGGAAGACTTGTTATATATATATATATATATATATATATATATATATATATATATATATATATATATATATATATATATATATATATATATATATATATATATATATATATATATATATATATTCATCTTCCAACATCCACCCTTCAGCACAAAAGTAGATAGTGTATATACTAAATAAAAAATAAGGAATTGTATTTGAACGACTTGTCATTTTTATAATTGTTAAGTAAAATCTGTTTCCTTGTTTTTTAATATCACAGTTAGTTACACAGCGGGGGTGGCAATATATGACTGTCTCCTTTCTACTAATTTTTCGAGATCAGATCATTCACAGCCGTAACTAATTTCTGATACCAGTAGTTCTCTCAGACACTGGGACTTCACCATTTTCTGCAGAAATTCTATTTCTGTAATTGTCAGTACTATACTGATCCTAGAGCCTCACGCTACAAGCAGGGAGGGAAAGATGAAAAGTAATGATGTACATTCTAAGAAAAAGACTTACATTTTCAAAGCCGTGTGAACGTCCCTATAAACATATTCAATTTAAAATTAATGTAAGGTTTCACGTTTTAAACCAGCGTAAAGGTCCATGTGAAAATATTCATTTTAATTAATAGAAGTTTCAACCTTGCGAGCGTTCATCTCGAAGCGTTCAAGTAAACCTTTCTTAAGCATGTCGTAATTGTCTTTGCTGCTTCCCAGCGGCTAATTGGGAAGACTGGCTATTTGAGTGATCAGCTGAGGGTGATTGAAGTGATGATGACTCTCCGTTGCTGGAGCTAGATGCTGCACCACGACCGACTTTGGACCTCTAAAGTCTTAAGCGCCTATTCATGCTGACGTCTTTTGTCGTTCTCTCTTTCCTCGTGTTGTCTCTCCTTCTCACGTTCCTTCTCCCTGCGAGTTTCCATTTCCGCCTCAATTTTCTTACTTTCCAATTGCCGCTCTTCTTTCTCTTTCTCCCTAGCTTCTCCCTCTCTTTCTTTCTCTCTCTCTGTTTCTCTCTCTCTCTCTCTAGCTTCTGCTTCCTTCTTCTCTGCCTCCTATTTAGCTGGTTCGTCGTTGACAAAAGCTAGCAACTCGTCCCCTTGTAATCCTGTTTCTTTTGCTTCCTCTCTTAACATTGCCCTAAGCTTTGCTCGCTCCGCCATGGCAAATATACCTGACTGCGAAGTACTCGAGAAAGAATGAAGAAAAGGATACACTGCTCCCTAATCTATTAAGTTATAAAAAAAAATGTTTACTGTTTCCTTCTCCCTGTTTATCAGTTGTTTAATCTATCGCTACTGTTAACTAACAAAAGGCTCATAACTCAGTCGACTTAATCCATAGAGATGGTAGATTAGGCTAAAAAAAACTTTAAATCTATTACTAAATATGGAAAAAAATTTCAATTTAAAAAGAACAAAAAATATTTCTCCTATTTTCTCCACCACGCTCACCCTCACCTGGAGTCAGTATGGAACTATGGGAAGCGATTAACTTGGCGACTGCTCAATGCACTTCCTTGGCGGGGCTCACGCTCCCCTGCTTAAACAAAATTGTGTTTTTTAAACAAGCACGCGTACCAGCGGTCTTTTTGTACAAAAATTATTATATATCATACCACCAACAAAGATCACCATCAAAATCTAACTGCAAGTACATTGCAAGATTCTTTGGAAAAAAAACAAATTATGTCTCTATATTGTGTGGTCAGAACCCAGGAAAAGTAAGAACGTTGCCTAGGGGATAAAGTATTTCTCTTTCTATTACACCAACAGAACGTACAACACACTCTAGCTAGAGTTAGACTAAGATTCTTTAACAGACGTTAGTCATTTGTCTGGACTTAGACTAAGATTAAATCCCGGGCCTAGCCACCATTCTGTCCTACGGAAGGTTAATTGTTTTAATTGGCCCGTCTCAGTATATAGAGTGGATGTCGACAGATACGCGAGAAGGTATAGAAATAGATTTTTGTTTTCACAGGTGGTAGAATTGAGGAAAGAAAGATCTGTCTTTGGAGTGATTAGATAATTTCTCTAGCCTATCCGTACGACTGTACTTTTAGTGCAAGCTTTTATCTCCCTATCAAGAATAGATAAGCTTCTCTACACACACACACACACACACACACACACACACACGCGCACACACACACATAGCTATGTGACACAAGACACACAAACGTGAAAAACTAAGGATAAATGGATATGGGTCTGACCAACACACAGATGTAAGTTTCTTTATTATCATTTAAACTCGACAACACCAAATATCTAAAGAAAGATCAAATAAAATCAAATTTACATACATATGAAATAGCAGAATAGACGCGCCCTCCCCTTATGGAGAAAAGAAACCCAAAGTTAATAACCCAAAGGTCGAAGGTTAGCACTATGTTACATAGTAGACAGTAAAGTAAAAAAGTTCCTACTATATGCTTCCCAGTAAAGTAAACAAGTTTAAGCAAATCCAATGTTGGTAAATTCCCTGAAACAGAGACATATACTCACACACTCTTTCAAACAGTGGCCACTCACTCACTCTTACCTACTCTTTGTGATATCTCTTGGAAATACAATTGTCCCTGAATATATATATATATATTATCCGGTTCACTTCCCAAATTGGCCCCAGTTCATCCTCTAACAAACAAAGACTTGTGAGGTGAACGCCGAATCTACTGTTTTTTTTTTTTCTGGATGAACAAAATGTAACCGCGGATAGTTGATGTAGGAACGTGCTCTTGGGGTTCACAGTTAAAAGAGGAATATACTTCCAGTATTGGGAAATATCTGGTTGCTAAAAAAAATGTTACAAATGATACTTACTTACTTAGTCGTTCCCCTTCTACCGTGAGGTGTAGAGGTTTGGAAGAGAGAGCGCCAGACCATTCTATCAGCTGTCTTCTTCCTGGCCTGGTTCCATTCTAGTCCTCGGTCCTTCAAAGATTGTCTAATGTTGTCCTCCCAGCGGACTCTGGGTCGTCCTGGAGGTCTGGATCCCTGGCTCTTTGTTTCCCATGCTTGTCGTGGTAGCCGATCTTCTCCCATTCTGCAGACATGGCCAAACCATCTTAGTTGGGACTGTTCTATTTGGGTCTGCAGCGGATGGGATTTTAGGCCTTGACGGATCGTCTGGTTGCGGACCATGTCTCTTCTTGTTACTTCAACCACTTTCCTCAGATACCTCATTTCTGAGGTTTGGATCTGGCTTTTGTGGGTTGTAGTCATTGCCCACGACTCGCATCCATATGTCAAGACTGGGACATAGGTGGAGCGGTATACAGCCATCTTCGTTTTCTTACCAACCTCTTTCTTGCTGAGGAATCCACGATTTATGGCCTGAAAAAGTCTCCCAGCCGCTGCTTTTCGAGTGGCCAACTCTTCTTTGATGCCTCCCTTTCGGTCTATAATAGCTCCGAGATATTTAAAGTGGTCGACCTGCTCCAGGACCTGTTCTCCCAACTTAATCTGATGTTTTCTTTCTTCTCGTGATATCACCATGGATTTTGTTTTAGAGCTGCTTATGACCATCCCTCTCTTCTCCAGCTCTTCCTTCCAGACTTGCAGGTTGGATTGGAGATGTGCCTCTGATTTAGCAATCAGGGCAACATCATCAGCAAATGCCAGCTCCGAAATATAGACCTGTCTCATCTTCCAGTACCCCACTGAATACTTTCTTGTTCTCTCCTTACATGCCTTGATGACATCGTCCATAAGGAGTATGAAGAGGTAAGGTGATAGGATATCACCTTGTCTTACACCAGTGGTGGTCCTGAACTCTTCTGACTTATGGTTTGCTGTCCTCACATAATTTCTGCAAGACTTGTAGAAGCTCTGTATAGCATGAATCAGAGGTGCTGGAATATTCTTCCTTGCCAAACAGTCCCAAAGTTTGCTCCAGGGGACCCTGTCAAACGCCTTTTCCAGATCTATGAAACAAAGATGGATCTCACTCTTATACTCAAGGGCCTTTTCACTCAGCTGTCTGAGTGTGAAGATTAGGTCTTGAGTACTTCGGTTTGCTCGGAATCCGCACTGGACCTCATCCAATTGTGGCTCAGCTAGGCGTCGGAGTCTCTGCTCTAGGATTCTAGAGTAGATTTTACCAGGGACACTGAGAAGGGATATGCCTCTATGGTTTCCACATTGTCGATTGTCACCCTTTTTGAAAATTGGTGTTATGATGGCAATCTCCCAATCCTTTGGTATGGTCTTGTTGCACCATGCTGCCTGTAGGACCTTTAAGAGTAATATGTCGCCTGATGCTCCCATGTACTTAACCATTTCTGGTGTTATACCATCATGCCCTGCTGCTTTGCCCATCTTGATTTTCTCTAGTGCTGCCCTCAGTTCTTCCATCTTTATGTCATCTTCACCATCATTGGTTTCCTCTTCTGTGCTAGTGGTTATCATTTCTGATGCTTCACCATGCTCACCATCCAGGAGTTCTGAGAAATATTCTTTCCATCTTTCCATTACTTCCTTCGGGGCAGTAAGCAATTTGCCTTGCTTGTCCTTTATAAATTTGAGAGGGCATTGTTTTTCTTTCCTCATGTTCTTTAGGGTCTTATAGAACAATTTCTGGTTTTCTTGTGCATCTTTTTCTAGCTTTTCTCCAAATTCTTCCCAGGACTTCTGTTTTGCTGCTAGCACTTTGTTCTTTGCTTCTGTTCTGAGTGTCACATATTCTCTATATTTTTCCATTTGTCCTGTTGTGTTTTTAGCTCCTAAGTATTGTTTCCATGCCATTTTCTTCTCTCTTATTTTCTCTTTGACTTCCTCTGTCCACCAAGGTGTCCTCTTTCTCTGGTTCCCAAGTCGGACTTCACCACATGCTTCTGCAGCAGCTGTCTTTATGATATCCTTGAATTTATTCCAGAGGGTTTCCAAGTCATCAGGTCGTTCTTCTGTGTTGCTCACTGCTGTAGCAATAAGCCCCTGATATCTGGTCTTAATTTCTGGCTCTCTCAGCTTGTAGGTCCTAATGCTCATTTCTCCTGCTCGTTTACTTGGTTTCTTGCGTGATGTTGGGCAGTTCCTAGGCTGAGCAACTCTTTCAGTTGTTCGTTTGATTGTTAGCAGGTAGTGATCACTTCCAATCTCTGGCCCCCTCCAGACTCTTGCATCTCGGACATATCTGAATGAGCTTCTCCGAACAATGGCATAGTCGATCACTGACTTCTCATTCTTGGTTGGTTCACATCTAGTGTATGCATGTATGCGCTTATGGGGGAACTTTGTGTTTGTAATGATCAGATTCTGCTCACTGCAGAATCTAAGGAGTCGCTTTCCATTGTCATTGAGAGTATCTTCTCCATATCTTCCGATAACTCCACCCCATCTAGCATGGTCATTTCCAACTCTGGCATTAAAATCTCCGAGCATAATAACTTCATCTAGGCAGTCATCCACTGTCCTTTGAAGCAGCTCGAAGAATTCCTCCTTGACCTCTGCTCTCTCATCCTCATTTGGCCCATACACTATGACCAGGTTGACTATGGTTTCTCCTTCTTTTAGTTTTACAACCATAATGCGCTCCGAGACAAAGTTCCATCCCTTGATACTATCTTTTTGATTTTGGGCCACAATGCAACCCACGCCCCCTTTAGCTCTTTCAGATATGGGTACACCACTGTAGAGCAACGTGTTGCCATCGAGATCCATGACTCCTTGTCCTTTTTTCTTCGTTTCCGTTATAGCCAGGATTTCTAGTTTTGCTTTCCTCATCTCTTCCACCAGCTCCTCTTCCTTCCCATTTATACTTCTTGTGTTCCAAGTTCCATAAGTCGTAGTCCGTAGTCCGTTCCAGTTCGTCGCCTTTAGAATCAGTCCGGTTTTCTCTCTTGTAGTTCGCGTAATCATGATTTAAAGCAAATGATGATGACGATAATCCTATCGGACAACTCTATGTTAGAGCTCCGATTCTACACTGCGTAAAAATCTGGATAAATCCGCTTGAATACGACTGTCAGAAGTCGGGAACAATAATGTTATTTTGTACACCCCAGTGGGCTGGTAAAATTGGATTTTGTAAGTCCAGTTAAACTTATAAGTTAAAATGTTTCTCATGCATCTTTGGCGAGTACACGTTTATAAATGAAAAATTGATACCGCTCAAACCAAGTAGAGGAACAAGTAACCCAGAAACCAAAAGTGAAAAGAAAAAAAAAGCCGCTGGATGCTCTTGTGATCAGGTCTGCGAAGAATATAAGAAACATTCATGGAGAAAAAAATGCTACTATCCTATGAAACTATATACACACAGACATTTAAAGTGCCTTTCAAAATTCCATGGCACTTTAAATGTGCCGCGGAATTTTGATAGGCACTTTAAATGTGTGCTGTGGAATTTTGAAAGGTGCTTTAAGTGTGCTGCGAAGAGGAAAAGGTTGTGGAGCACTGGCTTAGACTACTAATTTGAGACCCCAGCGGTCACAATCGTACACATATCTTGGCAGCAATATAGACAAAGTTGGAAGGAGAGACAATGATATAAAAAAGCAAGAGGAGCTTTCATTGCATTGGGAAACATATAAAGATCAAGAGAAATCAAGTCCAACACGAAAATAAGAATCTTCAACTCAAATGTCTTCTATTGAATGGCTCTGAAACATGGAGAACAACAACCACCAAAAAGCTACAGGCTTTCATAAACAGGTGCTTGCGAAGAATGGGATTTAAATGGTATGATACAGTCACAAATATGGAACTGACGACAAGAGCAAGACAAGTGTTGGTGGAACAGGAGTTGAGTAGAAGACGCTGGTGATGGATAGGACACACATTGATGAACCTGTTGATAGCATTACAAGGCAATACTTGTTCTGGAATCCCCAGGGAAAGAGAGGCAGAGGTAGACCAAAAAACACCACAAGAAGAGATCTGGATACAGAAATTAAAATGATGAGAAAAACATGGAAAAACCTTGAGCAGAAGGCACGTGACAAGTGGACTTGGCATGTGTTTGTTGAAGGCCTATGCTCCTTAGGGAGCTAAACAGTATTGATTGATTCTTCTTCTTCTTCTTTGATCCTTAGCCACCGACCGTCAAGGTAGTCTGTGGCCATCACGCCTAGTGGCGTCTTGTAGGGCAACAACAAATTGATTCCACTTTGCTCGGTCGGCGGCCATCCTTCGTACAGTGCCCCAACTCTGTTTCATTCTTTGCATCTCAGCCTCCACAGTCCTCCGCCAGGTTGTTTTTGGTCGGCCTCTCTTTCGTTTTCCTTCAGGTGCCCAAAGCATAGCTGTTCTTGTGATGGCATCGGGGTCTCTTCTGAGGACATGGCCAACCCAGCTCCAGCGTCTGCCAGCTATGATGGTGTGCATGTCCTCTTGCTTACTCCGAGTAAGCAGATCTTGGTTGGTGATGGTATTTGGCCAAAAGATTCGGTGAATTTTTCTTAGGCATGTTGTGTGAAAAGAGGACAATTTCGACATTTCCTTCTCTGTAACTCTCCAGCATTCTGCACCATAGAGAAGCACAGAAAGCACACAGCTCTGATATAATCTTAATTTTGTGCTTGTGCTATATTGAGAGGACTTCCAGATGTTGTTTAGGCTAAAAAAGGCTGTTTTTGCCTTATTCATTCTGATGTTAATGTCTTTGCCTGCCCCGCCGTCTGGTGTTACTATGCATCCTAGGTATGTGATGGTGTCTGTCTGTACCAATTGCCGATTCCTTACTGATATGGGCTCAGGGCTGCTCACATTGAGCGTCATGACCTCTGACTTCTTTAAATTGATGTTCAAGCCCACCTGCTGGCAAAACTTATTAAGTCTATCCGTTTTTTCCTGGATGTGTTGATGTGAATGTGCTGGTTGTAGTGGGTTTGATGGTATTATATGATGGTGATAGTACTACGTGTGATGCATGAGGTCAGCTGTGAAGGCTCCTGAGATAATATGTAACTGTGAATTGTCAGAAAACCCTTCTCGCTACCACTACGACCTCACACTTATCTTTTTTTTTCTAATGAATGTGGCTACGTTAAATGTCTAGGGTAATGATATGTAATGTGGTGTGATAGTTTATAGACACACACACACAGATATTTAAGAAGTCTAATAATATTAACAAATGTTATAATACACTGAACTAACTCAAGTGTGTAAAAATTTTGATAGAAATTTTCTTACATTTATTTCGTTCTGGACCAAGTTTTATTTTGACCAGAACTTATGAAAGATTTAGAAATTTTGAAAGAAATGCATGGAATATTACATAATAAATGCAAGGGTGTACATATGTATGTTACTAGACTATTTAGTTTTATTAATGTTTATAGCAGTCATCTAATTGGGAGGATAGTTAATGGTTGTGCTGTTGGGGTGGCCTCATCACTCCCGATCTATAGTGACTACACATTGTCCAGTAATGGCAGGAATTTTATGGGATTGTTAGTAACTAAATGGAGTTGGTGAATTTCCAGCAGACCAGAGGCTCACTCAACTTTGAATAGGTAGCTCTGGTGCTGAGATCTGGTGGCCCCACCTCTCCGTGCTTGGGGGCAATATAAGACTTATGGTGGCCCCACCTCTCCGTGCTTGGGGGCAATAAGAAAATGCTCTGACACAACGTTACTGCACGGATCCACTCGTGTAAAATCACCAACTCATTCGACACCGCTTGGGTGCCAACTGAAACTCACAGCTCTGCAATCAAAGTATTATTTATGTGTCAAATTCCATTCTCTAACCATGACTGGACACACACTACACAACAACAACATATAGACGGGTCAGATCTCTCTGACCATACAGCACATTTTACCATGTTGGTTTCACATCGGATAAGTCCTCCCAGACTACAGATTCTGAAATAATTTCATTAGTTTCCTGCCCTAAAATAGGATAGGTAATATGTTTCATTGTTCTCAACACTTGATCTGTCCTTCCTAACCCTTGCTGGAGTTTATGTATATTGTTTGTCCCTAGACCCTGAACTAGGGCGGGGGGTCTAGAGCAAATCCTTACTTGTTTGTAAGGCTAGATTTCGATATGGCAGTATCAAATCACTCGAAACATTAAACAATATTCAAAATATACAAAGAAATAATTTCAATCTTACCAGATTATGAATAAAGAACACAGAAATGCTAGCAAAACTCAGCTGAGCTGCTGGCTATAGTATGGCGTCCCTGAACTTATTTCAATTTATTTCATTTGGAAATCACCACACTTGAAATTTACTGTGTCTATCACTGGACAACTATTGAGGAATGGCCCCAAATGCGCGTCTGAGCGCCGATAATATGATTGTCTGTGGCCAATCACTGCCTTGTGTTTTTCAATTCAAATTTCCTACACTAAAGTCATTTCAGTCATGCTTCAGTCAAGTATGGATTTTTATCTGTTAGTCTGTCCGTCTCTACTTGCGTTTTCACAAAAACGTACTTGATTTTTGAACCAACCTATCCATCCCCTCTACAATTTTGCCTGAAAAGTTATTTTTAGCCACAGCTTCCACCAATTCCCCTTCTCTTTCATTCTAACTAGATTTGGACACTTGAGTCTTCAAGGTCGCGATTTTTGTGCAAATAGTGACATGTTTGATTCAATGCAGTCTTTCGCTGATGTGAACAACACAGTCTTTTGTCAATGTCTTCATTATTATCTATCCGTCTGTATAATTAAAAGCATATTATTTCACTGCTCAGAATGGGCCATCCGGCCAGCTAATTTTTATATTCCTAACATTAATATTAAGAAAAAGTTACTTTTTAAATTTTGTAATATTTCAAGCATCTGCGTTTAGCCGCTGAATTCAAATCAAAGGCTTGGTATCGCAAAAGCGTCCCTTTCCGTACCTCGTGTCAATTTGGGGACGTGAATTTTTCCTTTTCCCCCCAATTGCGTCTCCTTAGCCTTGCTAGTCTCACGCAATTTTTCAGTCATATTTTTTTCCTTTTGATCCGCCGTTCTCATCCCGTTCAAATGGTAACCGTTTTGACTTCCCGTCTAGCAAGTCAATTTTTATGGAGGGTGATGACCCGCGGTCTGGGCGATCATGTACTATCAGCAGCCTACGCATTATGTTTTTATCCTTACTTGTTATCTTTGGAGGTATTTTACCGTTGTATCTCTGTCAATTTCACTACACATCTCCCCACTTGAAAACATGCCTATGGCAAGTTCCAAAACCAGCGATACACATAGGTAAAATTACTCCTCACGTCTGCCACTACTCTAATTTTGATCACAGGGGTGCCGACTGAGGAAATCTGCACCGACATTCAATTTGCCTGGGATATATTGGATACTAAACTGATAAGGTTGAAGCAATAAAGACCACCTCAGCAATCTTGCGTTTTCATGCTTAGCCTGAGATAAGAATACGAGAGGCTGATGGTCCGTCTCGACCACAAAAGTCCTACCATACAGATAGATTTGAAACTTCTTTATTGCCCAGATTAACGCTAAACATTCTTTTTCGCTTGTGGAGTATCCTTGTTCCGCCTTATTCAATTTGCGGCTTGCATAAGCGACTGGTTTCAGTTCCCCATCAGGTGAAGATGATCTTTGCAACAAAGCCCCTCCGAGTCCTACATTACTTGCATCGGTTCTTAAGACAAAGTCCTGTGTCAAATCAGGCAGTTTGAGAATAGGCTTGCTAGTGAGTTTTTCCTTTAACTCTTGGAACGCTAGTTCACATTGTGCAGTCCAAATAATTTTATCTGGAAGTCCCTTGCGAGTCAGATCAGTCAGAGGAGCACAAATAGCGTTAAAATTTTTGATGTATTTCTGATAAAATCCGCATAACGACACGAATGATCGCACGTCCTTTTTTGTTTGTGGCCTAGGTGCTCTCTGCAGTTTTTCCAAGTTCTTAGGATCAGGGGTCATATTACCCTGATATACAGTGTGTCCCAAGAATTCCAACTCTTTGCATCCAATACAACATTTTGTTGGCCTAGCAGTTAAGTTCGCCTCCCGAAGTCTATTAAATAACATCTCTAGAGCTTCAATGTGTTCTTCAAATGTCTCTGTGGCGACGAGAATATCATCCATGAAATTCGTGATACATGGGTTATTCAGGGGATCCAACAATTTGCGCATCATCCTTGAAAATACACTCGGAGCATTTTTCAGTCCGAATGGTAGCATATTGAATTCATAATGTCCATCCGAAGTGCTAAAAGCCAAATAAGGTCTCACTTCAGGCTTCACTGGGATCTGGTAATAGCCTTTACTAAGATCCACCTTTGAAAAGTATTTTGCCTTGTTCAGTCTGGCAAATAACTGTTTTGTGTCTGGTAATGGATCCACTTGTCCTTCTGTGACAGCATTCAGTTTCCTGTAATCTATGCACAGTCTGTGTTCCCCAGACGGTTTTCTCAACAAAACGACACTAGAACTAAAAGATGATTCACTGTGCGAAATAATCCCCTCCTTCAACAAATAATCTATTTCTTCCTTCAATGCCTTCTCCTTCGCGAACGGAATAGAATAGGCTCTCATACAGATTGGGTTTGAGTCTACCAGTTTCATGTCATACTGTAGCAAATTTGTATGGCCTGGTTTATCTGTTAATACATCTGTATGTTCCTCCAGAACCTGTTGAACTCTCTCCCTCTGGTTTTTAGTCAGGTGCTTACTGACTTTTACCTGTGCTGCTGTTTCACAAGGATGTAATGGGTATTCATGTGAGGTGAGTGGTTCCTTTTGCATCTGAGTTGCAATAGCCAAGGTCAATAAGGGGGTGCTTTCCTGGAGTGGTCTGTCCAGATACTTCTTTAACAGGTTTACATGATAAACTTTCTCCTTCCCCTTTTTTGTCAATTTTATAGTTTGTTCTAGACACCTTCTCTAGAACCGTATATGGACCTTGCCAACCAATTTGTAATTTATTCTGGCTACCGGGTAGTAGAAGCAGCACCTTCTCTCCGACAGCTAGTTCTCTGTCCTTTGCCTTCCTATTAAAATATGCTGCATGTTTCTTCCTGGCTTGTTTCAAATTATCATTTGCCAGTTTCCATCCAGCTTTCAAACGAGTGGTCAGTTCGTTCACGTATTGATAAGATGAGGTAACAGTCTCTTCCGCCTTCTCATCTGTCCAGGTCCTTAATAAAGCTTCTAATGGACCTTTTATTGGCCTCCCAAATAGCAGAGTTGCGGGAGCCATCCCGGTTGAACTATGTGGTACCTCCCGATACGCAAACAATGCGGCGGGCAGGAATTGATCCCACAGATCCGGTTTTTCGTGTGCCAGCTTTCTCAGGATAGAAATGAGAGTCCCGTTGAACCTCTCTACCTGGCCGTTCCCTTGTGGATGGTACGGACTACAATGAAAGTGTCTGGCTTGAAATAGCTTAAAAACTTCTTCCGTTAGTTTCCCCTTGAACTGAGATCCATTATCCGTCAAGATTTGATGCGGGAATCCTAATCGGGTAAATATTGTAAGTAGTGCCTCTGCTACATGTTTTGAATCAATTGATGGCAGGGCTACCGCCTCTCCCCACATAGAACAAGTGTCCACCAGAGTAAGGATGTAACTGTTCCTCCTCTTGGTCCGAGTGAGAGGTCCTACAATATCCACTGCAACCCTCTCAAAAGGTGTTCCCACTATGGGCATTTCCCCTAGAGTTGCAGGAGCAGTCCAGTGCTTTGGAGCTACCCTTTGACATTCTGGGCAGGATTTGACATATCTTTTTATATCCTCCGTTATCCCTGGCCAGAAGTAATGACAAGCTATACGCTGTCCTGTGGCGCTGATCCCCATGTGACCACTGAAGGGAATCGCATGCCCGAGTTCCATCACTTTATCTCTATATGAAGTGGGAAGAACCAGCTGGTTGTGACCATTTGTTCCAGTTCCGGCCTTCCTGTATAATAGTTTGTTCTTCATGAAATATTCCCCCTTGCTCGGAGGTGTGTGGCATTTGGGCAATTTTTTAAAACATGGCTTGAGTGTCCTATCCTCAGCCTGCGCCTTCCTCATCTCCTCTGGATGAGCATTTATAGGTTCACCTTCTTCCTCCTTCTTCTGTGACCTGGTCTGCACTGTCGCCATGATCACAGGTTTCTCGGGATTCCCCAAGAAGACGTATCTACACCCCAATATCAGAGGGTAGATTGGTTCATCTATCACTGCTGCTCTGATTTCTCCTTCCACATAGCGAGTTTTCACCGTTATCCTTGCGATGGGAAGTGTCATGAGTGGTATGTCCTTAGTCGCCCCTTGTATTTCCACTGTTTCTGTGGTATACTGACTTGGGTCCACTAGGCTAGACTTCACAACTGAATCATAATCCAAACCTGTATCATAAAGGCACCTTATGGTGACCCCATTACAAATAACATCCTCACAAACTGGGGGGTGATAAGGTTCCTGTTGTCCATTAGGATTAACCTTTAATCTTTGCGTCCCCGACTTCATTGCAGCAATGTTTGAAGGTTTCCTTCTACAAAATTCGGTGTTATGGTTATCCTTCTTGCACCATTTACACCATCTTTTTCCTTGGTTCAACGGTTTTCTTTCATTGAACTTTTGGTCATTGAACTGTGAGTTTCTGTCGCGATAGTCATTTCTTGGCCGCTCAAAGTTTGTCCTACCTTTATTTCCCTGCTCTCTATTATCAAATTTATTAAATTGCTGTGGAGCTTTAAAATTGTCTATGTGCTTCTTTTTAGCACCACTTACCTCTGCCTGGGCTGCCTGATACCTCTCAGCGACATTTAAAACCTCTCCCAACTTCTCTGCACCTTGTTCCATGAGAAATTTTCTCATGTCTGGAGCCATGGACTCTCTCAATTGCTCAATCATGATCATTTCTTTAAGATCTTGGGTCTTCCCCAGAGCAGTCCATTTCTCCAAATAGGTTTCTAGTCTGGCAGAGAATTGGTGGTATGTCTCCCCAGACAACAGTTTGGCATTTCTAAATTTCTTACGATAAAATTCCCCATTTTTTTCGTACCTCAATAACAAAGCCTGCTTTAACATGTCATAATTGTCTTGGTCTTCCCTGTTCATTTTAGCAAATACTTCATAAGAAGTACCTCTCAGTCCCTGTGATAGCTTTAAACTCCACCTCTCTCTCTCTAACCCATATGTAGTAGCTAATAACTCAAAACGTCCTAGGTACCCCTCTATGTCATCGTCTTTTTCAACAAAATGGTCTAAATCAGTGTTTCCCAAACTTTTTTGGGTCACCGCCCCCTTGGCTCTCAGGGCATGCCCCCCGCCCCCCCCCCCCCCCCCCGCATTTCCCCACATTACATAAAAAAAATGTAAAGAGTGAAAAATAAGAGCAACTGTTAAAACAATAACAACTAATTGCTCAATGTATCACATTCTAATATAAAGCTACAGATACGTTTATTTATTAACTTAATTTAAAAAGAAAAACTTAATTACTTAATGCTGTAAAACAAACAGCAGTATGCGAAAGTAAATTAGTAACAAACGTACTTCATTTTTAACTTCAGTGAGATGGATGTGCCTGGTGTAGTGATATCAGCTTCTCAACATCAGGCTGAAAGTTACTTAGAAGGAGTCTCAGATCCCCACGTTCAGTAATCTGCAGTCTGTTTCTCTGCTTCGAAAGAAGTTGGACAAACGAGCTGAAACCACGCTCTACTAAATACGATGTTGGAAAGGCAATACAGAACATCTTAACCTTTCCCCACACTGCAGGGTAGCGTTCAGAGATTTCTTTCTGCAACCAAAAGTCTTGATATGATTTCTTGAACATTGGCTTAAGCTCAACGTCATTTTGTAGCGATATCAGTTCCTCTTCCACCCTTCCTAGTTTTTCACTGCACGTGTCCAGGGATGGATTTATTATCCAGTCTGGAATCGTGATCAAAAGAAGATCCTGAAACCTCTGAGAAATGTCTTTATGCAGCATATCGATGTGCACAATATACTTGAAGATTATCCTCTGGTATTTTGTCTTTCTCTTCCAACTCTAAGAGGCTGGGAAATTGGCCAATATTACGTTTGAATAGCGTTAATTTGGCCAGAAACGTGGAGACGACAGATTTGACTTTTATAAGATTAATATAATTTTCTTGCAGTTGTAGATTTATTTCGTTAAACTTTGTGAATAAATCTGACAAATATGCAATGTCATGCCTGATATTCGTTAGTTCTGTACTGAGCGAAGCATGCGAGTCGTTGAAGAATTCTACCACAGTTTCAAAAAGAGCTTAAAAGCATCTCAGACAATTTCCTTTTGAGAGCCACCTAGCTTCTGTGTGCATCAGCAAACGTTCAAACTGTTCATCATTCTCAGTACAAAGCTCTCGAAATAGTCGAGAATTGAGTGCACGGGACTTAATTTTGTTAATCATTGTGATACCAGCATTTAATGATTTGTGAAGCCGGTCACTTAGATTTTTTGCGACAAGATGTTGTCTGTGAATTACACAGTGTATTGTAAATATACCAGGTACAGCTTCTTTTAAGAAAGCGATAAACCCGCGGTAACAACCTATCATTGATGGTGCCCCAGCTGTTGCACAAGCAAGAATGTTAGTAAGCGGAATGTCCTTCTCTTTGAAAAATTTCTCTACTACACGAAATATTAACTCTCCTTTTGTATCAGTTACTAGTTGCTTAGCAAATAACAACTCTTGAACCAAGCTTTCATCTTTTACGAAGCGAACATAGGCAAGAAGCAAAGATTCGCTGCTAGGCAAAGTTGACTCATCCAACTGCAATGCAAATTCTGTTGTCCTAAGTATGCTGCACAATGTATTTTCAACATTCTCAGCCATTTCATCTATTCTTCTTTGAACAGAGGTATTGCTGAGCGGAATTGTTTTAATTATTTGTTCAGATGACTTATGCATAACTGTACTCACAAACTCTCTTATAGCTGGCAAAATCAAATTTTCTGCGATTGTATGAGACTTTCCAGATTTAGCTATCAGCAATGAAATTTTGTATGAAGCTTGCAAACCATCACAGCTTTGTTGTGAAGTATTGACAAACATGTCACGGACTCTTTTACGTTTCTGAAAGTTTTCACGAAGTGACTGAAAATATGTCAAATTTTTATCTGTTTTATCTGGGTGAATTTTTTTCAAATGTTCAAGTAGTCTGGAAGGTTTCAACGCCTCATTTGAAAAGGCCCTCTCACATAATAGACACATTGGCAGTTGTTGGTTATTTAGTTCTGGCAGTTGTTGGTTATTTAGGGCTGGAATAAATGCATATTTCAGATATTCCACGCTGTATTGCATGCATGCACTTCTTTTTGGTTTGTTCTGCTTTTGCCATATTTGTTCTGAATTCTGGAACAAAGAATTGATTTTACAATTTTGCAGATAGAAAAATGTTCGTCGAGTAAACAACAAAAGCTGATTTAAAAGTGGCTTTACAAAAATGTTGACACAGATGTTCTTTCCAGTTTACTCTTCTATTTTATAAAGTTTCTTAACCATAGCCATAAATAAATTAGAAACATACAACAATCAGAAAAAAAACCACACAATTAGCAACAGCCACACCAACACTGAAGTAACCTAATAATCATTTCATAAAGCATAATAATAGTTATTTAATATGAACAAAATATAAAATAACGCACTAAAATGATAGGTCTTCAGATTTAAAAATTGAGAGACAGTAGCCTAACTACAAAGTGTGGAGATCACGGTAACAAATTAAAAGGATGTAATATAATGGAATGAACAGAAATATTCAATATACGGCAAATCTGTATCAAAATTTATCTGCTTAATTAATAATTAATGTTAGTAAAACTGATGCTAGCTCTGTGCAAACAAACAAAAATATAAGTAAGAAAACTTACCTTATCGACAGAATGAAATTGTTTGATACCCGGTACACGCTTATTTGAAACCGCTGTTCACAAGAAAAGTTGAGAAAGTTTGTTGGTTTTGCTCATAGCCAGCGCAAAGTTGAAATAGACGGGAAACGTACATCGCGGCAGTCGATTTATGAAAGTCTGAATGTAAGGTAGAAAAGCCGGTTCATAGGATCAAAGACTGATTTATAATGCCAAGTACCGTTAAAAACTTTCTCCCTTGAACCTTTTCTCTTATTTATTACCAGTCTGCGAATATCTAGTTACCACTAGCCCAAATACTGAGACAATAAATTCCTCAACAAAGCAAAGTTGGTACTTTCTGAATCACCGGCAGGTATCTAATTTAGTCCATGCCATCGGCACTGATCATTTCTCTTTCTTCAGGAGTGAACGAATGGACAATAGGTGTTTGGTTAACTCCCTTTCCTAGCAGTTCCCGATTACCGTTTATGGTCAGCGATGGTTACCTGAGCTCAGAATGACACGCATAGACGAAACTATTTCCTGCTTAATGATCCTAGTAATACAACCATCCACATTGTCCCCGCTTCACTGATGTTGTCTTTCAAATCCATATTTCTGTTCTCCCCCGCACGTACTGAATTTAGCTTGTCAAATCCTGAACCCCCCTTACTACTAAACGCCCACTGTTTACTACTGAACGCCCCCTCTGGCCTATTTTTTCCGTATCGCCCCCTTGGAACCTTCCAAAGCCCCCAGGGGGGCGGTACCGCCCACTTTGGGAACCACTGGTCTAAATGAAACCCCATAGCTGAGTTTGAGGCTCCCAGACTAGGCGTAGCATCTGAGGCAAAAGGGCTGGCACCATTTTCAGGAGCCTGGCCTTGTAATTCCAGCTCCCTTAGTCGTAATTCGTGCTCCCTTTGCAACCTTCTATCTTCTGCCTCCCTTTGCTGTCGTTTTTCTTCTGCCTCAATCTGCAGCCTCTTAGTCTCAGCCTCTAACCTCTTCTCTTCAGCCAACCTTTCAGACTCTAATTTTCTTTCAGCCTCTTTTTCTACTCTCCTTTCTTCCCGTTCAATATATTTATCACATTCAGACGTTACATATTGAATTAAAATCTGACCATCCATTCCCATCTCCTTTGCGGTCAGCACAGCAGCTGATCGGAATTTTGCTAGCTCCGCCATACTTTTTAGACAATATAATAATATACAAGATAAATCTCTAACCACTAAATTACTTCTAATTACTATAGTCTAAATAATTCTAATTAATTAATTAACTAATTACTTATTACTGGCTGTGAAGATTCACCAACTTTTATCTGCAGGGACACTTTTAATTTTAAAGGGAATTTTACAATTTTGTTCCCCTAATTTTATTTCTCCCACCAGGAGATCCTAATATTACTGTTGGGCTAATGATCCCGGGACAAAGAGACCCCAATATATGTAGTGGGTTTGATGGTATTATATGATGGTGATAGTACTACGTGTGATGCATGAGGTCAGCTGTGAAGGCTCCTGAGATAATATGTAACTGTGAATTGTCAGAAGGCCTTCTCGCTACCACTACGACCTCACACTTATCTTTTTTTTCTAATGAATGTGGCTACGTTAAATGTCTAGGGTAATGATATGTAATGTGGTGTGATAGTTTATAGACACACACACAGATATTTAAGAAGTCTAATAATATTAACAAATGTTATAATACACTGAACTAACTCAAGTGTGTAAAAATTTTGATAGAAATTTTCTTACATTTATTTCGTTCTGGACCAAGTTTTATTTTGACCAGAACTTATGAAAGATTTAGAAATTTTGAAAGAAATGCATGGAATATTACATAATAAATGCAAGGGTGTACATATGTATGTTACTAGACTATTTAGTTTTATTAATGTTTATAGCAGTCATCTAATTGGGAGGATAGTTAATGGTTGTGCTGTTGGGGTGGCCTCATCACTCCCGATCTATAGTGACTACACATTGTCCAGTAATGGCAGGAATTTTATGGGATTGTTAGTAACTAAATGGAGTTGGTGAATTTCCAGCAGACCAGAGGCTCACTCAACTTTGAATAGGTAGCTCTGGTGCTGAGATCTGGTGGCCCCACCTCTCCGTGCTTGGGGGCAATATAAGACTTATGGTGGCCCCACCTCTCCGTGCTTGGGGGCAATAAGAAAATGCTCTGACACAACGTTACTGCACGGATCCACTCGTGTAAAATCACCAACTCATTCGACACCGCTTGGGTGCCAACTGAAACTCACAGCTCTGCAATCAAAGTATTATTTATGTGTCAAATTCCATTCTCTAACCATGACTGGACACACACTACACAACAACAACATATAGACGGGTCAGATCTCTCTGACCATACAGCACATTTTACCATGTTGGTTTCACATCGGATAAGTCCTCCCAGACTACAGATTCTGAAATAGGTTCATTAGTTTCCTGCCCTAAAATAGGATAGGTAATATGTTTCATTGTTCTCAACACTTGATCTGTCCTTCCTAACCCTTGCTGGAGTTTATGTATATTGTTTGTCCCTAGACCCTGAACTAGGGCGGGGGGTCTAGAGCAAATCCTTACTTGTTTGTAAGGCTAGATTTCGATATGGCAGTATCAAATCACTCGAAACATTAAACAATATTCAAAATATACAAAGAAATAATTTCAATCTTACCAGATTATGAATAAAGAACACAGAAATGCTAGCAAAACTCAGCTGAGCTGCTGGCTATAGTATGGCGTCCCTGAACTTATTTCAATGTATTTCATTTGGAAATCACCACACTTGAAATTTACTGTGTCTATCACTGGACAACTATTGAGGAATGGCCCCAAATGCGCGTCTGAGCGCCGATAATATGATTGTCTGTGGCCAATCACTGCCTTGTGTTTTTCAATTCAAATTTCCTACACTAAAGTCATTTCAGTCATGCTTCAGTCAAGTATGGATTTTTATCTGTTAGTCTGTCCGTCTCTACTTGCGTTTTCACAAAAACGTACTTGATTTTTGAACCAACCTATCCATCCCCTCTACAATTTTGCCTGAAAAGTTATTTTTAGCCACAGCTTCCACCAATTCCCCTTCTCTTTCATTCTAACTAGATTTGGACACTTGAGTCTTCAAGGTCGCGATTTTTGTGCAAATAGTGACATGTTTGATTCAATGCAGTCTTTCGCTGATGTGAACAACACAGTCTTTTGTCAATGTCTTCATTATTATCTATCCGTCTGTATAATTAAAAGCATATTATTTCACTGCTCAGAATGGGCCATCCGGCCAGCTAATTTTTATATTCCTAACATTAATATTAAGAAAAAGTTACTTTTTAAATTTTGTAATATTTCAAGCATCTGCGTTTAGCCGCTGAATTCAAATCAAAGGCTTGGTATCGCATAAGCGTCCCTTTCCGTACCTCGTGTCAATTTGGGGACGTGAATTTTTCCTTTTCCCCCCAATTGCGTCTCCTTAGCCTTGCTAGTCTCACGCAATTTTTCAGTCATATTTTTTTCCTTTTGATCCGCCGTTCTCATCCCGTTCAAATGGTAACCGTTTTGACTTCCCGTCTAGCAAGTCAATTTTTATGGAGGGTGATGACCCGCGGTCAGGGCGATCATGTACTATCAGCAGCCTACGCATTATGTTTTTATCCTTACATGTTATCTTTGGAGGTATTTTAACGTTGTATCTCTGTTAATTTTACGACACTGGTAGTGCAATGTCATCTGCATATTCCAGATCTTCCAATGTAGAACATGTAGTCCATCTTATTCCTCTTGGACTGTCCTCTGTTGTCTGGCGCATCTATGACAGTTAAAAATAGAGTGGTTGATAAGGGGCATCCCTGTCGTACTCCTGTCTTCACCTCAAAGGTTAGGTTGCTCTGCCCAACACTACACGTAAAGTTGGCATAAAGGCTTTTTATGATTGACACTATGCAGCTTGGAATTCCATAAGCCCTCAGTATTTTCCACAAACTGTTCCTATGTATGCTGTCAAAAGCCTTTTCAAAATCAACGAAATTAATGTACAGCTGTCTTTGCCACTCTGAGCACTGCTCTATAATGTTCCTGCGAGTGAATATATGATCTACACAATTGATTGATTGAACGGCTGGAATTTACATGTGCCTGTGGTAGGAAAAATGTCTCATTAGCGGAGGTCATTTTCACGACACTTTACGCAGCTATGGAATATAAGACCTAGAAACGACTCTTTTATGACCACTGTAACAGGCGTTGAAAATGACCTCCGCTAATGAGACATTTATCTTTTAAGGTGCTTAGTTGCCGGTAGATCTTTTCATGATTTATTCTCGCAGTGAAGAGGGCGCAATTCGAACGTACCTGGTTTGATTTATCGGTGAGCTAATCATTTATTACTTTTCTGTTTTGTGTCTTCCTTTCGGTCTTAAAAGTGCCTGTAATTGACTTATATTTGTTTATTTATTTGAAGAATGAAGGCGCACCTCGTGTAGTGTGTGTGTGGGGGAGGGGGGGTGGAAGAAGCAAAGAAAGAAAAGGAGAACTAAAGTAAGACGTGGTGAAGGGTGGTGAAATGTAACACAAAACAAAAAAGGGTAATTCATCTCACAAGGACAATAGATAAAGAAAACTGAACGCGTTGCAGTCACAAGGCCTTCATCAGGGAAAGGACAGCAAGCTTTTTGCCTTCTTTCCTGTCCCCTACAAATGCCTTGCGCTACAACATAGGTGGCATTTTTGTCCTAGTGAGAGTAATTACATGTTTCTAATGTTTGTTTTTTAATTCACCCACCTAAAGAATAGAACTACTACACCCTCATGCATGTCGAACTACTAATTTCAAGTTGATCTGCCTGATGATAATCTCACACACTTCTTGGAGGGACAACAGATGCAATCAAGTTTCAACCTGTCAGTGCAAAAGGGCTTTGGAAGCAGCTGGACGAAGCCTTGTCAAAAGAGTTGGATAACAACCTGAAGCAGATAATTTTGGAGAAGAAGCTGGAAATCTTCAGCGACATAATATATCTTCACTGTGTTTGGAGTCAAGGAGGCAATGGAAAGTAACCCACGACAAACAAGTGTAGTGAAGTGAATCTGTATGACAACACGCTCAAAATTCCCCGCTCAAAAACTAGTTAACGTATTTTTAAAATCTATAAATAACTACAGTATTTGAAATTTGTCTGAGGGAAAGTCAAATTTACCGCCAACAATTTCTCTAGTGTATTTGAATTTGTCTAGGAAACAAATCAAAAGTTACCGCCCACCCAAAATGTATCTAAGAGCATAGTACATATTTAACAACCAATCAAATCGTTTCCTTTTCTTGTAGTGACATGAAAATTTTGGTTGACGTGGAAATAATGCCTATTTTGTGTTTTTGACCGAACGTAGATAATTTATTTCTGAATAACTAAAGATAATTAAAATGAAAGGGATATCTCGAATTATAGCGCTAATATTGCTTAACACATAAACATAAAGATTCCCTCATAATAAAATTATATTACCTTAGAAAAATTTAATTTAGTGATATTTTCACATCTGGGTAATGCCCAATTTAATTACTTAAAAATTACCCAAATTGAAATGCAAAGGAATAACTAAGGGGAAACTATATAGAACGATAGAGAAAAATTGGCCGTTTAGTTATCACTTTAGAAAATTAAAATCGGTCCACTAATAACTATAATATAAAATGTTCAAATTTTGTCAGATTATACAGACACACTTAGAACCGCATAAGTTACTAGTTAAAAAAAAATTAACTTTTTGATTTTCCTCTGATTGGCCGGGTGTAGTTCTATAAATAGTAACTACCTCTTGTGGTTTTCCGCCATTGAATCATAAAAAAAACCACGCCGAGCTGACGTATCCTAAAAGACTGTATGACCAAGCCTTTGCCGTTTGAACTGAGAGAGCAGTGCTAAGAACCCTTTTACGGCAAGTCAGCTTGTGTGTGTGTGAACGTATTTACCTGAGGGTAAGAAAGAAATTTTATTTGCATACTTTGTTAAATAATTGACCTGTAAGTAAACAGGATATGTGTTCCTTATTAATTCGAAAGTGAAACTGCCGGCGGGATGTGTTGTGTCACGCTGACCTAAGTAGGATGCAGACTTGTTCGAATTGAAAAAATGTGTATAGTGTTTGCAAATTGGTAACAAAATTACGACAGTAAGTGTAGTAGCGATTTAATTTAGTATTTTCTTATAGAGTGACACAATGTTCAAAGATCATGTGTTAAACATATAGGGAAGGTTAGAATGAAGTAATCAATAGGTCACATGCTGTATTGTACTTGCCATGATTATTGTATGGAAGCCAAACATGGACGAGGGACCCAAACCTTGAATCAACACAGAGAAAGAATGATTACATGAAACTGATTGTAGACAACGGAATTCAAGGTCTTGTGCAACTTGGTAGCACAATTAACTAACAATGGTAAGTTTAATATTGTTTAGGGGTGAATTGATACAATACTCGAGGCGAATCTCAGGTTATTATTTATGTCTAACTGACATTGATTTTACGTGAGTATCACTTGTACAGAGACAGGTGTCCCTCGCCATTCAGGCAAATACTCGCCGATTTCGGAGGTACCCATTGCAGCTGGGTCGGCTCAGGAGCCGCCAGTCCCTGGTCGACGACACTCCTTCAAATGTTCTCGCCAGGTCTCGAGTTAATCCAGTCCAAATCCCGGTCGACGAAAAATCCTCAAATGCCGTCGCCCGGGTTTGATCCTGTATCACCCGGTCGCCAGAGCGGTGTTGTAACCACTACGCTAGCGCGGCTCCCGGTGAATTGATTGAGGCAGACTTCTACATGGAATGGGTTGTCCTTCTATTCCAGGTTATATCACGAATTTACCTCGTGGCTGCATGCAATTGATAAGAAGAGCGTGTGGGAGTTGAGAGCTTCTCATACACTTGGAGCTAGACCCCATCTTCTCAGCCAGGAGTCACAAAGTTGGTGATCCTGATTACTATTGAAAGAACAGCAACAGTAACAGTCTAACGTTAAGTCCTGTAAGAAGGCAATGTTAGTTCATCCAAACTCATTCACCCAAGAAAACTTAAACACCGTTGTATGATGAAAGTATCAGACCTTGCAGTGTAGGACTGGTAGCAGTATCAATGTTAGGAACAGGAACTGTGTGTGTAGACATTCCAGTGACCCCTTTACAGAAATGGAACAGATTTTCCAAAATATTTATTTTATTATGTAAATAAGCATTTTTTTGATTTTGATAATTCCTGACCAAAAAGATTGAGGTTCAGGAAAATTAAATTGTATATATATAATTCATACAGCCTTGCTTAAATAATTTTATTAAAGTTGAAGTTCTGTTTGAAATTAATCATTAAATATATTAAATACATTCCCCTAGACCCGTAGCTAAATCAGTTTGGGATCAGGAGAGGTAGCCGTTAGGGACTCAGAGTACATCATCATCATCTTCTCTGAGAACTTACATAGCTTGACCCCACTTTGATGTCTATACACCCTTGCTCTTTTCAGAGAAGGGGGTATTACTTATAAGACCAGTCTCTTATCTGGCACTATCCTGGTATCATCTGATACACCTATTTGTCCAGGATAGCCCATCTTTTAATAACATCAAAACCTCTTATGACAACAAGTAGAAAACAAATAAGAATAGAAGATATCAGGAAACAGAAAAGGCATTCCCGAAAACTGTTCAAGAACGCAGTGGCCACAGAGAAGGAAGGATTACGACATGTTTGGGAGCACATGAAAGGCCAACTGAATTCAACACTAAGACCCCAACAATGGAAGAAGTAGAAAGCATAGTCGAGAAAGCACGATGCAAGTCAGCTCCAGGTCCTAATGGTGACCCATATGCTGTGTATAAGAGATGCCCCGATGTGCTCAAACGACTGCTCCGTTTACTGAAGAATGCGTGGAAAACTCAGCTTGTAAGCAAGGAATGGAGAAAGGTGAACGGAGTCTACATCCCGAAGGAACAAAATTCCACAGACATCAGTCAGTTCTGGCTAATCTCACTACTTAATGTGGGAGGGAAGATATTCTTCTCAGTGATGGCTAAAAGGCTCACCGAATACCTCCTGGAAAATGGGTAAATTTGCACTATCATCCAGAACGGGGGTATCCCAGGTACACCAAGGTGTCTAGAGCATGTTACAATGATCTTGGAAGCAATTCAAAAGACAAAGTCTGACAGAACAACCGTCAATGTAATCTGGCTGGATCTAGCAAATGCTTATGGATCCGTTCCACACCCGATGTTGTGGCAGGCCCTAGAATTGCATCATGTTCCACAAGAAATTCAGCAATGCTGAAGCTGTATTTCGCAGGTTTCTCTGTCAGATTTTCAACCAGAGAGTACACAGCGAAGTGGATTGACCTACAAATTGGAATTGCGATGGGATGTACCATCTCTCCGATACTACTCGTGTTGGCTATGCAGGTAATCCTCAATGCGGCTGAAGGAGTGGCAATAGGTCCAAAGCTCAGTGGAATGTCACATGCCACCGCTCAAAGCATTCATGGATGACACGACAATTCTGACATCAGATGAACACCAGGCTCGTAGAATGTTAGCACGCCTGGATGAACTGGAGCCGCGGTAGCATAGTGGTTAGCGCACTGGCTTCCTAGCTCAGTGGTCTATGGTTCGATCACCAGATGATGTGGGATTTTTTTTTAAACCGCAAACGGCTCCTGGGTCGATCCAGCCCCAATTTGGTACCAGAGCATCTTCTGGGAAGGTTAAAGCTGCCGGCGTGATGCTGACCACATCACCACTAGTGTGCCGATGGTCAAGAAAATATGGGCCTAACACCATATTCCCAATATGCCTTAATGGGCGTGTAACGGGGATCCCCCTCCCTGGATGAACTAGTCAGCTGGTGCAGAATGAGCTTCAAACCCAAGATATCGAGAAGCCTATCAGTCCGGAAAAGGAAGATAGCGGAGGTCACATTCACGGTTTCCAACCAAAGAATCCCTACTGTCATTGAGGAACCTGTTAAAAGTCTTGGCAGGGTGTACGATGCCTCATTAAAAGACTCGAAGGCAGTGCAACAGACATTAGAAATGGCAGACTGAGGACTACAGATCATAGACCAAAGCAGACTTCTAGGAAAGTTCAAACTGTGGTGCCTCCAGTTCACGTTGATACCTTTGTTCTCAAATCTGGGAAACGACCCTGAATTTGTACTACACAAGGCTGGAGGAGGATTACGACTGCAATGATGCAGTTTTATGCCTATGGAAGGCCTACCACCAACAAATTGTATCACATCAACCAAAAACACGAGATTCGGGTATACAAAATAGGTCTACAACTGATTCATTGACAATCCCACTGCTGAATCGAAAGACCCAGGGGAAAATAATGAAACTGCCCAATGTCATCAGTGGTGACAAATTCAGAGAAGTCCTTATGCAGAAAGAGGAAGCACGGAAGGAAGAAGAGAACAGAAAAGCCCAGCACAAAGTTGCCATGGAAGAGAGAAGAAAGCTGAAGAAAAGAAGCGAAGGAAAGTGGAGAGAATAAAACAAGAAGAACCCAAGAAACAAAAACAAGAGTACACCCGCATGCGCAAAGAAACAAGAAAGAGGAAGGCAGAAGAAAAAAGAAAAGAACAAGAGCAGAAGTCGAAAGAGAAAACAATGTAAAAAAAGAAAGGAGACAAGAACAGACGATGAAATCAGCGTGGATGACGCAGAAATGATTCTGGGCGACGATGATACATATGACTTTGAAGATATTCTTGAGTGTGAGCAAATTGACAGTGTGTTTCAAAGTGAAAGTTTGACAGAAGTGAATGAACAGTGAGCATTTGTGTCTGAAGCGGGTGAAAATGTGAGTGAAAACAGGTCATTATGGGGGAGTGTTTTCATCGATGTCAGAAAACATAGAATAAAGACTTAAGAATGAAAACAGACTCACTGTATTGCAGTTTTTAATAAAGAATTCTAGGCTTCTATGGGAGAGAGAGTAAGGTTTAGATAAAGCCTAATATCTGTGGTGTTTGAGTTACTGAATTTAAAATGTTTGATTGTTTCTTTAAGGTATTGTCGTATTCTTGTTGCTACCACTTTTCTCGCAAAAGAATTTAGATCCAGACTAGAGTAGTCTAGACTTATAGCCTAATATTAGTCTTGGCAGCGCTAAACCTGGTACAAAGGCCGCGGTGAGGGCACACTGGCCGCGCCTTGTCACGATGTTGGCCGCGGTTAGGGCACATGGCCGCGCCGTGGTACTTCGAGGATAAGAGCATACTATTACATTTTCACTCTATAATAACAGCTTTGCGTAGTATTCAAATTTGCCATTATGGATTTCTTGTACATCCAGTAGTTTGCCATTGCTTTCTGGATGGTTCTGGCCGCTTACGATTACAGTCCATGGTGCGCCCTCAGCCCGATACCAGGCCTTTCCAACTCCTGCCCTAGAAGCCGTTGTCTGAATACTACGCAAAGATCTGGTGGTGAGTCCCCCAGGCCAGGCAGATCATATTTAACTGGGGAAGAGATCGTTGGCAGCGTCAGTACAGGTAATCGTGATGACGGGCAAAAGCCTGACAATGTTACCACGGAAAATCATGTCATCGGTCTTAGAAAAATAATCAAAATAGGAACATGGAACGTCAGAAGCTTTATACCAAGGAAAACAGTACATAGTGAAGAACGAGACGGAAAGACTAAACATCGATATCTTGGGCATCTCAGAGCACAGATGGTCGGGCCAAGGACACTTTTCGATTCCATCAGGAGGAACATTCATATACTCAGGCAAAGAGAGAGGAGGTCAGAGCGGCGTCGGCTTCTACCTGTCTAAAAGGACAGCTGCCTCCCTATTAGGATATAATCCCATAAATGACCCAAATCGGGACTATAGGGTGGATGGGGTAGTACAGTCCAACCCAATTTGGTGATTGCTTCCCGTGTTGCCAGACTTGTGTGAGGTCGCGCATTGTCGTGAAGGAGAAGCAGGTTTGTTGGATTCTTGTGCGGCCGAACTCTGCAAAAACGTTGACTGAGTTTTTTTCAATGTCTTAATGTAAGCTTGCGAATTGATTGACTCTCCTCTTAGCATAACGTCCACAAGAATCACACTTTCAATGTCCCAAAAGACAGTGATCATGACCTTTCCAGCTGAAGGAATTGTCTTGAATTTCTTTCTTCGTGGTGATTGCGGATGATGCCACTCCATTGACTGTCTTTTTGTCTCAGATTCAAAATGATGTGACCAGGTTTCGTCACCTGTAACGATCTTAGCCAAAAAGTTATCTCCATCAGCATTGAAATGCTCCAACAATTCAGAAGAAATTCCTTTCCTTTGCAATCGGGGGTCATTTGTGAAACTTCGAGGAACCCATCTTGCGCAAACCTTAGAAAATCCGAGAGTTTTTATAACTGCATTTGCACTACCAATGCTGACTGACAGCTGTAAGGCCAATTGTTGAGTAGTGATTCGCCTATCAGTAAGAATAATGCCCTTAGCGCATTTCAACATTTCTGCGTTGGTGGCTGTGGCAGGACGTCAACAGCGCGGCCGATCAAGCAGCTCCGTATTGTGACCGCTTGACCTTTCACGCTAGCATTATCCCTTCTACTTCCACGCTAAGCATTTATATGTGCTAGAACATGCTACATGTAAGAATAACAGACCTTAAAAGCAAATAAGACGTTTTTACACAAAACGCAGTATTCATTCAAAGTTCAGTTGCCGTTACTGCTCTGACAGGGCAAACGTAGGTCAATCACAGGTAATAATGAATGGGTTTTATAAGCGCGAAAGTGGGAAATGAATGTTTGTGTGATCTGGGTTTTTTTAATCCTAATGTTAAGTTGGAAAAGATCACACATGTGAAAATAAAGTCGAAATAACAGATTGTCGTGTGCAAAAAGGTCGAAAAGCTGAAGAACGGAGTGCAAATGTTAACTATTGTGTCGTGTGGAAAAAAAGGACGGGTCGTGTGAAAAAAGGCGGGAAAAAAGAAGAAATAGTATAAATAGAAGAGTTGTGGGCGATTGGCAGCGATTTTAGGATTTATGATTCCAAGGATACCATGATTTTAGACTAGAGGATTTTTACAGATAGCGTTAGGTGAACTTCGTCTTTGAGGATACCAAGACAAGTTTTTGAGTAAACAAATCAGTAAATTATTTCTTGTGGATATACATATATTATTCTATCTGGATGTACCTATATTATTCAGTTGGATTACATATTTTTTTCATATCGGATAACCAATCATCATTGTGAAATTTACAGTGTTTGTCTAATTACATCAATAAACTCTAATTGAATTTTTCTACATTGCTGTTTGTGGAACTTTACAATAATTTCTTGTGGATTATACGTTGTTGTGCTGAAACTGTTTTGAGTATCACCAAACTCAAAGGGAAGAACATTCCTGGGTTGAAACAAATAACAAAAGGTCAAGTATCACCATCTCTGGCGGAACGCCAGTCAGCACTTGAACCACCACAACATATGAAGGATTAACTCTGACTACATAAAATCAATATAACTACTAGTGCCGCATTCAACTGACGCGGGCACATATCTTCAAATTGATGCCGTAACCAGCTCGGTTACATGTTCAAATTGTTGCCGTGACCAGGATGGTTATATGTTCAAATTGGCGCCGTGACCTGCCCTTTTTTCTTGGTGAAAGCAGACAGGCATAACCACTAATGGATGAAAGTCAAGAACAACAGCAACAACAACAAGCGTTGTATACACTACAGCAACAACAGCAGCAACAACAGCAGCAACAACAACATATTAGAAAATGGGAAAGAGACACTGTCAAAACAAGAGCAGATTGGAGTAGTCTAAATAGAAGACACCATCGCATAGCTGTTAGAAATTTTATCAACAGAATCACACAACGAAAGATATGGGAAGTACATAATGTTACAACGACTGACCAACAAACGTGTATAATAACAACAGACGATGGATTAAGGGCACATATCAGACCTCTAAAGCAATGGAGAACACCACCTAACATACATACCAGGTCGGTTTTGTAACATCAAGTGACACACGATGGGTACCCATGATCAATAGTCAACCTAAAGAAATACACGAACTACAAGTGAAGAAAACAAAGATGATTTGTGTCGCAACACAAACAAACGTTGACAGGTCAAGTCAGGTCAATGACCCAGAACCACAGGTGAAGAAAACAACTATGATAAGTGTAGCAACACAAACAGAGAATAGAGCTGCAGTTTCAGCAACACAAACAGAGAATAGAGCTGCAGTTTCAGCAACACAAACAGATGTTGACCTTAACACTGACACATCATGCAGGCGTATAGGAACAGCAGTAAGAAGAAATCCTATCAAAACAGGTCCACAAGCAGTACAGGACATGGATACATCTTATAGACGTACAAGAACAGTACAGAAGACGAAACAGGGAGGTGTAAGCACAGAAAAGATGAAGATAGCAATCAAAGACGAACTGAAGGGAGCTAAACCTGACACAGTAGTACTAAAATATGTACAGAGATTTCTGGAGAAGAAGTTTGATACAGACTTATCAGAAAGGAAGGAAGAAATTTGCAGACTTGTGGTGAGAGTAATGGAGGAACTTAATTACTGGGGAATCAAAATAGTGGAAAGAGACGTGTTCTCAGATTCATCAAGTTACTCAGACAGTGTATCGTCAGATGAAGAAGATGAGTTAGAATACACGGAGAGGTGCGAAATGGTGGAAAAGTTGGGAAAAGAAGTGAGAGAAGAAGTGAATGACACGAGTAAGAAAATGGTTAAAGTTGATGAACCAAACATGGAGGAGTTGAAACCGGTGATAGCAGCCATCATAGCACGGCCTGATTTTAACTTATCAAGGGGACTAGCATGGAGACTGCTAGAGCAAAAATATCATACACACTTTCCAGAAACGAGAATTGAAATAGATCTGGTTCTAACAAAAATGTTAGATGAAGAAAACATGAAGAGACACAGAATAGAGCAGGCAAATCGCAATCGAAGTCAGACAATGAAGAAAAGAAGGAAGTAATACAGCCTCTGATCGATGTGATGAAAGAGGAGTATGAAGACACAGTCAAGAAGAAACAAAGAAACAAGGATGATATGAGAGCCTAGCCGCACTACACAGAAACAACACATCGGTGTTCGCAACGTTATTCACATGATCACAACCATAATTCCCTACCCCCTCATCAGCCCCAACATACTCCCTACGCGACCCCCGTCGCAACCCCAGTGATTATGTGAAGCGAACATTTGATGACAGAAGACATACCATGGAACCCAGAGGACAAGTATACTACAGATTTGAACAGCCCGCGACCAGTGAACCTACTTTCCCATTAGATAATCTCCTGCAACCTCAGAGGAAGTATCAAGGTGAAAATCCCATCAAAGTCATACTACAAGAGAAGTATAGAGCACATCAGATAGCTAATCGTAATGCACAGAAAGCCTTCAAGAAATGGCAGAAACAACATGATAAAAGAGCTAAATTAGAACAATTTCAAGTTGGTGATAAATGCGTTTGAACAAGATGACGAGAAGAACATAGTCACCAAAGCTCATGCAGCAGATGACTCCCCACTGTTAACGGGATTTGTCCGGTTGCCTCAGGAGCACATACGTAAGAGATTGCGTGGAAAACGCAGACAGCCCCACAACACGCAGCATGAGGTGCACCATTTCAACACTACTTCATCCTTACCCTCGACAACTGCAGCCACCACCCACTCGACAGTGCGAAATACGCCATCCTCTAGCGATCAACGATTGACGAGGAAAAAAGTTATCTTGATGGAAATCGCCAAGTTCCTCATGTCAACATTCGTAAACGTCCAGTTCAACGATTATTAGTTTATTGGAGAATCAATCTTCTCTAATAACAAAAGGTACTCACCCAGCTAAAGTACCCAACGAGTGCTTTCTCTACAAATAGCACACTCCCTCGTTACCCCCATCATCTAAAGTCACTAGTGTCCATTTTTTTTTTTTTTTTGGTAGGAAATTTTATTTTTTCAGAAAGATGTCAGCCTCAGTCAAGACCCTGCTGTTGATACTGATGATAGGGATAATTATGACATCTGCAACACCCACATATACTAACAAGTTATTATGGCGTGACGCCACTGTGTTTTAATGTTATATAATTATTTCATATTCTTCGTCAACATGGACTGTCATTATCATTACATCTTTTACACCAATACGTCAAGAAATTGAAGAACTTTTGCAAACATTCTATAACACTATATTATCCAGGTTAAACAGAACTTTAAATTATCTCAGTTCTCTAGTTATACAAATTTATTTTTTTTTGCAAGTGTTAGGTACGAAATCTTTATGATTAGAAGAGTTCCCACTGTACAAATTACACCACTTTTACCTTTGAAAATCTTTATAAATGACTTACGCTTTACAGCGGTTTTTATTTTTTTGTTCTTTTTCCCTTCTTGATGAATTTAGTGACAAAAGCAAACACACTGTACGCACACACATATTTTTCCTTTTTGACACATCAGAGATTTTTTTTTAATGTGTTAACTCACCGCTTTCCTTTTGTGTTATGGAAAAGCCGTTTTATAATGTTCAATCGCATCGAGCATGTATTTTGGCGATTTTTTTTCTTAATGATGCTTTTTACAACCTGAATGATCGTATAAGGCTTCTCACGTTATTCAAGCCAACGACCCTTTCTCACAGATATACGACGAATCAGACGTCAAATTTATTCTTTCCTACACATCCAAACGCCTTTTCATTTCCTGTCACCTTCTCAGACATGCGTCATCACAGACGGACCGTTTCTAAATGAACGCACTATTCCGAGCATCCCCCACTTCAAAACGAATTTACCTATGTTGACGTGTCTATCAAATTCTATAAATACTTCTTCGTAGTCTGGGAAACACCCCTTCTCGCATTCCTGAATCCAGTGAGACACACCAGAGGTCATGACCCGACGAACTAGAATGTCAGGACTATTGATTGTGCCTAGCATAGTTGGTGTTTTGAATTTTAAGCGGTTTTGTGTATAAATACCATGTGTACAAGAAGATGAAATGTCCACAGCGGACATCGGTAAAAGATAATGAGAACATTGTTCCCCTCTGTTTAGGATTGTTTCGGGGTTTGCAAGCATGTGAATGTCTGCAGCATTCGCATGGTTGCACCACAACCACCTCAGCTGAATGAGTACTGGAAAATCGCGCACAATCCTCAACACCCTCCCACGGTGATAAACCATACTCCGTCATTTATCCCAATATACATCCCTCCCCTTTCCCCTCCACTAAATAACTGAGACATATATATATTTTCACCTAAATTTGACTTGGTGATATGCAAGTATTTTGCAAGTTGGGTAAAACTTATATGCTAATCAACACAGTTCGCGGATTTGCGAAATACTACATTGTTACATGCAAACGATGACGATTTCATGGGAAATCGCTAACATGATAACGGATATGTTCACATGTTGATAAACCTTGAATTGTGAAATAAACATCACATATTGATGTACTTGTATTTTTCTGACCATTTGTCACGTTGTAAGCGGAACGCTACATTATATTTTGTTGACCAATTGTTGTCCATTATACCTTGTATTGAGAAATAAACATCACATATTGATGTACCTGTATTTTTCTGACCATTTGTCACGTTGTAAGCGGAACGCTACAGTATATTTTCTTGACAAATTGTTGTCCATTATTATGAACTTGCATTTGTATGCGGATTTTATATTTGAGGACGAACCTATAAACAGTTTGGTACTTTGTTCAGGGTAACTGAGATAGTTCATACTCCAACACCCGATAATTTTTTATATCGGTATAGTTGTCTTTCCTCATAGTAACGACTATTACATAAGTTGGAGATTAGAGACATTTTAAAATAAATACTTTGTAACTCCATGTAACCAGATTAATAATGCTATATTTATATAGACACATAGACAGTTCACCAAACTTGTCCAGATTTTTGGTGTTTAAGACCCATATACATCCTGATAAATCACTGACCGCAGTGGCAGGATTGGGGTCGCCTGTATCATATGATTGTATTATATTTACCACGTTCTATATTGACAGTTACGAGAGCATACAGCTCCAGTTCATATTTTTTATAATAAATTTATAGATTAACATTACCATGTATGTATATTCCCATGTCATAATATATATACGAGCTCGTACATTACTTTTTTTTTTGCGTCCCAAGGTCTGATGTTTGACCATTAGTTCTATGCTATTAGGCTGATGTTCGTTGCAGCTACTACATTTTAAGATTGTTAAATACTAAATGAATATTAGTAAATTCTGTTAAATATTGCCAAAGTATTTTTTTGTTTGTTTTTATTTGTGTTGTTTGCACAACCGATGAAAATCGTATGCGATTATTTTTTTTTGTTTTAATTTTTAATTTTTTTTATTTTTTATTTAAATGTTATCATTAAGTATGTTATCATTATGGTGATGACTAACGCACAGCGTTGTTCATATTGATATTGTTAAGAAGTAGTGTACATCAATACTGTTCATAGGCGAAGTGTATTAACAAATTTTATGTATCCCCCGTTTTACGCATTATAAATATACTGGGATCCCTCGTTTTACGAACATTTTTTTTAACTCTTTTTCTTTTTTTCTCTCTAAGAGACTCTACCAATAGGTTAGTCGTTTATAACAGTCACTAGCATGAGGTACTTAGTTGATAGTACGCAAATGTCTCCCTCTGGGATACATTTGTGTGGCCAGGGACGTATGTGACCGCTTGACCTTTCACGCTAGCATTATCCCTTCTACTTCCACGCTAAGCATTTATATGTGCTAGAAGATGCAACATGTAAGAATAACAGACCTTAAAAGCAAATAAGACGTTTTTACACAAAACGCAGTATTCATTCAAAGTTCAGTTGCCGTTACTGCTCTGACAGGGCAAACGTAGGTCAATCACAGGTAATAATGAATGGGTTTTATAAGCGCGAAAGTGGGAAATGAATGTTTGTGTGATCTGGGTTTTTTTTTTATCCTAATGTTAAGTTGGAAAAGATCACACATGTGAAAATAAAGTCGAAATAACAGATTGTCGTGTGCAAAAAGGTCGAAAAGCTGAGGAACGGAGTGCAAATGTTAACTATTGTGTCGTGTGGAAAAAAGGACGGGTCGTGTGAAAAAAGGCGGGAAAAAAGAAGAAATAGTATAAATAGAAGAGTTGTGGGCGATTGGCAGCGATTTTAGGATTTATGATTCCAAGGATACCATGATTTTAGACTAGAGGATTTTTACAGATTGCGTTAGGTGAACTTCGTCTTTGAGGATACCAAGACAAGTTTTTGAGTAAACAAATCAGTAAATTATTTCTTGTTGATATACATATATTATTCTATCTGGATGTACCTATATTATTCAGTTGGATTACATATTTTTTTCATATCGGATAACCAATCATCATTGTGAAATTTACAGTGTTTGTCTAATTACATCAATAAACTCTAATTGAATTTTTCTACATTGCTGTTTGTGGAACTTTACAATAATTTCTTGTGGATTATACGTTGTTGTGCTGAAACTGTTTTGAGTATCACCAAACTCAAAGGGAAGAACATTCCTGGGTTGAAACAAATAACAAAAGGTCAAGTATCACCATCTCTGGCGGAACGCCAGTCAGCACTTGAACCACCACAACATATGAAGGATTAACTCTGACTACATAAAATCAATATAACTACTAGTGCCGCATTCAACTGATGCGGGCACATATCTTCAAATTGATGCCATAACCAGCTCGGTTACAGTATCTCCACTTCCTGATTATTTGATTCTCTGAACCCAGCGACTGACTGTACTCCTGTCGACTGCAAAACTTCCATACACATCACATAGACGCTTGTGAATGTTCACAACAGTTTCCTTCTCTGCAACGAGAAATATTCTATCACAATTCGCTGCTTATAACGCAAGTTGCTAACACGCTCCAATTCAACGGTTTAGGGCAGCCGTATTATTTGGCCGGTTGTAGTGCAATTTAGTACACACAATTGGCACATGCCATATTTGAAGTGTGCAAAATGTCATGCTTCTATCTTCATTATTAGCTGAGAAAAACGATGTGGTGCATTACTTTCTGAACGCCCCTCGTAATTTATAGTCCTAGCAGATGCCACTGGCAAAGAATCCTTAATATTATTCTTACTCAGGTTTCTACCTGGATGTGCAACTTGAAGCTGACGACCAAGGGTTTCAAGGTTAGACAAAGTTTCTGGTTTCCTCTCCTGCAGGAATGACAAAAAATCTCCACTAATAGAAAACAAAACCTTGTCTCTCAGAATTAAATCAGATAGTCCCTCAAATGTTTTCTCAATCTTGGACAAATCAACCCATCTAGAAAAATAAAGCTTACTAGATGAGATAAATTCAGTAAAATCTACTGCTGACTCTTGCAATAATGACTTCAATTTCAATCTGTAACCATTTTCATCCAATTGATACTTCTTCAATAGCAAGGATTTTACAGCTTCATAGTCTTTCCTAGTCTGATCATCTTTTGGAATCTGTAGAAATTGAAACATCTAGGAGCTCGACACATATGCGTCCGTCCACCTTTAAATACAAACAGAAAAGGCCCAAAAGAATCTTTCACTTCAGCTAACATTAGACCGGTAGACTTCTGCTATTCTGCCCCAAAAGGCAATGACGTACTTCCGGGAAACCCATGGATACAGTACATCAACAACATGGTCCCTAATCGAACCTTATTTGATATCGACAGATATGTTATAAGTTTTAATCATAACAGACACCATACCATATATGTGTGTACAGAATTGATGTAGGAACTGTAGTATATTCTGTATTATTTTATTTTAGAAAATGTTCTGCAGCTAGACACCTGTCTTGTCTCGCTATCGTATCATGACTGATCCATGTATCATGCAAATACCAGACATCTGAAAACAGTATCACCTCACATGCATTAGACTTGTAGCCAACAAAACAAAACCTAACCACATGTCTGAGCCTTGTCCTCAAGTTCGTACTTGTCACCATAAGTCAGAGGTCAGTGATCGAGAACAAGTTGAGCTAACATGTAATAACCATAAGTTTCAGTGGTGGTTTCGAGATCGATGCTTTACACCTAAGTACGTCTAACAAAGTTAGATTTTGGCATCTGGTAATCTGTTAAATCTCGCATCATAAATGGTTGTGCGAAAATGGACGTAACGGGGGGGGGGGGGGGGATGGGATATACAAAGACGGATTGGGGGGGGGGGGGGAATTTGACCATGGAGACATCCGCTAGTGGTCCAAGGCATCAAGCAGGGAGCTCAGAGACAAGGTTGTTCAGGAGATACAAGGAGCTGAGAATGATACGTATATTGCAAAAAGCGGTGCAGCAGGCTCAACAATGTCAATGGACTACATGGGAAGGAGCCCTGCAAAGGTCCTTGACATGATATGATATATGGCATATAGCATCTCTTAGGCTCAGCTTCGTTGTTAGATCAATGTATGACCTCTTGCTATCGGCCACAAAACCTTGCGAGATGGGAAAAGTCGGATGATAAGTAGTGTCCCCTGTGACATGAGAGGCAGACACCTGAACACGTACTCTCAGCTTGCAAGGTGCCATTAGGGCAAGGGCGATACACATGGCGCCACAACTAAGTGTTCAATGAGCTGGCTGCGACAATAGCTAAGTCAGGCCGAGCACTGCAAATACATACTTTCTGAGAGCAGGAAAGTCAGCACACCCCAAACCGAATAAATCAGGTAGTAGTTTACCATCTCTTCTTGACTGTGCAAATTACTGATAGATGGCGGTAGATCTAATTAGACGAGGGGCATATCCAGAGAGTATCGGAAAATCTCGAAGGCGGCCGGATATAGTGCTGCATTCTTCATCATCGCACCAGGTTATGTTGATTGAACTGACCGTGCCATTTGAATCCAGATTAGACGAGCAACATTCGTTCAAAGCTTCTTCTTCTTCTTCGATCCTTAGCCGCCGACCGTCAAAGCAGCCAGTGGCCTTTACGCCTGGTGGCGTCTAGTAGGGCAACAACAAATTGATTCCACTTTGCTCGGTCGGCGGTCATCCTTTGTACAGTGCCCCAACTCTGGTTCATTCTTTGCATTTCAGCCTCCACAGTCCTCCGCCAAGTTGTTTTTGATCAGCCTCTATTCGTTTTCCTTCAGGGGTCCATGGCATAGCTGTTCTTGTGATGGCATCGGGGTCTCTTCTGAGGACATGGCCAACCCAGCTCCAGCGTCTGCCAGCTATGATGGTTTGCATGTCCTCTTCCTTGCTCCGAGTAAGCAGATCTTGCTTGATGATGGTATTCGGCCAAAAGATTCAGAGAATTTTTTCTTAGGCATGTTATGTGAAAAGAGGACAATTTCGACATTTCCTTCGCTGTAACTCTCCAGCTCTCCGTGCCATAGAGAAGCACAGAAAGCACACAGCTCTGATATAATCCTAATTTTGGGCTTGTGCTGTACTGAGAGGACTTCCAGATGTTGTTTAGACTAAAAAATGCTGTTCTTTCTTTGTTCATTCTGTTGTTGATGTCTTTGCTTGCTCCGCCGTCTGGTGTTACTATGCATCCTAGGTATGTGAAGGCATCTGTCTGTTCCAGTTGCTGATTCCTTACTGACATGGGCTCAGGGTTGCTTACATTGAGCGCCATGACCTCTGTCTTCTTTAGGTTGATGTTCAAGCCCACCTGCTGGCTATACTTATTAAGTATATCCGTTTTTTCCTGGATGTGTTGATGTGAATGTGCTAGCAGTGCAATGTCATCTGCATATTCCAGATCTTCCAATGTAGAAAATGTAGTCCATCTTATTCCTCTTGGATTGCCCTCTGTTGTCTGGCGTATCACCCAGTCTATGACTATTAAAAATAGAGTGGTTGATAAGGGGCATCCCTGTCGTACTCCTGTCTTCACTTCAAAGGTTAGGTTGCTCTGCCCAATGCTACATGTAAAGTTGGCATAAAGGCTTTTTATGATTGACACTATGCAGCTTGGAATTCCATAAGCCCTCAGTATTTTCCATAAACAGTCCCTATGTATACTGTCAAAAGCCTTTTTCAACTGACCGTGCCATTTGAATCCAGATTAGACGAGCAACATTTGTTCAAAGCGGCCAAGTATAATGATCTAGCCGCGGATGTAAGACACGATGGGTTCACTGCAGGGGTCATGGCTTTTGAGGTGGGTGCAGAAGGGCTCGTGGCTGCATCAGTGTATGATTTATTGAAACGGGGCTGAAGGGACAGTCGAGAACAAGGGCACTGAATAGGCTTAGTGAAACTGCAGAAAAGGCATCATGTTGGCTATGGAACTCGGTACAGAAAACATGCGGAAGTGAAAATTTTTCTAAGTCTGTGATACACTGAGTTTTTCGTTGTATTGGTGAAGGGACAGTGGCTTACAGGTAACCCGTGGTGTATTATATGAGGTGTCGGGTGCAGATAGATTTCAGTTGCTAGCGCGCAGTGGCTTCACGCCTCGTCGGCTTCGCACTTATGTCAGTGAGTATCCATTTTCCTTGTATAATGAAAGGTATCCTCTCGCCTTCTTCAGAGGTACCCATTAGAGCTGGGTCGGCTCAGGAGCCATTCAGGTTATTCCAGTCCCTGGTCGATGACACTCCTTCAAATGTCTTCGCCAGGGCTCGAATTATTCCAGTCCAAGTGCTGGTTGATGACCCTGCTTCAAATTTTCTCACCAGGGCTCAAACTTGGGACCTCCCAATTGCCAGCACAGTGTGGTAACCACTACACCAGCGTCATAATATACATTTTAAAAAAGTTTAAAGCAGCAGATTTTGATGTAGGGCGCTTTTACATCACAAGCGTTCAAAAATAGTCTATTTTATGTGTGTCCATGGATTATAATTTACTAGTCTAACTAAATTTATTTCACAATTATAACCCACAGTTTGATCAGGATATTTCTCTTCAAATATACATTATCCTCGAAAAGCAGCTCATCATCTTGGAAAAAGTACTGTGACAATGTAGGTACGATAAGGCCGTGTCACATGTATCTGAGGAGGATTGTCAACTTGTCATTGCCTAAGCTAAAAAGTTTCAATGAAAAAAAAAACTCCAGGGTCATTGAATCACTGAGATTGCAAATATAGATCCGGTTGAATAATAAATTTAAACATTTTAATATTAAAAGATGCCCTCAGCTAAGAGGCATATTTCCTTGTCTGTGGTGCCTGTAGACAATGAATGACATGCATACATGTGAAAACACGACATTTTCTGAGAACATGAGCTGATACACTGAGGAAGTCACCAATTTATGTAATGTGGTGATAAACACAAGGAATTCATGATATGATACATCGAGGTATGTCACTGATGCCTGGAATGAATTGAACAATGAATTAGACAGCCTGGCAGAAGCATTAATAGAAAGCTACGAATTTAAAAAAGTACAAGTACAGTGAATCCCCCGCCCCCTGCAAGATATATGGAAATGAGAAGGCAGATAGACTTGCCAAACTGGGAGGAAGGAAAACCCAAACAGAAAACAGGGCTGCATTTGAAGAGATAAAAGCAAAAAAACAGAAATAACTATAGGGAAGAATGGCAGAAGGAACATCCAGTAATGCAGAACTATACTACACATTACGAAGAAGAGATCAAGTGATAATTTTCAGAGAACACGACATTATAGACTCAAAGACCATCTGTTCAACAAACTGAAAATCGGACATGACAGATGTGTGCTCATGTGGGGAGGATGTGGTGAATTGCCCCGTGCTTTTCATTCCTTGTTGTAGCGAAAGGTTTTTCTAGTATGATAATAGTGGTAGAGCAGAAGTAGAATCTCTCTCCAGAAAGGATGAAGTTCCAGTGCCCGGGAAGTACACTGGTATCACAAGTGAGTTACAGCTGTGAATACTCTGAGCTGGACAATAGATTTAGGCTTCAGAAGTATAAGTTGCTACTTTTGCTATCGTAACCCTATGTGATAATATAATTAAATTAGAAAAAGTAACTCAAAATTTAACAGTTAAAAATGTAACAAGTCAAATGAGTACAATTATCCAATTTATAATGTACATCTATATATTCTTGTAATGAGAAATGGTTGTTGGAAGATGGTAAAATGTATGATTATTTAGTTACAAATCAAATAAACAAGCTAAAAAGTCTTGGATTTATCTTCCACTGAACTTATAAAACAAGTTTGTCACATTATCTATTGTCATCTAGTTGTCATCATTAAACAGTCGTTTTAGAAACTGCTCACAGGATTTGTTGGATGGATACACGTAAAACTCAACTTATGTTAGTTCGAGGTTCCTGAGACACACTTGAATCCGGAAGACTTTCCTTCAGCCCGCCCTATAACTACGGGGGACTAAGGGTTGAAGATTGATTGACCTCTAGGCTTCAGTGAGCTGGATCAACGGTCTTCAAGTCTTTTGGGTAAATTCAGTCAGGAATGATCATACTCTTGATCAGCAATGATCATAAAACTTGATCATAAAACCTGGAACAAAAGGTAATAGGTGGCCATGTTGTTCCAACAATCTCACCACCAACTACTGTTCATGATGCGACCATGTCTTCAGTGTTTGTATATAAATGAATGAATCATGGTAGTATGTTACAGAGATAGCATGATAAGATAATGTATACTGTGCAGAATTAACAAAATACATGAATAAATCATATGTTATGATACATGGGTACGATATAACCTTTTCCTTCCACTCATGGATGTCAAGTCACTTATGTACTTGCTGGTATGTCGTAAGCTTCCAGGCAAGAACTATCCATGATATATTTGGCTAACCAATTAATGGTTATGCTTCCTGACAATGCCGGTGAAGGTTATCTCTGGTTAGCGTATTTCCCTTTTTTATTATATCTGATACAATCAATCGGAAATAAAATCTGAAATAAAATGATATTATTCATACATATATCTTTAATAAACTTACATACCCTCTTAGGATTAATAAGCTCACGGTGAGACTATATTGGCTTAATTTAATCTGCTCTGCATGCAGCGTGAAAATAGAACTTTTCTTGCAGATGCTGTCTTCCAGTTTCTCACTCGGGCTTCTGGATTTGGTGTGTGTGATTTCAACGCGCCGCTCTGTCCTTATATTTCAGTCTCTCGCACGTACGAGAAAGCACCTCTAAAAGTCCCAAAAGATTTTTGTTTCATCTCTTGGTTTCAGGCGATTTGAAGCAATCTGTGCTTTTTCTGTACTCGTTTTTTTCTTCTGTTCACTACACACTTATATTCTTCCGTCCTTCCTATGTATCATTTCCTTTTCCCCATATGAGGCTTTCACTACATATAAGTTTTATCCAAATCCGTTGAGGCTTGTTAGTGTAATAAATTTTTAAAGATTATTAGCTAACTATTATTAGCTAAAACTAGCCGATGTGATGAAGGTGAAAAATATTAATTATCTTTAAAACTATTTATATTTGAATAATATCCTTTTGGAGATAATTCCTACTCTGTCTCCTTTGTTGAGTTATTTTTATTTAATATTATTCCAAAAATGCGTTCTCCTGTAGTTTAAATCTTAATTTCTAGTAAATGCAAACTTTGAAAGTCCGCCATACATTCCTATTAGCTATTTCCTCATTCTTGCAATACCGTTCCAGCTAACGTAATTCACATTTCCGCTGTCGTCAAACTTCAAAGAAAGACCCGCCGAGCTGATCTTGCGCTGGTGTGTGTGTGTGTGAGTGCGCTGTGGGCGTGTGTCGCGCTACAACTAAGCAAGTGTTATCAAATCTCGCTACACTTGTGTGTTTTACTTGTCTTCTCTCCTCTGCCCTTCCATTTACTTTTTCCTTACTCGTGGCTTCTCTCATAATTTACACTCAACAACTCAGGTTTTGTGATGTTTTGATCACTGACTAGTCTTAAACACATTAATTCACACCTGTGCAGGGAAGAGCTGTTTGTGTATGGTTACATCACAGTTTCTGGTCTGTAGTAGAGAGACAGGTTATTTCATTGAACAACCTTTGCTAAGTAGGCACAGACCGGGCGATATTTGCCTTAACGTCAGAATGGTCAGTTTTCATGTATTGATAATTGGGAGATTGTGGCTGGGTATACTTGATGCAGAATGGATAGATGGGGAAAAAAGTGAAAGTATGAATGCGTATCAAAACTGCCAAAGATAATCTTACTGAAAATTGGCTTGAGGTAAATCTGCAGAAAATGTAAATATAAGTTCCACAGGAAGAAAACAGAGTGAGGATCACTGGCAGATCTATTTATAGGGGTACTGGAAATTAACTGTCTCTTAGCAGGTTGAGAATCTTGAGTAGACTATGAGCTATGACATATAGTGGCCTTTGGCGTATACTTTTGATGATGTTGTTAGTATAGTAGTTTATCTCTCTAGATGATGATGATAAGTTACTCTGATAAACCTTGATGATACAACATCATTGTGACAAACAGATGATTTGATGGGTTGTGACATCTGGTGAACATATTTCACGCCAACAGCAGTGAACAGCAATACAAAGTTTATTTACAAAAATGAGCAGCAAAAGTTGAAATGAGATATTATGCCCAACCTTGCACTTGGGGCTGGTAAACTTTATACAGCAAAAATGTTAATAGGCAAATTCTCTACATCATCCTCTTTCATTCTGTATATTTATATATTCGCTGACACTGCTTCTGTAATTACTACTGTTTCTAGTGGTCAAGGTGGTTATGGCTTGAGAACCACTGTTGTCATTTTAAAACTTCTTGTCATTGCAGTTTACTTCTATCTCCTTGATACAAAAGTGACTAGTAAAACTACTTGATGTATCGTGTGCAAGACTGGTCTACTACCAGGGATGACTATATCTATCAATGTCTATTGTTTCACACTTTTCATGGCTAGCTACTTATTGTTTCTTCTTGTTATTCTACAACAGTTTCTCTAGTTGGCGAGACTCAACATATCTGGTCGTCTTGAAATAAACAACATAATTCTTGACTGGCGACACTGTCTCTCTTGTCCACTGAATAACAATATGACTGTCATCTACAAATAGTTGTGGTCTGAGCGATTTGGCAACTAGACAATAGTTTAATATTTCTGTCATCACAGAATCAACCAACTCATTGGCATATTGTCCAATGATACCTCCAAACTGCGGTCATCACTTCAAAATCTTTAACATAAGCAAACTTGCTTCCAAATGCTACATGCGTTTCAGATCTGACTGACCAAACTAATGCGTCAATTTCCCATTACAACTATTCTTCGAAGTTTCTAGATCAAGTTTGTCTAAAGATCGTTCACTCAAATACGACTTTCCAGCACAAAAGCTTACTTCACTTCAACTAGCTAAAAAACAAAACTGAGCACTATCTCAAGGGGCGTAAAAACCTACTGTTGATGGCTAGTCGCCCTTCAATAATAAATCATATAAGACAGTTTTATCACCCTTTAATATACTTTCTAAGCCCGTTAATATCAGCTTATGCAAATTTATGAAACCGGATTTTTTCTAACATAAGCACTCCAACCACTATTGTTAATGCCTATTTAGGATTAACACCCTTTGCATAATTCTCACAAGTCGTCATATTATCTCCCTTTTAATCAAATCCAATAGTCTGTTACTCTCTGCTACGTACATTTTCTAAATCATATTTTCAACATAAGCGCTCACTATCATGGTATGCAGGTCACTGGCCCCTATGGTACTGAATTATTAGAAAGAGCCCCATTAATTAAATACAAATATGACATAATCTTACAGTATTAGACATCAATCTAACACCAAAGAAGAGTCAATAAACTAATCTTGATTTTAGAAAATTACAATGAAACTTTACTGATGAAAATAACAACTTTGTGAGAAGTATAGAATATGTATCAATCAAACATGTATAAAATTGAATATAATTAAAAATGTCTAAAATGCAGTCACTTCTCTAAAGTTACTGACAATTCTCAGTCTTATAGAATTTCACTTGTGTTTAATACCCAAAACTATTGACAGTTCATCATACAGACTTTTAGTTAAGAGGTTGTTCTTGGTGGTGTGATTATCTTGGTCTATGACTGCAATTCTGGTCACTCCCTGATTTCTCCAGGTGAAAGTAAAGGGTTGTGTGTCAGGTGCAGATCTATCTCAAGGGTTGGAAATTGTTTTTCCCTGATCCAGGTTTCTTGTTACCGATGAAGACAGAAGCTCCTGGTGTAGACTACCCTAAAGAACCACTTGGTTGTACTTTTGCAACCTTGTGACAAACAGAAGTCTTACCCGCTAGGCTGCTTTCATTCGAGTTGAGTTCTTTCATGACCAAAGTTTCTGGATTGCAGTGCCAGAGAATAGTTAGTTCTAAATACTAAGAACCAGTGAAATCTCATTTTACTAGAAACAGATTTATGGGAGCACACAAACTCACTTTCCTAGACCTTTTTCCATCTTAAATTAATTTACTTGTGGGCACTCTTTTCATTTGAATTCTGTCTCAGGAAGTTACCTTACTTTACCCTGTGAAAACTCATTACATTCACTACTACCGTGAAGACAGTCACTGTATCAATTACATCCTATTGATAACGGTGAGATCCCAACAACCTGTTCTGAGCAAACACTTTGCACAGGTAAGTGAAAATTACACTAACATCCAAGATTTTGGTGACAGCAACTGGAATGTGTGTGCAGGGAAGATTTTAATGAACACACATTTATATGTTTAAAAGGTAGGTTGAAAAAGGGAAAAGAACAAGAATGAGAGAAAAATAAATCGAGAGCTCTCCTGATAGAGATAAACCCAAATGTGCTGACAGGAGTGTTTAAAACACATGGCAGATTACCTTAGGTATGGACTCAGTATTTATGATAACAGTTTAAACTGAGATTATATCATGAGTTATAAACATGATTCGTAAAAACAACCAAGTGTTTTTACCTTATATAGGAAGATTTTCAAATAAACCCTAACAGTACACATGTTGTTATGTAGAAATGTCATGAAAGGGTAGTCGGGGAAAAGACTTATACAAAAGTCTGACATTTGAACATGCTTAGTCTAGATGAAATATACTAAACTAGACTACTTCTGATTGGAGACTTCCCCCATGTAGGAAGCTAAGAGGGGGGTGAAAATTTAGACCCTGGCACAGTGTTCCACTGAGTCAAGGCTGTGGTGAAGTGGGATGTTATAAATATTTATAAGGGACTTAGTGTACTGACTGAGATCAGCTGTGAAGGTATATATATATCTAATAAGAGTAGTGTATTATATATAACCTTACTTGCTACCACATATCTATATATCTCAGTCAGAATTATTCTGGAATAGTGTGATGACTACGTTATGTGTCTAGGGTATGTGTATGATGAAGTGTAAGTCACAACAACAGACAGATAAACAATTTAATTTAATCCACTACTCTTAACAACACTGTGACACTCACATACATATAACACTCTATGAGAATATCTTAAAGAAGTCACTGATAAACTTTCAACTAACAATATGTATTCATTACTGGCATGAATGAATATGTGTCCTGATTCAACTACAAGGGAACCAGGAATCACAATCAATTTAAATTACAAGTTATGTACAGAATGTATTTAATATGAATATTGTAGTGACATATATTATTACAAATGTTCTATGTGTGTCAGTTGTGTAGTAGTAAAATGAGGTAATACTGGTTTTGTTTTGTTCAAGCTCTGTTGGTATTTGTCATCATGACTTCAATAGTTTGTCTTTAGGGACTAGTATTGGAGATGTTCACAGTTCCTGATTTTAAGACAAGTAAATTCCCCTCTGAATGTTATTTTTATAAAGTTATTTCAAGATGAGGGGACATAATGTTGAGCTCAGCTGGCCAATTCTGCTTATCTGGCGTGATGGCGGCAGGAAAGGACTCCTCTGCTCGAATTCTCCTCTGGGCTCAGGAGACACCTCACTGATAGCTAAAAAGACCAAGGAGTATGCTGTCCGACTCTGGATTCAGCAAATCTCTGACCAGGTGCTGCTCACTACCATCAAGACACCTGTCCCTGAAATCAAGAAGGATGTACCTTCTACTTCATAACTAATTTATATTCTCTTTTACACTGATCACAATACAGCACAAACATTGCGTTCAGAGCGTTAGGCCAACAGTCAGCTTCATTTGAAATACTTTATTCCAGTATTACCCTTCTTAATGGTTACTACGCCTCTGCACTTCCAGCATTATTTCTTTCTAGTCAATCATCCAGGTGTCAGTGTACTATTTGGCCATTCCATGCCGTTTTACTTCTCTCCGACACCCTCTGTTCAGGCTGGAGCATTATAGGCTTTACCTCACGTTTGCCACTGAACTACACATATATATACAGGCATAAATCAACAATTCACATTCAATTTTCATTAAAAGATACTGAATGGTTCAAGCTTACCACAATTTCATGGAAATAAACACAGATACGTTGATTAGCAATGAATTCTGGCACAAACTGGCACAAATTCCATTCTGCTTATGTTCCAGGCTTTTATTTTAGCAAAAATATGCTGGCTTCAACGCACTGATGCTTTATCAAGCTCATTTAAACAAGTGGTCTCGAACTAACGCTCCCAAGTGTGTATATCAGCGAGACTGGCCAATGAGCCACGTTTCGACAAGTGTTTGAAAAAATGTTATCTTTTCCCGTCTCCCCTAACAACCAAGATAGTATTTATAGCCCGACCAATCGTGGTTAGGCTTTCATTTGTTGCGCTCCAATCAATTTGGAGTTTACATGGTAGGCTATTTCTGTAACGTAAGGTTTTTTCAAACACGTTATAAAAAAAATTTTATGAGCAGAAATGATTTTATGCTGTCAGGCACCCCCAATATTTTATTTTGGGTATAATTTATTAATTCCTGGACTATTTGCGTAACGTTTTACATATTATTTGTCAGCAAGCCCTAAGGAACCCAAAAATACTAATTTAAAGGAGCTACGTGGCTGCGTTCAAAATATGCAATTTCTTCTACCTCCTGTTTCGAAGATGTGCTGTCTGGGTACTGTTATGTGTTCAAACGTAAACCCATCTAATGTTATCTTTTCTAATAAGAGTTTGTTATGATTTATAAACCTAACTCTGGGAAAGGGTAGTGTATTTTATCACTGTCCGTCTGAAAAAAAATTAGTGCATGTAGACTTACACGCGTGATGGTATCATTTGTGTAGCGCGCGAAGCGGGTTTAGTGTTCGGCTTTCTGCCTCTCCCTTCTCTTTTTATCCTTTTGTCCATCTGTTCGTTCGTTTTGGTAACGCAGTATAATTAATGTTAGGATTAATTTAGGTCATTACGCAGTACGTCTCAATGTTTTTCCAAGAAATACAGCACACGTTTCATTGAAGAAAGCGGGTATAATACAGTAAGCTTTTACTATCAACGTGAAAGCGTTACAATTTGCAGACGAAGCAGAAATCAAGGGGGATTTCGAGTACATTCTTTGTGACAGCACTGTCATTTTACCATTGCTCTTCTCTTTATTAATTTTATTTGTTAGGCTTTATATTTACCTAATAATTTATATATGTGGATTAGAATATTTCATGACACCTCCCCTCTTAAAACAGACATTATATGTCAGTCCTTTATTCTATATACACATAGAGAAATTTATTATTATTTCTGGGGTTTACGGTGATTCTCATCACACGGATGGCGGCTTAAAAAATCCGCTCCCAGATTGGTTTTTCCAGATATATATTCAATGCTAAAATTATATGGAGCCAGAAGCAAAGACCATCGGAGTAACCTAGAGTTCTCATGCTTAGCCTGTGCTAAAAACGATAAAGGTTTGTGGTCAGTTTGCAACTTAAATGCCTTCCCATATAGATAAATATTGAATTTCTTTATTGCCCATATTACTGCAAGACATTCTTTTTCGCTAGTTGAGTAGTTGATTTCAGCTTTATTCAACTTTCTGCTAGCATATGCCACTGGGCTTAATTCCCCATCCAATGCATCTGATTTCTGTAGTAAAGTTGCACCTAACCCAATATTACTTGCATCCGTCCTTACTATGAATTCTTGACTTAAGTCAGGTAATTTCAAAATGGGTTTACTTGTGAGCTTTTCCTTCAATTCTTGGTAAGTCATTTCACATTGTGGTGTCCATGTAATGCGATCTGGAAGTCCTTTACGTGTCAATTCAGTTAAAGGTGCACATATGGAATTAAAGTTTTTGATATACTTCTGGTAGAAACCACATAATGAGACAAAGGATCTCACGTCCTTCTTGGTTTGTGGTCTCGGGGCTTTCTGTAGTTTCTCTAAATTCTTTGGGTCAGGGGTCATGTTTCCCTGATAAACTGTGTGTCCCAAAAATTCCAATTCTTTACATCCAACGCAACATTTGGTTGGTCGGGCTGTTAAATTTGCCTCCCTAAGTCGATCAAACAGCATGTTCAGAGAGTCAATGTGTTCCTCAAATGTTTCTGTTGCTATAAGGATATCATCCATAAAATTTGTTATACAGGGATTATTCAGAGGATCCAATAATTTTCTCATCATTCTAGAGAAGACACTAGGCGCATTCTTCAATCCAAATGGCAATCTATTAAACTCATAGTGTCCTTCTGAGGTACTAAAAGCTAGGTATGGTCTAACCTCAGGCTTTACTGGAATCTGATAGTATCCTTTACTCAGATCCACTTTTGAGAAATATTTAGCTTTATTTAGTCTGGCAAACAGCTGATTTGTATCCGGCAATGGATCCACCTGTCCTTCTGTAATAGCATTCAGTCTCCTGTAATCTATACAGAGTCTATGTTCTCCAGAGGGCTTCCTTAAGAGTACAACACCGGAACTATACGAAGACTCACTGTGCGAAATAATTCCTTCCTTCAACAGATAGTCTATCTCTTCCTTCAAAGCTTTTTCCTTAGCAAACGGAATCGAATATGGTTTCATACAGACAGGTGTGGAGTCTATTAGTTTCATATCATATTCCAATAGGTTTGTATGCCCTGGTCGGTCTGTTAACACCTCTGCATGATTATTTAGAACCTGTTGCACTCTCTCTTTCTGAGTTTTCGTTAAATGTGTACTGATTTTCACCTGTGCTGCTGTCTCACAGGGGTGTAATGGATATTCAAATGATGAAAGTGGTTCCTTTTTCATCTCCATGGCGATGGACAAGGTCAACAAGTGTGTCTCTTCCTGATGTTCTCTTTCCAAATATTTCTTCAGGAGATTCACATGATAGATTTTTTCTTTCCCCTTCTTATCTATCTTATAATTTGTTCTAGACACCTTCTCTAAAACTGTATATGGACCCTGCCATCCAATTTGTAACTTATTCTGACTCCCGGGCAAAAGAAGCAGTACTTTCTCTCCCACAGCCAAATTTCTGTCTTTCGCCTTCCTGTTATAATAGGCAGCATGTTTCTTCCTGGCTTGGTTCAAATTTTCATTGGCAAGTTTCCAGCCAGTTTTTAACCGAGTGGTCAGCTCATTCACATATTGGTATGAAGATGTAATGTTTTCCTCTGCCTTTTCATCAGTCCACGTTCTTAACAAAGCTTCAAGTGGACCTTTTATTGGCCTTCCAAACAATAATGTTGCCGGGGCCATACCGGTTGAACTATGGGGTACCTCCCGATAAGCAAAGAGGGCGGCGTGCAGGTACTGGTCCCATGTATCTGGTTTTTCGTGTGCCAACTTTCTCAGGATCGACATCAATGTGCCGTTAAATCTTTCCACTTGGCCGTTCCCTTGGGGATGATACACACTACAATGGAAGTGTTTGGCCTGGAAGATCCTGAAAACTTCTTCAGTTAGTTTCCCCTTGAACTGAGAGCCATTATCAGTCAAGATTTGATTGGGAAAGCCTAACCTTGTGAAAATTGTGAGCAATGCCTCTGCCACATGTTTAGAATCAATCGATGACAGGGCTACTGCCTCTCCCCACATAGAACAAGTGTCCACCAGAGTCAGAATGTAGCTGTTCCTTCTCTTGGTTCGGGTGAGAGGTCCCACAAGATCCACGGCAACTCTCTCAAAGGGTGTTCCCACTATGGGCATTTCCCCCAGAGTTGCTGGTGCAGTCCAATGTTTAGGTGCTACTCGTTGGCACTCTGGACAGGATTTTACATATCGTTTGATATCTTCAGTTATTCCTGGCCAGAAATAGTGACAAGCTATTCGCTGTCCTGTTGCGCTGATTCCCATATGACCACTGAAGGGAATCGCATGCCCTAGTTCCAACACTTTAGTCCTATATGAAGTGGGAAGGACCAGCTGTCCGTGACCATTGGATTCAGATCCAGCCTTCCTATATATCAATTTGTTCTTCATATAAAACTCTCCCTTGCCTGGAGGTGTATGAGATTTGGGCAACTTCTTGAAACATGGCTTGAGTGTTTTGTCCTCAGCCTGTGCCTTCCTCATCTCATCTGGGTGAGTATTTATGGGATTATCCTCCTCCTTCTTTGTCTGTGATCTGGTCTGCACTGTTGCCAATATCACAGGTCTCTTGGGATTCCCCAAGAAGACATATCTACACCCCAATATTAGAGGGTAGATTGGCTCATTTATCACTGCTGCTTTTATGATTCCTTCCACATATCGCGTTTTCACTTTTATTCGGGCGACGGGAAGTGTCATGGTAGCTACATCCTTGGTTGCAGTTTGAATCTCCACTGTTTCTGTGGTGTATTGATCGGCCTGCACCAGGTGAGAACTCACAACGGAATCGTAATCTAAACCGGTATCATATAAACATCTTATAGTGACACCATTACAGATGACATCTTCACACACTGGGGGGTGGTATGGTTCCTGTAATTCTTCAGGTTTGCCCTTCTTTTCCTTTTTCCCCGATGTCATAGCAGCAAAATGAGGAGGTTTCCTTCTACAATGGTCAGTGTCATGATTGTTCATCTTACAATTTTTACACCACCTTTTTCCTTGGTTGAAAGATTTTCTTTCATCATATTTCCTTTCATCGAATTGTGGGAATTTATTTTTATTGTCATACCGTGGCCTATCAAATTGGTGCTTACCTTTATTTTGATCCTTAGGATCAAATTTATTAAAGTTCTGTGGTGCCCTAAAGTTATCCACCTGTTTCTTTTTATTACCTGTTACCTCTGCTTGAGCTGCTTGATACCTTTCAGCAACATTTAGCAACTCACCCAGCCTCTCTGCACCTTGTTCCATGAGAAACTTTCTCAGGTCTGGAGCCATGGACTCTCTTAGTTGCTCTATAAGGACCATTTCCTTAAGATCTTGGGTTTTCCCCAGAGAAGTCCATTTCTCCAAGTATGTCTCTATTCGTGCAGAGAACTGGTGATAGGTTTCACCTGACAGTAGTTTAGCATTCCTAAATTTTTTCCTGTAAAATTCTGCATTCTTTTCATACCTTAACAAAAGAGCCTGCTTTAGCATGTCATAATTTTCCTGATCACCTCTGCTCATTTTTGCAAAAACTTCATAAGCTGCCCCACGAAGTCCCTGAGATAACTTTAAGCTCCACCTTTCTCTCTCTAACCCATATGTGGTAGCTAATAGTTCATACCTATTTATATAGCTCTCAATATCATCGTCTTTCTCAACAAAATGATCTAAATGAAAATTCATAGCTGAGGTTGAGGCTCCTTGAGTAACCGTAGCATCAGAGGCAAAGGGACTGGCACCATTTTCAGGAGCATGGCCTTGAAACTCAAACTCCCTTAGTCGTAACTCATGTTCCCTTTGTAATCTCTTCTCCTCCTTTTCTGCTTCCCTCTCTGCAGCTAATCTCTTCTCTTCTCTTTCTGCAGCTAATTTCTTCTCTTCTCTTTCTGCAGCCTGTCTTCTTTCCTCTGCTTCCAATGCTTTAGCCTCTTTGTCAGCCTCAATCTGCAACCTCTTAGTCTCAGCCTCTAACTTTCTTTCGGCCTCTTTTTCTAATCTTCTTTCTTCGCGTTCAATAAATTTGTCACATTCCGTAGTGACATAGGCAACCATAACTTGCCCATCTAATCCTAACTCTTTTGCAGTCTGAACAGCAGCAGATCGAAATTTGGCCAGGTCCGCCATTGTCTATCAGGTAAATTTATACAATGTCTAACCAACAATTCAATCTCTAATGGACAACACAGGCACCGTGAGCTCAACCTTATTTAATTCCACCCAAGGATACCTTTTAATTCTTATATTCCCTGAAGTGAATTACCCCCAATATTTTTAATAGTTAAAGATTCAAAATCCCAAGAGCGAGACCCCAATATATGTGGTGAAGTGGGATGTTATAAATATTTATAGGGGACTTAGTGTACTGACTGAGATCAGCTGTGAAGGTATATATATATCTAATAAGAGTAGTGTATTATATATAACCTTACTTGCTACCACATATCTATATATCTCAGTCAGAATTATTCTGGAATAGTGTGATGACTACGTTATGTGTCTAGGGTATGTGTATGATGAAGTGTAAGTCACAACAACAGACAGATAAACAATTTAATTTAATCCACTACTCTTAACAACACTGTGACACTCACATACATATAACACTCTATGAGAATATCTTAAAGAAGGCACTGATAACTTTCAAATAACAAGATGTATTCATTACTGGCATGAATGAATATGTGTCCTGATTCAACTACAAGGGAACCAGGAATCACAATCAATTTAAATTACAAGTTATGTACAGAATGTATTTAATATGAATATTGTAGTGACATATATTATTACAAATGTTCTATGTGTGTCAGTTGTGTAGTAGTAAAATGAGGTAATACTGGTTTTGTTTTGTTCAAGCTCTGTTGGTATTTGTCATCATGACTTCAATAGTTTGTCTTTAGGGACTAGTATTGGAGATGTTCACAGTTCCTGATTTTAAGACAAGTAAATTCCCCTCTTAATGTTATTTTTATAAAGTTATTTCAAGATGAGGGGACATAATGTTGAGCTCAGCTGGCCAATTCGCTTATCTGGCGTGATGGCGGCAGGAAAGGACTCCTCTGCTCGAATTCTCCTCTGGGCTCAGGAGACACCTCACTGATAGCTAAAAAGACCAAGGAGTATGCTGTCCGACACTGGATTCAGCAAAGCTCTGACCAGGTGCTGCTCAGTACCATCAAGACCACTGTCCCTGAAATCAAGAAGGATGTACCTTCTACTTCATAACTAATTTATATTCTCTTTTACACTGATCACAATACAGCACAAACATTGCGTTCAGAGCGTTAGGCCAACAGTCAGCTTCATTTGAAATACTTTATTCCAGTATTACCCTTCTTAATGGTTACTACGCCTCTGCACTTCCAGCATTATTTCTTTCTAGTCAATCATCCAGGTGTCAGTGTACTATTTGGCCATTCCATGCCGTTTTACTTCTCTCCGACACCCTCTGTTCAGGCTGGAGCATTATAGGCTTTACCTCACGTTTGCCACTGAACTACACATATATATACAGGCATAAATCAACAATTCACATTCAATTTTCATTAAAAGATACTGAATGGTTCAAGCTTACCACAATTTCATGGAAATAAACACAGATACGTTGACTAGCAATGAATTCTGGCACAAATACTGGCACAAATTCCCATCTGCTTATGTTCCAGGCTTTTATTTAGCAAAAATATGAGCTGGCTTCAACGCACTGTGCTTTATCAAGCTTATTTGAATTAGTGGTCTCGAACTAACGCTCCTAAGTGTGTATATCAGCGAGACTGGCCAATGAGCCACGTTTCGACAAGTGTTTGAAAAAATGTTATCTTTTCCCGTCTCCCCTAACAACCAAGATAGTGTTTATAGCCCGACCAATCGTGGTTAGGCTTTCATTTGTTGCGCTCCAATCAATTTGGAGTTTACATGGTAGGCTATTTATGTAACGTAAGGTTTTTTCAAACACGTTATAAAAAAAATTTTATGAGCAGAAATGATTTTATGCTGTCAGGCACCCCCAATATTTTATTTTGGGTATAATTTATTAATTCCTGGACTATTTGCGTAACGTTTTACATATTATTTGTCAGCAAGCCCTAAGGAACCCAAAAATACTAATTTAAAGGAGCTACGTGGCTGCGTTCAAAATATGCAATTTCTTCTACCTCCTGTTTCGAAGATGTGCTGTCTGGGTACTGTTATGTGTTCAAACGTAAACCCATCTAATGTTATCTTTTCTAATAAGAGTCTGTTATGATTTATAAACCTAACTCTGGGAAAGGGTAGTGTATTTTATCACTGTCCGTCTGAAAAAAAATTAGTGCATGTAGACTTACACGCGTGATGGTAGTAATTGTGTATCGCGCGAAGCGGGTTTAGTGTTCGGCTTTCTGCCTCTCCCTTCTCTTTTTATCCCTTTAGTCCATCTGTTCGTTCGTTTTGGTAACGCAGTATAATTAATGTTAGGGTTAATTTAGGTCATTACGCAGTACGTCTCAATGTTTTTCCAAGAATTACAGCACACGTTTCATTGAAGAAGGCGGGTAATAATACAGTAAGCTTTACTATCAACGTGAAAGCGTTACAATTTGCAGACGAAGCAGAAAACAAGGGGGATTTCGAGTACATTCTTTGTGACAGCACTGTCATTTTCCCATTGCTCTTCTCTTTATTAATTTTATTTGTTAGGCTTTATATTTACCTAATAATTTATATATGTGGATTAGAATATTCCATGACAAAGGCGTCATTCTGAGACCAGCTAGGACAGAAGAAAAACAGGATTCCAATAGAGGACAAGACCATGTATAGATGATCTGAAATTAATCGGAAAGAAAACTCAAATTTATACTACTGGAAATCACAAAGTCCTCGGAAGGCAAAGTGTAAAAAGATATGAAACATGACTTTTTAAGTCTGAACTAAGCAAACATTGGAGCCACGGTAGTGCAGGGGTTAGTGCACTTGCTTTCTAGCTCCGTGGTCCATGGTTCAATCCCAAGCTGTGGTGGGATCTTTTTAGACCGCAGACGGCTACAGGGTCGACCCAGCCTCATAAATCTGGGAAAGTTAAGGCGTCTGGCATGATGCTGACCACATCACCCCTAGTGTGTCGATGGTCAAGATAATATGGGCCTAATACCATATTCCCAATATGCCTCTGTGGGAATGTAACGGGATCCTCCCCCCCCCCCCTCCCCCCCCCGCGCTTTAAGCACACAATGATATTCATATTAGAATGTCATGTTAATACCCTTAGGCACACTTACTCAAAACACAGCTGTACTGCTGTGGATAAAAAGTTAGTTGCTTATCCTTTACAGGACGTGGCAATCAACCCCAACTTTTATTGGCTGTTTTGTGATTTTTCTAGGCAATTTTTACGTTCAGTAGTTTGCCACTGCTTTTTGAACGGTACGGCCTTATACCATTGTTAAAAATCCACACATAGCGATCTGCTACCAAACCGCCTGCAGCAGGTTTCAAACTTGGTATATCTGGATTATGAAACTGCATTCATATCCATTAGGCCACAGACGCTGACTGCTGTGGATAGAGAAATGAAAAGTTATGACTGTTTTCTTTGGCAGCAGCAAGAACATTTCATTCACTCAGAAACTGCAAAATTAGAAAACAAACAGTTCCTTGAAGTTAAGCAACATAAATAAATAAATAGTAAGAATGAAGCTTATCAAATAACTTGGATGCGTGTGAAAAAAAATCGAAAAAAAGGTGATTCGTCTTACGAGGACAAAAGACAAAGAAAATAGTCTACGTTACGGCCAAGTTAAAATAACTTGGCAGATCCACAGACACAGCTTGAGGCACAGATTGTGGTATCTAAATAATGGTAGCAATTATTGCACTGGTAAATATATGGAGATCAAAGAAATCCAGTTCAACAGAAAATTAAGAATATTCTTCAAATAAAAATGTAAAGTTAGTCCTATTGTAACATGAATAACAACTAAAACAACAACCACAGAGTTACAGACTTTCATAAGTCATTTGTTGGTATGTTGTAGTTGTTTTTTATCTTCTTTTCATTTTTCCATTCCTCTCTTCCTATCACATCTAACATAGAAAGCAACAAAACTTATATCATCAGATTCATCATTCATTTATTTATATACATTCCAAAAATTATAGCAATTGACCAAGAAACAAAAAAACTATAGATGTTACAAGTCACACAATATAAAAAAAGGGCGTCGTGAAAAAGAATGCAGCGGCAGGGACAATTTTCGATCATTTTAATGCAGCGTGCGTAAGGTTAATACCTTTAGCACGCTGCAGTCGCAACGTTGCGCCAGAGGTACGCTATGTTTTGCCAGCTGCAGGCGCATTTTTGCGCCTTTGGATATCGTCGGTTTCTAGCATTAGGAATTGTGTACATGTGATATCACCCCCGGATGTTAAGTTTTAATCTTATTTGTAAGAGAGTTAGCTTCCGTTTCCGATCTTTATTTAGTGATGGGTGTATTCGCGTTTATTTTCTGTGAATTTTTTAAATCGAAATCAATCGACATCGAACATGCGGCCATTTTCGCTCAAATTTTAATGGATTCTGACTCCGATGCGATGACGAGATTTTTGTCTTTATTAGCACTGATATCGGTTCTCAGAATATGGGTGATGGCAGAGATGGGAACGATAGTAGAATGTCATTGCTAGTATATCTAATTTGAAGGGTTACGATTAGGTTTATGTGAAAGATTTAGGGTTATGACCGAATGTCACTGCTGACGAGGGCGTTTGTTGCTTTGCTACTGATGATGGGTGTAACGAAAAGATCATCATTTGATTTGAATTGGTCAAATGACTTTCATTGAGATGCAAGGGATAAGGATTCTTTATTTGTTGGGTTTTTTTTTTTAAATTTAAAAAAAAAATTTTAAATTAACCTTCAGCGGTCGCAAAAATTCACCAGAGGTACCATATTTGTTTAACACTGGAGGTGCAATTTTGCTACTTTCGGATATAATCGGTTTCCTGGCATATAACATATATACACCTATTATCCTCGGATGTTAATTTTAATCTTATTTCCAAAAGAGTTCATTTCCTTTTCTGGTCTATATTTGTGATGGAAGTTTAATTTTTTTTTTTTTTTTGGTGCATTTTTCAAATCGAAATCAATCGGCATGGAATACGCTGCCATTTTCGCTTACATTTTCATGGATTATGACTCCGATGATGAGGATTTTCTGTGCTTTAAGGTAAATTATGGTTTCATAAATGACATATATGTGCAAAGCCTTCACTACAAATATTACCCCTGTAAGAGGTTTTTCTCCTGTATGTGTTATTACTTATTATTTTACTGAAATGAAAGTGACCTTTCTTAGTTAATCCTACACCAAAAACACCACATTTGTCGGCTTTCTCTCCTGCAAATAGCCTTTTATGGTCTTGCAAACAGCCCTTACATGCTCATACTACAAAACAAACTTCAAATTTGTAAGGCTACTACTCTCCAGTATGTGTTCCTTTATAGTCTTGTAATAAGCTTTTCTGAGCAAATCTTACACCATAAACATCTCAATTGTAAGGTTTCTCTCTGGTATATGTTTTTTTATGCTTTTGTAATGAGCATTTATAAGCATATCCTTTGCCAGAAAACATCACACTTGCAAGGTTTCTCTCCTTTATGTATTCTTTTATGGCCTTTTAAGTGGTCCTTACGTGCAAATCCTGCATCACAGATGCAAGGTTTTTTTATTCTGTGTGTGTTCTTTTAAGGTTTAGTACTGTGCTTTTCACAACTATCGCACTTGTAAGGGTTTTCTCCTGTGTTTTTTTTTTAGTTTTGTAATAAACCTTTCAAAGTGAATTCTAAGCCACAAACATCACACTTATATAAGGTTTTTCTTCTGTAAGTGTTCTATTGTGGTTTTTAAATGAGCCTATCTGGGTGAATTCTATACCACTAACATCACACTTGTAAGGTTTCTCTCATGTATGTATTCTTTTATGGTTTTGTAAATTGCAATTACATGTAAAACCTACACCACAAACATCGCACTTGTTAATGTTTTCTCCTGTATCTCTTCTTTTATGGTCTAGTAAGGGTTTTCACATGTATGTGTTTTTTCATGGTTTTGCAATGAGACTTTCCAAGTGAATTCTAGACCACAAACATCGCATTTGTAAGGGTTTTCTCCTGTTTTATATAATATTATACATTTATAAGGTTTATCTCCAGTATGTGTTTTTTCATGGTTTTGCAATGAGCCTTTCAAAGTGAATTCTAGGTCACAAATTTCACACTTGTAAAGTTTTTCTGCTGTATGTGTTCTTTTATGGTCTAGTAATGTTCTTTTCTGAGCAAAGCCTAGACAACAAATATCACACTTGTAAGGTTTGTCTCCAATATGTTTTCTGTTATGGTTTTGCAATGAGCCTATCAGTTTGAATCCTACACCACAAATATCACACTTGTAAGGTTTCTCTCCTGCGTGTATTTTGTTATGATTTTGTAAACCATTCTTAAATATAAATCCTAGACCACAAACATTGCACTTGTAAGGGTCTTCTCCTGTATGTGTTTTTCTATGCTTTTGCAATGAGTCTTTCCAAGTGAATTCTAGGCCACAAACATCACACTTGTAAGGTTTTTCACCTGTATGTGTTCTTTTATGCTTTAGTAACGAGCTTGTGCTAGCAAAATCTCGACAACAAAAATAACACTTGTAAGGTTTCTCTCCAGTATGTGTTCTTATATGGTATTGCAATCCGGCTGTATGAGCAAATTCTGCACCGCAATCATCACACTTGTAAGGTTTCTCTCCAGTATGTATTCTTTTATGGGTTTGTAAACCGCGCTTACATGTAAATTCTAGACCACACAAATCACACTTGTAAAGTTTCTCTCCTGTATGTGAGCTTATATGACATTGTAAATAATACTTAGATGCAAATCCTACACCACAAACATCACACTTGTAAGGTTTTTTTCTTGTATGTGTTCTTTTATGGTTTAGAAACATGCTTTTCTGAGCAAATCCTATACCACAAACATAACACATGTAAGTTTTCTTTCCAGCATGTCTTCCTTTATGGCACTGCAATGAGCCCATCCGAGTGAACCTTACACCACACACATCACATTTATAAGGTTTCTCTCCTTTATGTATTCTTTTATGGCTTTGTAAACTACGCTTACATACAAATCCTAGGCCACAAAAATCGCACTTGTAAAGTTTCTTTCCAGTATGTGAGCTTATATGATATTGTAAAAAATGCTTTGTTGCAAATCTTACACCACAAACATCACACTTGTAAGGATTTTTTCTTGTATGTTTTCTTTCATGGTTTAGCAACATGCTTTTCCGAGCAAAGCTTAGACCACAAACATCACACTTGTAAGGTTTGTCTCCAATATGTTTTCTATTATGGTGTTGCAATGAGCCTTTCTGGGTGAATCCTACACCACAAATATAACACTTGTAAGGTTTCTCTCCTGTATGTATTCTTTTATGGATTTGCAAACCACTATTACATGTAAATTCTAGATCACAAACATCACACTTATAAGGGTTTTCTCTTGTATGTCTTTTTTTATGGTTTTGCAATGAGACTTTCCAAGTGAATTCTAGGTCACAAACTTCATGCTTGTAATTTTTTTCTCCTGTATGTGTTCTTTTATGGTCTAGTAATGTCCTTTTCCGAGCAAAGCCTAGACCACAAACATCACACTTGTAAGGTTTGTCTCCAATATGTGTTCTATTATGGTTTTCCAATGAGCCTATCAGATTGAATCCTACACCACAAATAGTACACTTGTAAGATTTTTCTCCTGCGTGTATTTTTTGATGGTTAAGTAAACCATGCTTCAATATAAATCCTAGACCACAAACATTGCATTTGTAAAGGTTTTCTCCAGTATGTTTGTTTTTATGCCTTTGCAATGTGTCGTTCAAAGCGAATTCTAGACCACAAACATCACACTTGTAAGGTTTTTCTCCTGTATGTGTTCTTTTATGGTTATTTAACGTGCTTTTCCGAGCAAAGTCTCGACCACAAAAATAACACTTGTAAGGTTTCTCTCCAGTATGTGTTCTTTTATGGCTTTGCAATCCAAATGTATGAGCGAATCCTACACCACAAACATCACACTTGTATGGTTTCTCTCCAGTATGTAGTCTTTTATGGCTTTGTAAACTGCTCATACATAAAAATCCTCGACCACAAAAATCACACTTGTAAAGTTTCTCTCTTGTATGTATTCTTTTATGGTTTTGTAAACCTTTTGTATGTATAAATCCTCGACCACAAACATCGCACTTGAACTGTTTTTTTCTTGTATGTGTTCTTTTATGGCGTACAAACATGCTTTTCTGAGCAAAGCCTATACCACAAACATAACACATGTAAGTTTTCTGTCCAGTATGTCTTCTTTTATGGTATTGCAATGAGCCCATCTCAGTGAACCCTACACCACAAACATCACATTTATAAGGTTTCTTTCCTGTATGTATTCTTTTATGCTTTTGTAAACCACTTTTTGATAAACATCCTATACCACAAATATCACACTTGTAAGGTCTCTCTCCTGTATGTAGTCTTATATGGTATTGCAAGCTTCTTTCACGGGCAAATTTTATACCACAAACATCACATTCAAGAGGTCGATCTGCCATATGGCTCTGTAGGTGATTTTTCTCAGCACTAATTTGACTTCTTTGGCTGTTCGAAAATGCTTTGCTGCACTCATCATTTTGTGATGCCACTTTGTTATAATTCTCACAAATGTCTGATGATAAAGCCACCTTATAATCAGTCTCACAAATGTCTGCAGATAAAGCCACCTTATAATCAGCCTCACAAACATCTGTAGGTAATGGCACATTATGATAAGCCTCACAAACATCTGTAGGTAAAGCCACCTTATGATCAGCCTGACAAATGTCTGTAGGTAAAGCCACCTTATGATCAGCCTCACAAATGTCTGTAGGTAAAACCACCTTAGAATCAGTCTGACAAATGTCTGTAGTTAAAGCCACCTTATAATCAGTCTCACAAATGTCTGTAGTTAAAGCAATTACATTATGACAATTCATGAAACTCTCTGACTTTTTGTTATCTGCAAGTCTTAACACGGTTTTATGGCCTAGTGCTTCCTCTGCAAAACTGAAACTTTCTTTACCATATACCATTTCATTCATTTTATTTTTGTAGTCCTGAAACAATACTTCTGGGAGATCACCATTCTCAGTAAGCTTCTGGCAGTTATTCTTGTGTGCAACTTTCATACTGCCATCTGAGATTTCATTTTGAAGAAAGGAAGGCTTCCAGTGGGGAAAAGAATGCAGTTCTGAAAAGTAAAAACAGAGAGTTTAAATAATTATGAAACAAATCCCATATCATCATAGCTCTTTAAGTTAGTCTGGAATTTTATCAATCATCATCACCATTACCTTTGAGTTCCTCAAGGAGTATAGACCTTCAACAAATGTATACCAAGTCCTCCTTTCTCCTGTCATCAGCTAAAGGTTTGTCCATGTTTTTTTAATCCTTTTATTTCAGCCTCTAGTTCCCTTCTCCATGTTTTCTTTATCCCTTTTATTTCAGCCTCTAGTTCCCATGTTTTCTTTATCCCTTTTATTTCAGCCTCACTTCTCCATGTTGTTGTTGTTTTGAAACGGTGATGGGTGGAGAGCGGGCACTTAACAGCTGACCATTATTGCCTCTTCTTGTTCCATCTTGGTCTACCCTGTTCAACCTGAAAATTGGTTATAATTGGGGTATTTAGTGTCATTTTATTTACTAATTTTGTATTAAGTTTAAATGACTATTGTCTTTTGCAGTTGCTGGTTTTAATTTATATTAGTATTTTTTGCAGTTGCTGGTTTTAATTTATATTAGTATTTGTCATTTTATTTTCAGTTTTTTGTATTGTATATAGATAGCTATTGTCCTTTGCACTTGGTTTTAAATTGTATTAGTGTTTTTTTTTTAAATCTCTTTGCCTTTCCTTACTCTTCTCCGTGTTTTCTTTATCCCTTTTATTTCAGCCTCTAGTTCCCTACTCCATGTTTTCTTTATCCCTTTTTATTTCAGCCTCTCTTCTCCATGTTTTCTTTATCCCTTTTATTTCAGCCTCTAGTTTTCTTCTCCGTGTCTTCTTTATCCCTTTATTTCAGCCACCAGTTCCCTTCTCCGTGTATTTTTTAGCCTCTCTTCTCTTACCCTTGGATTTCTGGTTCTTGTTATCAGTTCCACATTAGTGACTGTAGCGTAAAGGTTTTTATAAGTGTGCAGAAGAAGTCTTCTCTCCAGAAGGTGTGAGGTCCCAGTGTCGGAGAAGTACACTGGTATCACTAGATAGTTACGGCTGTGAAAGTGTCTGCTCCAGAATTCTTCGAGTAAAGTCAGACCTTACTGTGCCACTTCGCTATGTGCCTATCAGTGATAAAACAATTCAATAAAACTCAACTTCACAACACTGAATTAACAAAGCTGTTGAGTACAATTATGAAATTTTTGTTTATTTACATCTATCTCTATTGTGCTGACTTATGAATGTATGTCAATGGAATCAATGAAGAATTATTTTACAAAAGCCTGGTGATGATGAAATTAAATTAATTAACTAACTCAAAAATGTTCTTGTAGACTTTTCCAAATAGTTGAATAACTGAATTCCTCACTGTCTTGGTTTCACTTTACTGTCTCTGCCATGCTATCATACTAATATTTTCATCATGAAACAATTCTTGACAAATTTTCACTCAGGGTGCATGATTGTCATTGACAGTCACTTAACTTCTATGTCAGATTAGCCTTGGCTTTGAAATGCAGAGTTTGGTAGATGGGTCTTGCTTATTCCAATCCAGACACTGCTGGGGTGTAAAGCATCGATCTCAAAACCACCACTGAAACTTATGGTTATTACATGTTAGCTCAACTTGTTCTCGATCACTGACCTCTGACTTATGGTGACAAGTACGAACTTGAGGACAAGGTTCAGACATGTGGCTAGGTTTTGTTTTGTTGGCTACAAGTCTAATGCATGTGAGGTGATACTGTTTTCAGATGTCTGGTATTTGCATGATACATGGATCAGTCATGATACGATAGTGAGACAAGACAGGTGTCTAGCTGCAGAACATTTTCTAAAATAAAATAATACAGAATTTGTGTGACGACTTGGCCAATCTTCTCTTCATTTTTTTTATTATTTACGTGACATCATTTTTTCTCATCCTCAATGCATGATCGCAAAGTCCCGGGAATTGTCACTTGCGGATAATCTCCTAGCGTTCGGTGATTTTCTCCTCGCTATTTTTAGATACGACGTCATTGTTGACCCCTGACCTCGGTAGCGAGAAACCCGCTTTAATTTAGGACTGCTTAAACTTAGGGAGAACCAGTTTAGGCCACTTAGGAAAACATCACGTGACTTTTAACGTTATTGATTGGAGCGTCTATACGAAGCTAAGGTCACATGATGCACGCTACGGATCACGTGTCCAAGCGGAAATGTCCCGCTAAAAGTGCGCCAAACACGGCCATTTTTCACTTACGCCCAGGTAACCAAGAAAGCTAGACCTAAGCCAGATCGTGCGAATTCATGCATTAAACGCACTGAAGCCACGTGTCTAAATTGCTGGTCCATCTGAGTAGGTAAGTGAAAATCTCGTTAGAAAATAGTATTGTGATGAAATGTGTAGTACCTTGCAAAATCGACGCAAGATTGGTATAACTGCGTTTACTTTATTCATAATTTTTGTTTTACGATCACATCCAGCCACATGTGATCGGGTGTATTTTATGATCCCACGGGATATGTACAACATGTTCATAATAATGTATAACGGGAATATATATAGCTATTAATTTCCATATTATTTGAGTATTTTCGACCCGACGCTTAGACTAACGGAATTTAATATTAACGATAATGTTGACAGACCGTGACATATATTCATTATAAATTATATGACGATGCGACCAGACATGAAGTGTGTGATAATGTTGTCAGACAATTCTAAAACACTGATGTCCAATTATTTGTTAAATTCATCATAATTGACATGACGATTAGGCTAGAGGCACAGAACTAGAATACTGTTGCCGACATTTCTATGATAAATTTGGTGGGTTTAACTGACATTTATAATAATTCATCGGGTTAAGTTGACGATAAATCAGTCTAAAGAATTATAATACTGCCACTGGGGCAGAGGAATATAATAAAGGACAGAAAGGAGAAACTTGAATTCAAGATTAGGCTCTAGACATATGATATTAGAGACTAAAATCTGAGATGACTGGCAGACGGACGGCTTAGGGAAAGACTGCTTTCTAAAGCCAGAAAATTAATGAAGCCGTCGTATTTGTCTTCAGTCTATGGTGGAGCCTTGCACGACAGTCCAATCTCAGAGCAGAATACGGAGTCGAGCACAGAGAAGGCAAATCCGAACCATTCAAGACCTACCTGGGGCAACGTCAGGAGACCGGAGAACTAACCACGCTTCACTATCAGCCGGGGGCTGAAAAGCTAAGTTTCCTATAAAAAGGGAACTCACCAGATCAATGCATATTTTTGTCATACATGATGAAACACACTTGATGTGAGACACATAGTACATACAGCAGACACTAATTCCATCGACAATACTATCATTTACCATCTATTCATTTTATTGCAATAAACCAATTGGGTGTATATACTGTACCCCATGCTTTGTTCCTTCCATTAGATGTTGAATATTGTCTGATGTTTATCTTCCTTTATAAGGGAGGGGGGGGCTCGTAAAATCTAATATAAACCCAGTTAATTGAGAATAATAATAGATAACTGAGAAGGGGACGACGGTAGCGAGAGACCAAATATCTCCTTACAACCTTTTCCAGACCTTGTCGAGTTAGGAGAATTTACCCTCTTCGTCACCCTTCAGAAGTGGGAAAACCCAACAGGAATTCTTGAGCCAAATTTCCCACATTCATATCTATTATTTCTTATAATAGATTCTTATCCTTCAAACACTACGTGACAAGAATATACTACAGTTCATACATCAATTCTGTACACACATATATGGTGTGGTGTCTGTTATGATTAAAACTTATAACATATCTGTCGATATCAAATAAGGTTCGATTAGGGACCATGTTGTTGATGTACTGTATCCATGGGTTTCCCGGAAGTACGTCATTGCCTTTTGGGGCAGAATAGCAGAAGTGTACCGGTCTAATGTTAGCAGAAGTGAAAGATTCTTCTGGGTCTTTTCTGTGTGTATTTAAAGTTGGACGGATGCATATGTATCGAGCTCCTAGATGTTTCAATTTCTACAGATTCCAAAAGATGATCAGACTAGGAAAGACTATGAAGCTGTAAAAGCCTTGCTATTGAAGAAGTATCAATTGGATGAAAATGGTTACAGATTGAAATTGAAGTGATTATTGCAAGAGTCAGCAGTAGATTTTACTGAATTTATCTCATCTAGTAAGCTTTATTTTTCTAGATGGGTTGATTTGTCCAAGATTGAGAAAACATTTGAGGGACTGATTTAATTCTGAGAGACAAGGTTTTGTTTTCTATTAGTGGAGATTTTTTGTCATTCCTGCAGGAGAGGAAACCAGAAACTTTGTCTAACCTTGAAACCCTTGGTCGTCAGCTTCAAGTTGCACATCCAGGTAGAAACCTGAGTAAGAATAATATTAAGGATTCTTTGCCAGTGGCATCTGCTAGGACTGTAAATTACAAAGGGCGTTCAGAAAGTAATGCACCACATCGTTTTTCTCAGCTAATAATAAAGATAGAAGCATGACATTTTGCACACTTCAAATATGGCATGTGCCAATTGTGTGCACTAAATTGCACCGCAACCGGCCAAATAATACGGCTGCCCTAAACCGTTGAAATGGAGCGTGTTAGCAACTTGCGTTATAAACAGCGAATTGTGATAGAATTTCTCGTTGCAGAGAAGGAAATTGTTGTGAATATTTACAAGTGCCTATGTGATGTGTATGGAAGTTTTACAGTCGACAGGAGTACAGTCAGTCGCTGGGCTCAGAGAATCAAAGAATCAGGAAGTGGAGATACGGAGCTGCTTGATTGGCCACGCTGTGGATGTCCTGCCACAGCCACCAACGCAGAAATGTTGAAATGCGCTGAGGGCATTGTTCTTACTGATAGGCGAATCACTACACAACAATTGGCCTTACAGCTGTCAGTCAGCATTGGTAGTGCAAATGCAGTTATAAAAACTCTCAGATTTTCTAAGGTTTGCGCAAGATTGGTTCCTCGAAGTCTCACAAATGACCACCGATTGCAAAGGAAAGCAATTTCTTCTGAATTGTTGGAGCATTTCAATGCTGATGGAGAGAACTTTTTGGCTAAGATCGTTACAGGTGACGAAACCTGGGCACATCATTTTGAACCTGAGACAAAAAGACAGTCAATGGAGTGGCATCATCCGCAATCACCAAGAAGAAAGAAATTCAAGACAATTCCTTCAGCTGGAAAGGTCATGATCACTGTCTTTTGAGACATTGAAGGTGTGATTCTTGTGGACGTTATGCCAAGAGGAGAGTCAATCAATTCGCAAGCTTACATTAAGACATTGAAAAAACTCAATCAACGTTTTCGCAGAGTTCGGCCGCACAAGAATCCAGCAGACCTGCTTATCCTTCACGACAATGCGTGCCCTCACTCAAATCTGGCAAGACGGGAAGCAATCACCAAATTGGGTTGGACTGTACAACCCCATCCACCCTGTAGTCCCAATTTGGCACCCTCTGATTTTCATCTATTTGGTCCGCTTAAAGATGCACTCTGTGGGACAAGGTTTGAAGATGATGAAGGAGTGATTCATGCAGCAAAGAAATGGCTACATGGTCAAGACAAAGTCTGGTACGGGCTAGGAATACATGCACTTGTTTTGCGCTGGCATAAAGCCGTACAAAATGATGGGGATTATGTTGAATAATACCGATGTTTACATGACATATCCATGTATATTGTGTATAAATTTCATGCTTTTTGAATAAACAGCTCCTGAGAAAAATGATGTGGTGCATTACTTTCTGAACGCTCCTCATATAATACACCTAGGCAGAGATCAAATAACATAGACAAAAACTATAGAGTTAATCAGAACCATAACTATGGCAATAACAGAGGCAGATATAATTTTAACAAAAAATTTCAACAGCCTCAGAGAAATTATAACTCTTATGATGACGGATATTATAGACAACAGTAATCATTCAGATCCAATGATTATCAAAATAGAGGTGGATATAATGCCAGATCAGGCATAGGACAAAGGTCATTGTATAGAAATAATGACAATTCTTTTAATAATAGAGGTTCTCAACAGAACAATAATTTTAGACAGTCAAGGAACCCTGAACGTTCAAACGCTGTCGTACATGTGAGTGACAATAATCCAGTTCAGAATAATGTTGGTTTAGCTCATGCTAATGCATGTAGTGTTGATTTGTCCAACAGTGCTAATTGTTCTGAATGTAACTCTTTATTTCAGCTGGACGGAGTTCCTAGGCTACGGTGTGGTCACCCTTTGCCAGTGATGTCCTCTTATAATGGGACAGGATCAGTGGTATTTGATAAAGGTTTTGTAAACAACCAACTTGTTTCTGTACTCAGGGACACTGGATCGGCCACTGTGGGAGTTCGCAGTTCATTAGTGAACCCTGCTGATTACACAGGAGATGAGGTTCAATGCATTACCTTTGGGGGTACAGTGGAATATTATCTCACTGCAAAAGTGTTTCTAGATACCCCGTTTTTTACAGGCAGCACTATAGTTTGTCTGTTGTCAAAACCAGTGGCTGGGATAATTTTGGGAAATATCCCAGGCCTACATGATTGTACTGATGATGATATTTTGAAGTGGGAGAAAAAAACGATATGTGTATACAGCCAGGGTTGATACTGCCAGAGTTCAAGCTCATGGGCATGTCCATGCTCGGTCACATGTTCAGACTCACATGGACATGGTTTTGGAAAATGTTGATGGTGATGAAAGGAAATTTCTTTCTCCCATCATTGAGGAATCCATTGATGATTTCAAAAGTGGTAAAGATTCATCGGAGGTCTATTTTGACTCAAGTGAAGCTGTCGTTGCTGATGATTCAGAGACAACCACATCCATTAGGGATAATGTGATACCCACAATTGTCTTGGACAATGTTACTGTTGTGAGACCATCCACATCTATCATTGATGTTGTGGTACCTGACATTGTTAATGTCAAGGATGGTCTGATATCAAATATGGTTTGGTGGTATCCTCGTCAGTCAAAGCTATATGATTTGTTGTTTGTTTTTCTTTTTGCCATGATCATTGTAATATATGATGTTTCCTTTTCATATAGGAACATCATGGATTTTAATAATACATCAGCTTTCCTCTTTCAGATGCTGACATCCCATGATTTCATGTGCTATGTACTTGCCACTACATTGGGTAGTGTGGGAGTTTTAATAATACTATTTCTTTCTTCAGGTGTTCCAGGTCGTGTTACATCGGTTGCAGAACATAATAACTTTATACTTGTTCCTTTGCAGGGACATGAAGGTTCTCTGCCCACTCATAATGCACAGGGGATCATGTTTCTTCCTGGTACTTATGATGAGAAACCAGAGGCACATCTCCAATCCAACCTGCAAGTCTGGAAGGAAAAGCTGGAGAAGAGAAGGATGGTCATAAGCAGCTCTAAAACAAAATCCATGGTGATATCACGAGAAGAAAGAAGACATCAGATTAAGCTGGGAGAACAGGTCCTGGAGCAGGTCGACCACTTTAAATATCTCGGAGCTATTATAGACCGAAAGGGAGGCATCAAAGAAGAGTTGGCCACTTGAAAAGCAGCAGCTGGGAGACTTTTTCAGGCCATAAATCGAGGATTTGTCAGCAAGAGAGAGGTTGGTAAGAAAACGAAGAAGGCTGTATACCGCTCCACCTATGTCCCAGTCTTGACATATGGATGCGAGTCATGGGCAATGACTACAACCCACAAAAGCCAGATCCAAACCTCAGAAATGAGGTATCTGAGGAAGGTGGTTGAAGTAACAAGAAGAGACATGGTCCGCAACCAGACGATACGTCAAGGCCTAAAATCCCATCTGCTGCAGACCCAAGTAGAACAGTGCCAACTAAGATGGTTTGGCCATGTCTGCAGAATGGGAAAAGTTCGGCTACCACGACAAGCATGGGAAACAAAGAGCCAGGGATCCAGACCCCCAGGACAACCCAGAGTCCGCTGGGAGGACAACAGTAGACAATCTTTGAAGGACCGAGGACTAGAATGGAACCAGGCCAGGAGGAAGACAGCTGATAGGATAGTCTGCCGCTCTCTCTTCCAAACCTCTACACCTCACGGTAGAAGGGGAACGACTAAGTAAGTAACTTATGATGAGGCAAATGTGATTGTACATCCTAATGATTGTGAATGTAGTAGGCACACATCTAGAAACTATACTTTGACTATGTGATATTCTCTTTAATATGCTGAGCATCTTACTTTGTTAGAATCTCTACTTGACAAAATGGCTACTGCTACTTTCCTTACGAAATTTGACTTGTCTAAAGGCTAATGGCAAGTGCCATTATCTGACAGAGCTAAGATTTATACAGCTTTCGCTACACATTTAGGTTTGTTTCAGTTCAATTTTGTCATTCGGTCTTGTTAACACTCCTGCTACTTTTGTTTGCATGATGCATATATTGTTCTCTGATCGTGAGGATTTAATCCCTTATATAGATGAAATTTTTTTATTTCATCGGACTTAGGATGAACATGTGATCGGAATTCATTCTTTGTTGAATACCTTACGTTTTCATAACATTACTGCTCGACCTTCCAAAACCAGAATAGGATTTACTGAAATTTCTTTTTTTGGTCATAAAGTAGGAGGTGGGTTTCTTAAACCTGAGGATTCCACTGTCTCGAAAATCCTGAATCTTGAAATTCCTCGAACAAAAAAAGAAAACAAGTTCTCAGTCTGTTAAGCTTGGTAAATTTCTATAGAAAATGTCTGCCTAATTTTTCAGATATGACCTCAGTTTTGTCACCGTTAGTAATGAAGAACTCACCAAATAGGATAATTTGGTCACACGCCTGTGGTTTGGTTTTAAATTTGCTTTTCCATATCACCGATTTTGAGATTACCTGACGCTCTATTTCGCTTTGTTCTCAGAGTGGACGCGTCGGCTACAGATATTCTTTCAGGGTGTATAAAAGACTCCATGTCACCTACCAACTCTACAAATACAGATGATTCACAGAATTCAATCTAATACATGAACATACATGGTGATGTTCTGATCAAGATACTAGTGAATGGATAATTACGTAATTGCATGACATTGATAAAGTTGTACAGTGATCACATTGCTGATATAAGAAAGCGGCTCATACAGCAACAGGATGATGATGGATCCTATTATACTCAAAATCATGGAATATCTTTTTGAACTCAGCGCACTTCGTATAGAGATGGTGCCTTCATGACAGTACTTATAATCAGGTTACAGACTTTCAAACACACCATATGTATAATGTTTAAAATGATGTCATTTCCAGACATTTTTGAAACGGACATGTGTTCTCAAAAAACTTTGGTCTCCACTTAAAGGGACATAACTTAAAAATGAATAATGTGAAATCTCAAGGGGAAGTAACAAGGATATTTCATGTGGAACTTCTTCTTCTTCTTCTTCTTCCTCGTTCGTCCTGAAAAGGACGGTGGTTGCGTTGTGTCTGTTTACGCCGTAGCTGTGATATTTGCACCTTTTGGTCGACACATCCGACTTCTGCACAGCATTTTTTAGGACCGGGTTTGCCTTCCCATTGCGATCCACACTCGCTCAGCCAGACTGCACTGCTGCAGACTGTTTCCAGGACCACCACGTGGAGGTGGAGTGTGGTCTTGACCAGCTCTGGTTCGCTGGTCCTGACGCAGGCAGTCAAGCTATGAGTCGCTGACTGCAGTCTCTATTGTGGAACTAATTTCTGATGGTTGACTACCATGGTTAATAACATTTGGATTCATACTAACGTAATATCGCATTGAGAACAATCATGGACATGGTCAATGATGGATTTCAACATTCGTCTAAAGGACAGTGGATAAACATTGATCAATTAACGGAATGACATTTCCTTAGAAACTTTCAATATAGTGTATAATATTGAGAAGTGAGTAATTTGACTGCACTTACAGATTGATCAGTTTTTGACACAAATTTATGTCACACTCACTAGACGGTGCAACATGCAATGGCTAATACACCATACATCTATTGATACAACACAATAGGCATAGCTGTATCTATTGCCCACACTGATGTGTTACTTACAGGATTTCCTATCTATTAATATGGTATATCAATAACATGTCATTCTGAATTACACATAACTTTATTCATTTGACAAAATGTCGCAGTCACACCTGATTGGTTATTTGTCTGCCTTATGTCATCTATTGTTTCTATTACATTATTGTTAATATTAAATCTTTGCATTATAATGATTAATTATGATGACATTAAGTGACTACCATTACCTGATGAGACAAATAGGTGTTTCAGACGGTGTGCAGTACGAGAATGCATGGACTGATATAATCATTTCATTTTTACATGTTAGCTGATCTTGCTATGGTTACCTCACTTTGTTGTTAAATTGATTTATGTCCTTGGTAGACAATGGTGTTAGCATTCTTTGCTACTGTCCACACCTCGAGTGTTTAATTACCTACTATGTGGCACAAACATGGGTGCTATACTATTTCATACTAACAGTGAAATTTGATGATACCATCTATTCACTCCAGTGATGTTTGAACTCACACCACGTAAATAATGAAAACTTCATTTCCATTATTTGACTGGGGGGCGGGCGGCGGGTTGGAGTAGATGTTATGATTAAAACTCATAACATATCTGTCGATATCAAATAAGGTTCGATTAGGGACCATGTTGTTGATGTACTGTATCCATGGGTTACCCGGAAGTACGTCATTGCCTTTTGGGACAGAATAGCAGAAGTCTAACGGTCTAATGTTAGCAGAAGTGAAAGATTCTTCTGGGCCTTTTCTGTGTGTATTTCAAGGTGGACGGACGCATATGTGTCAAGCTCCTAGATGTTTTAATTTCTACAGATTCCAAAAGTGTTTGACCTCTAGATCACCCATATAACTCAGTGGGTCGATGCTAGATTATTGTGTGAATGGAATTCTGATCATGATACAAGTGAGTTGTGAACTTTAAATAAATCTGCATGAAAAATGTCGAGGACATTGTGTCTGTAGCCGACTGTATAGCGACGCTAGAGACTGGCTAGTTTATGCCATTATATCTATGAAATAATTGGAGCTTCGAGCTGTCAAATAAAATGTGTTGTCCAAACGTCCAACCTGGCCTTTGCCGCATCTTTGATGTTGCAGTTTAAGATTGTGTTCGGCACTTGTGCATGTCATAATTAAATATATGCAGGGGACCATCATCGCCCATTTAACACTTTGCGGACCAGCAATCCTGAGCATTACTGTCTCCCATTACCAAGGGTGTTTGCAGATTTCTTTAAAAATAACTGTTTTTTTTTTTTTTAAATTCATTAAAAAAAATGAAAAACAGACATAGGGCTTTGAAATTTTCAGAGCACCATTATGCTACATCTGAAAAAGCATATTTTATGAACATTGGTCACATGATCATGGCAGCCATCTTTAATTTGTGTGGCTATTTATAGAAATTTCAGGAGATGTTTTAAAGCCATGATATTTTTCCAGTTTTTAGTGAATTTCTTCAATGTCAATGCAATAAAATGTTAGGGACATTGATGGCAATGAACAAAATAAGCTTGATTGACATATTGATTTAACGATTAACCATGTATTTCAACATAAAAGGCTAATAAACATTGTGAATAAAATGCAAAGAAAATTTAATTTTTGTATTTATCTTATTTAAGTGGATTCTGTGTCTGCGGCATCTGACATTGAGTGTTTGTGAATGTTTGAGTAGTTAAGTCCCTCTAGTTGCAGTCTGAACTGCTTCCTTCAATAACTGGGGTTGAAGTTGTAGCTGTAGGCATCTGCAAGAGTCTTTGTCGGGAATGTTGATAATCCTCGACTGTGTGGTATAACTTGAAGCAGGGTACCAGGGTACATTGCAACCTGGGCAGTACATGAAAGTCTGGCTTCTTTTCCCTGCAGCCTTACACACTTTACAGTCTGGTTTGTGCCTCTTTCATATTTGGCAATAAGGTGGCACTCAGAAAGCTGTGTTGTTGTGACATGGTTTTGAAGGTGTTACATTGCGTCGAAGAACTGCAGACTCAATAATAGTGAGACTGACAGACTGTCTGAACCTCTTTGCTTTGATCTTTTTTGTAGAGTTGGCAGTGTTGTAGGTTATGTGCCCATTGTCCAGGGCAGTAGCAACTAAGAAATGATATAATGGCAGGTACCATTTATAAGGACCTGTGTGGGCACGGGTAGCTTGCACGCAGTTGGCCGAAGTGGTCGACACCTCTCATACTTTTTTTGTATTTTTTTGCAAGCACTGGCTTCTGAATTGTTCTGCCCTCATGAATTCCTCTTTTTTTTCCTAACTGTCTTATCCATCATATCATTGAAGTGAGCAGTAGATATAAAGTTAACTCTTTTCGTATCATGCCAGGTGACTGCCGGCATGCCTTTATCTTGTGGCACAAAACACAGGATGATCTGCCTTTTTTCAATTTGAATTGCTTTTCTTTCAGTGCTTCAGGAAAATGCTTTCTATTCTCAGCTACTGTTCTATATGCACCAATCTAAATTTCTTTCAGCTCTTGAAATAAAGCTTGGGCTGAATAAAAGCTATCGCAGTAAAGAATATGTCCTTTGCTGCCATATCCACCAAGAAGAACTTTCACAACCCTGGAAGCTGCCCCACACATAACCATCATTTTTATTATAAGTAGAGTTATACATTTTCATCTTCATGCGTAGATTGTTCTCTGATCATGAGGATTTAATCACTTATATAGATGATATTTTTTATTTCATCAGACTTAGCATGAACATGTGATTGGAATTCATTCTTTGTTGAATACCTTACATTTTCATAACATTACTACTCGACCTTCCAAAACCAGAATAGGATTTACTGAAATTTCTTTTCTTGGTCATAAAGTAGGAGGTGGGTTTCTTAAACCTGAGGATTCCACTGTCTCGAAAATTCTGAATCTTGAAATTCCTCGAACAAAAAAAAACAAGTTCGCAGTTTGTTAAGCTTGGTAAATTTCTACAGAAAATTTCTGCCTAATTTTTCAGATATGACCTCAGTTTTGTCACCGTTAGTAACGAAGAACTCGCCAAATAGGACAATTTGGTCACACGCCTGTGGTGTGGTTTTAAATTTGTTTTTCCAAATCACCAATTTTGAGATTACCTGACGCTCGATTTCCCTTTGTTCTCAGAGTGGACGCGTCGGCTACAGATATTCTTTCAGGATGTATAAAAGACTCCATGTCACCTACCAACTCTACAAATACAGATGATTCACAGAATTCAATCTAATACATGAACATACATGGTGATGTTCTGATCAAGATACTAGTGAATGGATAATTATGTAATCACATGACATTGATAAAGTTGTACAGTGATCACATTGCTGATATAAGAAAGCGGTTCATACAGCAACAGAATGATGATAGATCCTATTATACTCAAAATCATGGAATATCTTTTTGAACTCAGCTCAATTCTTATAGAGATGGTGCCTTCATGACAATACTTATAATCGGGTTACAGACTTTCAAACACACCATATGTATAATGTTTAAAATAGTGTCATTTCCAGACATTTTTTATACGGACTTGTGTTCTCAAAAAACTTTGGTCTCCACTTAAAGGGACATAACTCAAAAATGAATAATGTGAAATCTCATGGAGAAGTAACAAGGATATTTCATGTGGAACTAATTTCTGATGGTTGACTACCATGGTTAATAACATTTGGATTCATACTAACGTAATATCGCATTGAGAACAATCATGGACATGGTCAACAATGGATTTCAACATTCGTTTAAAGGACAGTGGATAAACATTGATCAATTAACGGAATGACATTTCCTTAGAAACTTTCAATATAGTGTATAATATTGAGAAGTGAGTAATTTGATTGCACTACAGATTGTTCAGTTTTTGACACAAACTTATGTCACACTAACACTAGACGGTGCAACATGCAATGGCTAATACACCATACTATTATCTATTGATACAACACAATAGGCATAGCTGTATCTATTGCCCACACTGATGTGTTACTTACAGGATTTCCTATCTATTAATATGGTATATCAATAACATGTCATTCTGAATTACACATAACTTTATTCATTTGACAAAATGTCGCAGTCACACCTGATTGGTTATTTGTCTGCCTTATGTCATCTATTGTTTCTATTACATTATTGTTAATATTAAATCTTTGCATTATAATGATTAATTATGATGACATTAAGTGACTACCATTACCTGATGAGACAAATAGGTGTTTCAGATGGTGTGCAGTACGAGAATGCATGGACTGATATAATCATTTCATTTTTACATGTTAGCTGATCTTGCTATGGTTACCTCACTTTGTTGTTAAATTGATTTATGTCCTTGGTAGACAATGGTGTTAGCATTCTTTGCTACTGTCCACACCTCGAGTGTTTAATTACCTACTATGTGGCACAAACATGGGTGCTATACTATTTCATACTAACAGTGAAATTTGATGATACCATCTATTCACTCCAGTGATGTTTGAACTCACACCACGTAAATAATGAAAACTTCATTTCCATTATTTGACTGGGGGGTGGGTGGCGGGTTGGAGTAGATGTTATGATTAAAACTCATAACATATCTGTCGATATCAAATAAGGTTCGATTAGGGACCATGTTGTTGATGTACTGTATCCATGGGTTACCCGGAAGTACGTCATTGCCTTTTGGGACAGAATAGCAGAAGTCTAACGGTCTAATGTTAGCAGAAGTGAAAGATTCTTCTGGGCCGTTTCTGTGTGTATTTCAAGGTGGACGAACGCATATGTGTCAAGCTCCTAGATGTTTTAATTTCTACAGATTCCAAAAGTGTTTGACCTCTAGATCGCCCATATACCTCAGTGGGTCGATGCTAGATTATTGTGTGAATGGAATTCTGATCATGATACAAGTGAGTTGTGAACTTTAAATAAATCTGCATGAAAAATGTCGAGGACACTGTGTCTGTAGCCGACTGTATAGCGACGCTAGAGACTGGCTAGTTTATGCCATTATATCAGAAGCATATCTTTTATGAAATAATTGGAGCTTCGAGCTGTCAAATAAAATGTGTTGTCCAAATGTCCAACCTGGCCTTTGCCGTATGTTTGATGTTGCAGTTTAAGATTTTGTTCGGCACTTGTGCATGTCATAATTAAATATATGCAGGGGACCATCATCGCCCATTTAAACCAGTAACAATTGGGACCACTCCGTAACAGTGTCTTAATCACCCTTACTCCCTCTGCCTGACAAGTCAGCTCTGAAAAGTGCTGTAACTTTATGACAGGGTACATAAGCCCTGATAAGGACTGTATTTTGTCCTGAAAAGGACTGTGCATAAGGACTCAGTCACTGTGTGGTTATATTATCAGGTTCCAACCTTTGACAAGCATACAATTTAAAGCAAACATTATGTATGATACTTTCATAACACATTGACTAACCAAATCCAGAAATAAACAGTTCTAATTAATGTATTAAATATACACAGTAATTCTACATTCCCTCTCAGGATCTGTATAAAGTCCGTAAAGACTGGCTTTGTGGAGATTAGTGCTGCCCGGCCACAGATAGTAAAGTTCTAGCCTCCACAAGCTTTTCTCTCTGGATGCCTTCCTTCTGTCTTTATTCTGTGCAAGTGATTTTGAGTTATCCGAGGTCTCCTTTTATAGGCTGCTGACATATGTACGAGAAGATAGGTTCGATAACTCTGGTTCAGTTTCCAAATTAAGGCCTCTCCGAACAAAACTGTGTTAGACATAATCCCAACCTGTGCTTTGTGCATCTCACCTTCTCTATTAAGAGCCTTTTGAATTATAGTCTTCCATTCTCAATAAGTTTTGCTTTCTATCCATAGGTTGTTTTCCATAATCGGTCATGTTAGTGAATTTATATCAAATTTTGATTAGGAAAACCACAGGATTTCTCGATGCACTGACATTTCTTGCAAAATTCCTCAAAACTACTCCATTAATCCAATTTTCCTGTTATCTGCCTATAGTTGGAGTTATCTCCTGTAAAAGGAGACTCTTTTCATCCTAGTCTGTCATTTCGTTCTTCTTTACGAGCCCTAGTCTAACCTCAGTTTCTTCAGTTCTATTCCTCCATGTTAACTGCAGCACTTTTTTTCGATCAGTTTTGTAATGTTTCTCTCCAGTACGTATTCTTTTATGGCTTTGTAAACTGCTCATGCATAAAAATCCTTGACCACAAAAATCACACTTGTGAAGTTTCTCAACTGTATGTATTCTTTTATGGTTTTGTAAACCTCTCGTATGTATAAATCCTCGACCACAAACATCACACATAAAATGTTTTTTTCTTGTATGTGTTCTTTTATGGGTTTGCTGCTCTTCCGTGATTAGCTGACCATGACACAGCCCCAAAAGAATTGGTACTGCATTGGCCTGTATACCTCTGTCCTTCTCTGTGTCTCTCTGTGTATGGTGCGGACGTGTTTTCACAGAGCTCTACTTTTGTATTTATGAAAGTGTGTTACTGCTGTAATTCGTGATGGATTTTAATATCATTGTGTTCGGTATCATTGTGGCTTTGTAGTGAAATCATTTTTGTGGTGTCAATACGAACAGAAATGTTAGATTTTGTTCTAAAAGGATTCACTATTATAAGACACTGTGCTGTTTTGCATCTAAACTTGTAGTATTGTTATTCCACAACCCACGAATAGTTGAGCGCCCAACAATGACCGAACCACCCAGGTGTTTAATTATAGGTCTTCAGCGCGGGGCCTTTTTGCACAATCTACTATAAATGAAACCCCGCGACCCAAATCGTCACGCTAGAGCGATGATTATCAGCCATGAACAAAGCTGATTACCTTCTTCCTTCGTGGTACCAGCAATAACATTCACAATGCCAAACGTAAACTCGGTCACCGCCACTCGACCGAGCAGAAAGAAACAAAAGGACTACGTCTTAAATGCTCCTAAAGCGGTGAAGAAGAAGACCAGAGTTCTCAATGCAGACACGCCCTCAGCCCCATTAGTGACATTACAATACAAGAACCAGAACCAGTGTGTGATATTAACATTCCAAAAACTTCTCGAGTACGAAGCATTGCGTGGCTTGTCTAAGGCCTACTATAAATCTATCGCTTCAATTGAATCTCGCACTGACGCTAATGGTGCTCATGTCGAAGATGTCATTTCTACTGGACACGTTTTTCTCCATTTCTATAATACGTCGAACAAGATTATGGTTCAAGGCTCAGAGACTGCAGTTAAAGAGTGGATCCAGAAAGATTTAAATCATTTATGGGAAACAGCAACTACTGCTGGAGTCAGTCGAATGGCTATAACGTCAACAGCTGTTATCAACAATGCACCAACCACTTCCGATGCCCAGAAATTAGCCCTCACATGCTGTTCCTTTCCCGTTGTCTCTGATGCATTCGTTCAGGAGTATGACAAACAACTACAGATGGTACAAGACACACCTTCCTCTACATCAAGATCTATCATTACAGAGACGCCTTCCGTTACAACGAGACCTACCATTACAGAGACAGAGCATAATTCATTCATAGGTTTTCTTGATAGTAGTCTAGAAAGGACACCACGCAAGCACACTATACTATCACCACATGATGATATGTATACAAAAATAACATCTGAGATGGAGCTACTGAAAGCTGAACTGAGCTGTCTTAAAAAATCTTACGAACAGCTTCAGGCTGATCACGTGTCTCTAAAAAGTAGCTACGAAAACAGCAAAACTCAAATTCAGCAGCAGCCTACACAACAGCACACAAACGAATTGGGTCGCAAACAAAAACGTGCGGAGAGCGTCCGACCTCAACAACAAATACTACATTCAGAACTCCGCCTTAATGAACGTAATCCCTTGGACACTCCGGAAAATCCTGTAGCCAGTGTCTGCAGAATTCCGGTCAAAATTTCTAATCGCCACCCGCCACTTCGACCGGCTGCTGCCAGCACACACCACGAGACTTCTAGCAGCCACAGCACAACTGGGACAAAGGAAGCAACAGATGTTATCACTGGCTCCCACACGAACAGAAGAAAACATCTCATCTTTGGGGACCAAACCATGAAGGAGCTTCAACAGTCAAAACTATTAACTGGTGATACTGATTCGGTGTCTGTTCGCTTCAAGAACTGGGCATCAACGCACGACCTACTGACCTTCCTTAAACGGTTTTCGCCGGATCTCTCTGTAACTAGAGTAACTGTGCACATAGGTCTGTCAGACTCAATAAAAGACATTGAACTGTCACAGACAGACCTAAACGAGATCACATTCATATTTCGGTCCCTATTCCATAATGCCAAAATTTATTTTTCCTCTATTATCCCGCCAGTCCGTGCCTATTACCGCAAATGTGTTGAAACTAACAATGCTAAACTTAAAAAAAACACTGCCTCAAAAATGAGCATGTTTTCATAGATCACAGCTCGGTCTTCCTTGCCACATCTGGAGCCCCTAGGAAGTATCTTTACAGCGGCGATATTACATTGTCCAGCCAAGGGACCAGTATGTTAGCGACAAATATAAAATACCCAGAAAGCACTCTTAAAGGCACAACTCGCACATCAGCATCCATATATCCATCCAAACACCATGTGAATACAAACAGCTACTCATCTGACGCCAATTATGACCTTCATTTTCCATCACTACCCATAACTTTAAACACCAGCCGCCCAAAATCATCAGACAATCAGGATCATCACGTTGTACCTATTCTTAGCACCACGGATGTGCAGGAAACCAACAATGTCTGCCTTCAACACCCTTCTGCCACAGACGACCCTCCTCGACAACACCGACTTGACCCACTTCATTCTCAAAGGTCTGTAAGTGATCCAATTCAATCTGCTCAGCCTTCATCAACAAAAATGCCACCATGTCCGCTGTCGTCCCAGACACCAATGAGAGTTCACCCATCATCGCTGTCGTCACAGGCTTACCCACATCAACCCACATACCCAGCCTTTCATAATTTCCTACATCAACAACGACTCTTGGACTATGCACCTTACACTTGGAGGTCGTACTTGCCGGAATACCCCACTTATTCAACAACTGTACCTCAACATCCCGCTTTCTACCAAATGCATCATCTATCACGACCAAATCCACCCCACTTCTATTTTCAACAACCATCTCCTCCACATTAACAGCGACTGTTGGCCTCCCTAGTTGTCTTTGTAACATCAGCAACTGTTGATTGTTGTTTATATATATATATATATATATTTTTTTTTTTTTTTTTTTTTTTTTTTTAATTTCATTTTTTATTTTTAGACACTGTTTGCCTGTCTGATATGAGCGCTTGATTTGTTACACTTTTCACTTATTTTTCACGTAATTTAATTAGCTGAATTGTTTGTAATTAATGTTTAAAGTGTCCCACTTATTAATACCACCATAAATTCACCTTCCTTGGTAAAATTTGTTAAATTTAGTATTTATTTACCTTTTTATTTGAGCGCAAGCTTCTTTACATAGCATAAATGCCAGGTACTTATGAACAGTTACTAACCATGAATGGGTTACGACTTGGCCATCTGAATGTAAACCATCTTTTAGGTAAACTTCCAGAACTCACACAAGTTCTCAATCAAAATTTCCATGTTTTTGGACTTTCAGAAAGTCGTCTGAATGAGAAAATAACAGATGGTGACATTGCACGTAATGGGTTTAAAACTATTCGGCGAGATTCTAGTAGACAATTAGAGACAGGTTTAGCAGTTTATATTTCCACTTCTCTCAGTTATCGCCGCAGAAACGATTTAGAGACCATAGATATAGAATGCATATGGTTAGAGGTAAAGCCACAAAAGCAAAGACCCATTGTAATAGGATATCTTTATCGAAATCCCAGTGTAGGAACAACATGGTTTGAAGATTTCACGAACATGATGGATAAAGTAATTACTACAGTCAATGAAATTATTCTTCTTGGGGATTTCAATATTGATATGCATAAGCCAAATCAAACATGGACCAACATCATAGCATCGTACAACATGAAACAAATAGTCAACAAACCTACCAGAGTAACAAAAACATCATCCACACTGATCGATCACATATATGTAACGTGTCCAGATAACATTATAGAATGTTCCATCCCTACTATTGCTATGAGTGACCACTATCCCATATGTTGCACTTGGGCAAAAAATGGGTACAAATCTCCAAAAAATAAACACATCAGTATTGAATATAGAAGTCTAAAAAATTTCAACCAAGAATTATTTTTAAATGATTTGCGAAATGCGCCTTTCGCCGATGTTTACCAACTTCCTGATCCTGATGACGCCATTGCATATTGGACACTGACATTTTATAGTATTTTTAATAAGCATGCGCCTACTAAAGAAATTCGCGTAAAAAGACAAATAAAATCTCCATTTATCACACAAGAAGTACTTGACGCTATGAGGCAGAGGGATCGAGCGCACAAAAATAAGGACATCATTACATATCGGGCAGCAAGGAACAAAGTACAATATTTAATTCGCAGAGAAAAGAAAAACTACTTTTAGTCATTTAGTTAAAAGCAAAAGCAACAGTAGAAATATATGGAAGGCAATCAATACCTTGGTGAACAAAAGAAATTCGCCTGACTCACAAAATCCCAATACTTCATTTACTTGTACAGACTTCAGCAATCATTTTCAGGCAGACATCCACAATATAAAATCCGCCATACCTTCTTCCCCTTGTGACTTCAGCGAATTATCTACGTTCTGCGAGAACAAGTGTACTAACACCATTCCATGCGACATTCCTTTTATAACAGTTAACGAAGTTCATAACTATCTTATTGATCTTAAAGATAATAACTCATCGGGACTTGATGGAATCAGTAATCGAATACTGCGTTATGCTGCACCAGCTATTACTGATACCCTAACATACATATATAATCAATGTATCGCAAGGAGTTACTTTCCATCTGCCTTTAAAATCGCTAAAGTATACCCTCTTGTTAAACCTGGTTCATCAGATAATAACAACCTTGGTAACTATAGGCCCATTTCTCTTATATCATCGCTGTCCAAACCACTGGAAAAACACATACACAAAACAGTAACAGAACACCTAGCTAATAATGACCTGCTTGTTGATAGTCAGTCGGGGTTTAGACCAAAACATTCATGTCACACAGCCTTAACAAAAATGATAGATAACTGGCATCTAAACATCAATAACGATATTTTATGTGGAGCAATCTTTGTAGACTTTAAAAAAGCATTCGATATGATAGATCACACTATTTTAATCAGAAAATTAGAAACAATGAAAGTACATCATAAACTGGTGAAGTTAATTAAATCATTCCTGACAGACAGACAACAAGTGGTGTCTTACAATGATTCTTTGTCCAACCCAACTGTTGTCGATATCGGTGTTCCCCAGGGCTCTATTCTCGGCCCTCTTCTCTTTGCCGTATACATTAATGATCTTCCTCTGCACATCAAACATTCATCCTGTGACCTGTTTGCCGATGACTGTACTGTTTACACTAGTGACAAAAGTTGCACTGCACTAGAACTATCTTTACAAACTGATACACATAATATTATTAAGTGGAGCAACGAGAATCGAATGCAAATAAATATTAGTAAAACGAAATGTATGTTAATATCAACCAGACAAAAACTACAAAACTCGCAGAAAACAACACTTCAGCTCTACATTGGAACATCACTAATTGAAAACGTAAATGAACATAAAACTCTAGGTCTAACTGTTGACCAGCACCTAAGTTGGAACTCACATGTAAGTGCACTCACAAAGCTAACGGCACAAAAAGTTTACCAATTAGCCAAAATCAAACACTTCCTGGATGAGGGGGCAAGGAAAATGTTCTACACATCTCACATACAAACATACCTAGACTATTGTTCCACAATCTGGGATGGTTGTTCCATATCCAACACAAAAAGGCTTCATTCACTTCAAAAACGTGCAGTGCGCCTAGTTGCTGATAAACACCAAACACATTGTATAGATCTATATAACTATCTTAAAATATTACCCCTTAGAAAGCGCTTCCTATTTAACAAAGCTAAATTCGCTCACAAAATCTTGTCACATAATGCTCCAACGTATCTGTGGCCACTTTTCAAATTCAATGAAAAACGTAGTCAGCGCTTAAACCAGTTAGATTTACCCAAGCCGAGGCTAGATTTGTACAAGAAGAGCTTGGCTTACTCAGCTGCTCATCTTTGGAACAATCTTCCACATGACCTGAAAAACATGCACAGTCCCTACTCATATAATCGTAGACTGTTCAAATACATTATGAGTGCGGATTATATGCCGCCCTAAGGGATTATGTATCGAATTATTATTATCTAATACACTGTATGGAGGGTCTGATGATCTAGTTTTTCATTTTAATATACCTTACTTCTTAATTGTAATCAGATACTGTAATGTATGCTTTTATACTACTTATAATGTTGCATCGCCTCTGAACTAATACCTTAAGTATGCTGGAGAATGTCTGGATACCTAGCAATAAAAGATGAGTAAGAGGAAGGGATAAATGCAAGACGGGCCTATATGCATGATTCTCATCTTTCAGTCAATACCCTTTACCTCCCTAAGGAGCATAGGTCATAAAACTGGATCTCGTGTAGTGGAGGCGTCAACAATTCACTCCCTAAAGGCAGTATCTGCTTGGGACTCAAAGTTGCTCACCTGTGGGAACATTTTTCGCATGCGCTGACAACACATGAAGTCCCAGCTATTTCAGCAGATTTCCAAATTGTCACGAGTTCTTATTATATGCCACCATTATCTGATTACGTTTCTAATTATGTCTTATTTACTGTATGAATTGTTTTGATTGTGTTTGTTAGTTTTTTTTTTTTTTTTGTTTTTTTTTTTTAAGGTATTAATTTTTGTTAATCTATTTTAATTAATAATTTCCCCCCCCCCCCCCCCTTAAATTTGATTATGTCTGGATGTTACAAATGTATGTTATTATTTTACCTCGATAATGTTGTATGCTTAAATAATGCTCAAAATACATGTGCTTTTGGAAGGATACGGTATGTAAGATGACAGAGAGAAGAAGGGCAGAATGTAAGACAGGCCTGCGTGCCCAATTCTTAATCCTTTGAAAATATAGTTTGTTCGTTCGTTCGTTCGTTCGTTATCTGTCTGTCTGTCTGTCTGTCTGTCTGTCTGTCTGTCTGTCTGTCTATCTGTCTGTCTATCTATCTATCTTTATTTATTTTAAAAACATACTTTAATTATGATGATTATTGCAAATGTTTGATGTTATATTACTTTTATAATGATAAATGCCTTAATAATGCTTAAAGTAAACGTGAAGATGAAAGGATACAGTATACATGATGAGAGAGAGAGGAAGGGCAGAATGTCAGACGGGCCTGCGTGCCCAATTCTTAACCCTTTGAAAATAAAGTTCGTTCGTTCGTTCGTTCGTTCGTTCCTACTTTTCCTGCCATTCATTCATTCATTAACTAGTAATAACTAAGCGTGTTTTTACAACAGTGATGTTGTTGCACTATTTCAATCCTTCTATGATACGCAAAGATCCATTTATAAATGTCTGTAACTTCTTAGTTGCTTTTATTCTCCATATTTAACAGCCATATAGTAAACTGACTTAACATTTGAGATGAAGATTATTTGTACGTTGGACATTTTTTTTTAGTTAGATTTCCATTCATTACCCAATGCAATACAAGCTAACCTTACTTCCTGTATTCTTATATTATGATATCCTTGTCAGTCCCTCCATCTTTCTTTACTGCAGCCAAGATATGTGTATAATTCTACATACTGTAGGGGTGTTTCTTTAGATGTAATCTTGCTTTCACTTCTTACATTGATTCTAATACATCTTTGTCATTTCCATGTGTATTTTCATACACATTTGCTGTAATTCTCTTCACCAGGGCCGGGAGTAAGAACTCTGGAGGCCCTAAGCCATTATGTTATTTTGGTGCCCCTCTCCAATCTTCTAAATGGTAAAACTAGAAAAAAAAAAAACTAATGGCTTTCAGATAAATATTTTTGTTATTATACAATATGTATTAAAAATATTAATAAATCCATATAAACATCAAAAAATCATATAAAAAATATTTAGAATAACTGTTTCCTTTGTTTTTTTGTAATAGTAAAATCTTTGATTATGTTATCAAAATCAATATGATGAAGCATGTCCGCTTCCATTCAAAGTAAAGCAAGCGACATTTAGTTTTTCCTGAGTCATGTTTGACCTATGAGAGTTTTTAAACATAGAAAAATGGATTTGTTGTGCAAATTTTAAATTCTAATAAATCATGTAACTTTAAACCAAAAAAAATCAGTTTCACAAATGCACATTTTGGGATTCATCAAAACTGTCAAAAACTAATATTTAGGACAGTGTTGCCAACTTGAACGTTTTGATTTAGAAGTAGGTGTGTAACAAAAAAAAAAAAGCACTTTTTTTTTTTTTACGAATTGCTTTTTAAAAACTAGGCTATTTGATTATTAACGAACTACAATTACTTAGTTTAGAACGGAAAAAAATTTTAATTTGTTTTGAGGCCCGGACATATTTCTCCATTGCTTTTTCGTGGTCGTGGAGGCCCCTTTAAGCTTTAAGCCTGGGGCCCTAGGCCCGTGCATAGTGGGCCTAATGAATAATCTAGTGCTTCTCATCACCTTTGGTATTATGGGCTTACTTAAAATGATAACATACTTATGTCAAAGCCTCACACATTTTTAGCCTAGGCATTACAAATTTTCACAGCATTTATAATTCATAAATGAATTGTGTTTCCATGCCTACCTTCACCAAGTCCACATGAAACAGACTGTTCTTCTGTTTCCTTTTCTGGCATTCTCAATGAGGCAGTATTCTGTATTTGAAAACTAGCACAACTGTCGTCACAATTAGTCTGCAATAAATTATTAACAAAGTGCTAAATGAAAAGCGTTTGGCATCAAATGTAAGGCTAGCAGAGATGGACGTATGAGAGGATGCAGCAGAATGGAAGGAAGGATATCTGGTTAAGTTGCCTAAGAAGGGAAATTTACATGAGTGCACAAATTATAGAGGAATAATGTTACTATCAGTGCCAGAAAAAGTATTAAATAGGATTATCCTTGACAGATTAAAAGAGTCCATAGACAAGAAATTGAGAGATGAACAAGCAGTTTTTCGACAAAACAGATCCTGTACAGACCAGATAGCCACTTTGAGAATAATAGTTGAACAAAGTCTGGAATGGAATTCACCACTATACATTGGATTTGTGGACTATGAAAAGGCATTTGACAGTGTAGACAGAGAATCACTTTGGAAATTGATGAGGCATTATGGAGTTCCCCTGAAGATCATTAATTTAATAAAGAAAACATATGAAGACATGACATGCAGAGTTCTTCATGAAGGACAGCTTACAGAACAATTTGGGATAAGAACAGGAGTGCGACAGGGATGCCTCTTCTCTCCATTTCTTTTCTTACTAGCAATAGACTGGGTTATGAGAACATCAACAACACACAACAGAAATGGAATCCAGTGGACTCTGACTAAGCAGTTGGATGATCTGGATTTTGCAGATGACTTGGCTCTTCTGTCACATAACTGTAATCAGATGCAGGACAAATTGAAAAAACTCGATGAGAGGTCACAGCAATTGGGTCTGAAAATACACAGGGAAAAGACAAAGATAATGAGAATAAATGCAGGTAATGAAAACAGTGTTGAACTTGAAGAAGCACCAATTCAAGATGTAGAATCGTACACATATCTTGGCAGCTATATAGACAAAGTTGGAGGGACAGACAGTGATATCAAAATAAGAATACAAAAAGCAAGAGGAGCTTTCATTGCATTGGGAAATATATGGAGATCAAGAGAAATCGGATCCAACATGAAAATAAGAATCTTTAACTCAAATGTGAAGTCAGTCCTATTGTATGGCTCTGAGACATGGAGAACAACAAAGACAACAACCAAAAAGCGACAGACTTTCATAAATGGGTGCTTGCGTAGAATAGAAGGATTAAAATGGTATGACAAGGTTACCAACGTGGAACTGATGACAGAACTAGACAAGTGCCAGTGGAACAAGAGATGAGAAGAAGACGATGGCGATGGATAGGACACACACTAAGGAAACCTGTTGATAGCATTACAAGGCAGTCCTTGTTCTGGAACCTCCAGGGCAAGAGAGGCAGAGGTAGACCAAGAAGTACATGGAGAAGAGAGCTGGAAACAGATGAAAATGATCAGGAGAACGTGGAAAGAACTTGAGATGATGGCATGTGACAGGAGGACTTGGCATGTGTTTGCTGAAGGTCTATGCTCCTTTGGGAGTTGAGGGGTATAGATAGATAGATCAAATGTAAGGCTAGCAGAGATGGATGTATGAGAGGATGCATCCGTCATATATACAACCAGTGAGCTACAGGAACAGTTAGCATTCACACTCTTTGACATATACTGATGGAGACTGAACACCTATGGGTTTGCCCAGAGTGTAATGATGTCAATTGTGTTCAACAATAACAATAAATAACAAACAGAAGAAATTTATATTTGAACTGTTCCTCACTACCATTAACCTTTAGCTCCACAAGGAGCATAGACCTTAAACAAATTTATGTCAGGTCCTCCTATCTTGTGCCATCTGCTCAAGATCCCTTTAATTTCTGTCTCCAGTTCCTTTTTCCATGTGTTTTTGAGTCTCACTCTACTCTCTTACCCTGGGGATGTCAGAACAAGAACTACCTTGTAATGTTATCAGCAAATTTCACAGCTTTCTTCTACACACATCTTGTCTGATGTCTTCTCATATCTCCTGTTCCACTAGCTTTTTCTTTCTTATCACTAGTTCAATAATGGTGACCTCGTCACACATCTTCAATCCTTCTATTCTATGCAAGCAACCAGTTATGAAAATCTGTAAATTCTTATTTATACTTCCTTATATGTTCAAAAATTCAGTTTACATTTGCTCGTGTTTTGCAAGCTTTAAACTATTGCTCACTAGTTTTACAACAATGCTGATCTAGTATCATAACTTCAGTGCCAACACAACATGGATATATTTCTGACAGGAATGTTGGCTTAGCTACGGCATGAAGTTCAAGTTGATATGTTTCTGAAAGGGAGGTTTTTTTTTTTTTTTTGTTAAACCTACGTCAGGAAATTCTACTTGATGTTTCTGACAGTGAGGTTTTCTTATGCGCAGCAGGAAACTTTACTTGATGTTTCTGACAGCTAGGCTGTCTTACCAACAGCAGGAAATTCTACCTACAACTGGAAATTTTACTTGACGTTTCTGACAAGCTGGCTGTCTTACCTACAGCAGGAAGTTGTATTTAATATGTTTTAAACTCTGCCTAGGCCAGTCCCAAGCCTGGGTGAAAAAGGAGAATGAAGGACATAAGGAGGCAGCCCCTCCATCATGCAAAGACATAATAGGTCAATCACCTGTTTGCCTTAAAATCTGATTACACATAATTCAAGAGAAAACTGGACTAATCCTAAAGGCAACGAACTGGAATGGACTACCACTTATGGTACATGGAGTATAAGAAGTATAAATGAGAAAGAAGAGGAGCTGTTGGAGGCAATGAAGAAAGCAACACTAGAAATCCTGGCTTTAATGAAAACAAAGAAAAAAGGGACAAGGAGTTATGGATCTTGATGGTGACACGCTGCTCCACAGTGCAGTCCCCACATCTGAAAGAGCTAAACTAAAACGAGGGCATGGGTCGTACTGTGGCTAAAAATCAAAAGGATAGCATCCCGGGATGGAACTTTGTCATGGAGCGCATTATGGTGCTAAAGCTAAAGGAAGGAGACACCAGTCAACCTTGTCAATGTGTATGGGCCAAATGAATATGAGCGAGCAGAGGTCATGGAGGAATTCTTCGAGCTGCTTCAAAAGACAGTGGACGACTGCCTTGATGAAATTATCCTGCTGAGATTTCAATGCTAGAGTTGAAAATGACCATGCTAGATGGGTTGGAGTTATCGGAAGATATGGAGAAGATACACTTAATGACAATGGAAAGCAACTCCTTAGATCCTGCACAGAGCAAAATCTGATCATTACAACCACAAAGTTCCCCCATAAGTGCATACAGTAGATGTGAGCCAACAAAGAATGAGAAATCAGTGATTGACTATGTCATAGTTAGGAAGAGCTCATTCAAGTATGTCTGGGATGCTAGAGTCTGGAGAGGGACAGAGACTGGAAGTGACCACTACCTGCTAACAATTAAAAGAACAACTGAAAGAGTTGCTCGGCCTAGGAATTGCCTATCATCATGCAAGAAGCTAAGTAAACAAACAGGAGAAAGAAGCATTAAGATCTACAAGCTTAGACTTGATGATGAGTTTGACATTCTTCTTCTCTTAGACATGATGATGAGTTTGACATTCTTCTTCTCTTAGACCTGATGATAAGTTTAACATTCTCATACCTGTGAACTTGTATATTTTTTTCATACAATGAATGTTTTTTTAAATACTTTTTGCAGGGTAAACCTTACAGAGGTCGTTGTATGGATTTTTTCTTAAAAAAGAAAAAAAAAATCAGGAAAAATTTGTTTTTTATTAAATAAAATCTAAAAATATTTTCCAATCCAGGTTTTTTTTAAATCGGAAAATATTATCTTGCCCAGGTTTTTTTAAACCAATTTTTTTTTATATTCTAGGATTTCTCTGTTTCTAAAACAAGGTCTCTCCCAGCAACCAATCATCAGATGTTTATTGTTTATCATGAATTCACATGGAGAAGAGAGCTGGAAACAGAGGTGAAAATGATGAGGAGAACATGGAAAGAACTCGAGATGATGGCACGTGACAGGAGGACTTGGCATGTGTTTGTTGAAGACCTATGCTCCTTTGGGAGTGGAGGGTTATGATGATGAATTCAATTACAGTTTTATAATGGTGACAATGCAAGATGTTGTGTTAGAACAAATAAAGGGAATACAGAATGGTTTACAGTAGAAACAGGGGTGAAACAAGGCTGTATTATGTCACCACTACTTTTTGGAATAGCTATTGATTGGGTTATGAGAAACTATACCCACAATGAACAATTAGGTATAAAATGGACAAATGGAAAATTCCTGTGGGGACCTGGATTTCGCAGATGATTTAGCGTTCTTAAGTTCAACTCCCAGACAATCCCAAGAAGCAGTAAATAATTTGTGTCATCTCTCGGTTAAAATAGGTCTCCAAATAAATGCCTCTAAAACTAAAGCTATGAACTTTTCTAATGAGACCTTTGATATCATCTTGAACGGGGAAAAACTACAGAAAGTTGAAAGTTTCAATTATTTAGGCAGTAAAATGACTCAGGATGGTGACACAACAAGAGAAATTCATACTAGAATTGCTTTGGCAGCTAGCGCCTTCAATAGATTATCTAACATTTGGAAATTACGATCATTGAATATACATACCAAGCTTTGTCTGTTTAATTCAAATGTTATCTCAGTGTTAACATACGGCTGTGAGAGTTGGAAAATAACAAAATCATTGGAGAACAAGCTGAATACATTCGAGAACAAATGTCTTAGAAAACTCATGAACATCAGTTGGAAAGAATTCAAGACTAATCGACAAATAAGAGAAGACTCTAGGCAGAAATATGTCTCCGACTATATAAGGAAAAGACGATGGTCATATATCGGTCATGTCCTACGAATGCAAAACAACAGAATACCACTACAGGCGCTCACTTGGGTTCCTGAGGGTAAGAGGAAAAAAGGAAGACCAAAAGAAACACTCAGAAGAACAATAATAAGAGAAGGAAGAACGTTGGGCCTAAATAATGTGCAAGAGCTAAGAGGAGTGGCGTCACAACGAACAACCTGGAGAGCACTGGTTTCTGCCTTATGCGCCGTGTTTGGTGCTTAAAGAATTTATTATTATTATTATTAATGGTGAGTTGGGAGTTTGTTTTTTACTTTTAACGTACGATAATTTCTTGTGTGTGTTTTTTATTTATTTATTGTGTATCAATAAGATGAGAAGGGATAGGGTTAGGATTAATGCGAGGTAGCATCTTTGTTTATGTGCGTTCCAGTCATCGACGATGAAACTGCAAACAGAACAGGTGACGGCTGCATTGAATTCTTAGCTCTTTATTCATGTTTTAGCTTTCATTCTGAACAGTTGTGTTGTTGTTATATGTTGTGTGATGAGATATTTAGGGTCCCGCAACTCGAGGAGTGTCATTAGTGGTGTATAAAGCGCGCCACGTGCTTGGTGATGTAAGTATATTTTTCATTTCAATTTTCTGTTTTTAAATTAAATTTGAGACCGCAACAGGCCACTAAGAGCCTAATACACATGAGAAGTGTCAAACTGCAGTAACGGATTTTGAGGATAACTAAAGTGATTAGTTCATGATTTATCTATCCGCTTACTCAAGTGTCTCAGGGTCAGAAGCCATCTAGTATGTTCCTCAAATAAATCGGCACTTCCATTATGAGTGACGAAAGTTATAAATGATCGTCTATTTCTTTCACTGACAGAGTAAGAGATTGGATAAAGCAGAGTTCTAATATTACAGTATATTTGATTAATGTAATGCATGGTGATAAGGTTTATGACATTAAACATATTAGTAGTTCATTTTACTCTATTCATGATTAAGGTAATGATTATGATGTTTTATGTAGTTTTTTTAAACGTATAACAATAAAAATACGTGTAACCCCCAAAGCTATGTTTCCTTTTCCACTTATGAAGCTAAATTTAAGATTGAAATACCGGGATTGCAAATCAAATCAATGTAAATACGTTTGAAGCGGCGCACTCTGTACGCCACGCGCCTGCTCTTGCGAAGAAAAGAAACGCGCCTGCCGGAGGGTTAAACATGGTAGTGTTTTGTCTTCATTTTAATGATATATATAATCACCACCGTCATAATCTGACTTCTGTTATAAAGTTATTGATTTTCTGGTGCATTTCACAAAACTAACACAAACATCACCATGTTATGAAGGCTGTGATAATTTTATGGGATTTGTTGTTGTTTAACTGGGGCTGCTGAGCTTCTCGCTCTTTGGCAGCCAATACCAAGTTGAAGACACCTTGGTATTACCTAATCTGTAGATCTAGGCTTTTCCTGTGGCTCTTCTGCTATTCCGAAATGTGCTGAGTTGAAGTCATGAGCTCCAGTTTCTCCAGCTTGGCTTGCATTTAAAAGATCGTCCCATCTGGTACCAAACTAGGAGTAAGTGCATTCCCCGCCATCCAAGTGGCCTCTCCAACTTATCATTCATAACCCACCACTCCCAAAGGAGCATTGGCCTTCAACAAACACATGCCAAGTCCTCCTGTCACGTCCATCATTCTTTCCTCATTTTCACATGTTTCCAGCTCTTTCTCCGTGTGCTTCTTGGTTACCTCTGCCTCTCTTGCCCTGGGGGTTCCAGATCAAGGACTGCCTTGTAATGCTATCAACAGGTTTCCTCAGTGTGTGTCCTATCCATCGCCATTGTCTTCTTCTCATCTCTTGTTCCACTGGCACATGTCTGGTTCTTGTCATCAGTTTAACGTTGGTAACCTTATCATACCATTTTAATCCTTCTATTCTACTCAAGCACCCATTTATGAAAGTCTGTCGCTTTTTGGTAGTTGTCTTTGTTGTTCTCCATGTTTCAGAGCCATATAACAGTACTGACTTCACATTTGAGATGAAGATTCTTATTTTCATGTTGGATCCAATTTCTCTTAATCTCCATATATTTCCCAATGTAACAAAAGCTCCTCTTGCTTTTTTGTATTCTTATTTTATCACTGTCTGTCCCTCCAACGTTGTCTATATTGCTGCCAAGATATGTGTACGATTCTACATCTTGTAGTGGTGTTTCTTCAAGTTCAACCCTGTTATCATGACCTGCATTTATTCTCATTATTTTTGTCTTTTCCCTGTGTATTTTCAGACCCAACTGCTGTGACCTCTCATTGAGTGTTTTCAATTTGTCCTGCATCTGATTATGGTTACGGGACAGAAGAGCCATGTCATCAGTAAAATCCAGATCATCCAACTGCTTAGTCAAAGTCCACTGGATTCCATTTCTGTTATGTGATGTCGATGTTCTTATAACCCAGTCTATTGCTAGTAAGAAAAGAAATGGAGACAAAGAGGCATCTCTGTCGCACTCCCATTCTTATCCCAAAAGGCTCTGTAAGCTGTCCTTCATGAAGAACTCTGCAAGTCATGTCTTCATATGTTTTCTTTATTAAATTAATGATCTTCAGCGGAACTCCATAATGCTTCATCAATTTCCAGTGATTCTGTCTACACTGTCAAATGCCTTTTTGTAGTCCACAAATCCAATGTATAACTGTGAATTCCATTCCAGACTTTGTTCAACTATTATTTTCAAAGTGGCTATCTGGTCTGTACAGGATCTGTTTTGTCAAAAATCTGCTTGTTCATCTCTCAATTTCTTGTCTATGGACTCTTTTAATCTCTCGAGGATAATCCTGTTTAATACTTTTCCTGGCACTGATAGTAACATTATTCCTCTAATTTGTACACTCCTATAAATTTCCCTTCTTAGGCAACTTAACCAGATATCCTTCCTTCCATTCTGCTGGTATCTCTTCCTTTTCCCAGACTTTACCAAGTAATTTATATAACATCTCTATAGCCATGTCAATATCTGCTTTGATGGACTCTGCTGGAATGCCATCTGATCCAGTCGCTTTTCCATCTCTTAGAAGCTTCGAAGCTTTATGGCTTTCTTTATTTCTTCCTTCGTTGGTCTGTCTCAGTTAATTTGTTGCTCTTCTGCTGGCTGGATGTCTCTGGGGGGGGGGGGGGGGGAGGGGGGGGGGGGGGGTGGTGGTGTTGAGGAGCTGGTCTATTGAGAGGGTCTTCAAAATATTCCATCCACCTTTTCATTTGCTCTTGTATATTGCTGAGCAGTTTTCCTTTCTTGTCTTTTATGAGGCAACTTGTTTGCTTGTATTTCCCTGTTAGATTCTTTGTGCTGTTATACAGTTCTCTCATATTTCCTTTGCCTGAAGCATCTTCTGCCTCTCTTGCCAACTCCTCAATATATTTCCTCGTCTCTTTTGATTGTTCTTTTTATTTCTTTGTTTGTTTTGTGTACACTTCTTGAGCCTTGGCTTTGGAACTTCTGGTTTTGCATGTTAAAATCTGTGGAGTGTTATGAATGAATGAATATCTCTTGAGTTTCATTTGTACTGTGTGGTTATCTGATGCCACATCTGCTCCTCTTTATACCTTTACATCCTGCAATGATGACCTAAACTTCTTGTTTATGCATATATGATCAATCTGATTTTCTGTTCTGTGGTTTGGTGATATCCATGTTGCCTTGTGTATTCTCTTATGTGGAAACATGCTTCCTCATATAGCCATTTGATCTGAAGCACAGAAGTTTGAGAATAGTTCCCCATTGTCATTCATTATTCCTAGCCCATGTTTTCCCATGATTTCATCAAACCTGGTGTTGACTGTACGGTACCTACTTTTGCATTCATGTAACCCATCAAAACTGTGATGTCTCTTCTTTTTACTTTCTCCATTATTTCCTGCAATCTAGTATAAAATGCTTCTTTCACAGACTCTTCTTTGTCATTAGTTGGTGCATAACATTGGATGACATTTACATTAATTTTCTTTTTAGCTGTTTTAAAAGTAGCTGTTATTATTCTAGGTACAACCGCTTCCTATTCAATGAGTGCTTTCTGTGCTTCTTTAGATAACATAAGAGCTACCTCTTCACTGTGGTGTGAACTTTCGTCTTCATGTCCCAAGGACAGCACCAATTCACCTGTGATGAGTTTCTTCTTGTCTACCCCCTTCCACTTTGTTTCACACAGTCCCAGAACCTCGATTTTATATTCCTTCATTTATGTTGCTACTTGTGCCGCTTTCCCTTGTTCCTTCAATGTCCAAACATTCTAGGTGCCAAATCTGGAGGTTCTCCTAGAAGAAAGAAGGTTAGTCAGTAACACAGATTCCTTTTGGCTTTCTCTGTGTTGCATCATATGCCTTCCTGCAAGAGGACCTTCCCCTGTCTTGGATGGCTGTATTTTATTTTCCTTAATTTCCATGTTTGTTGAAGTTTTTTGTGGTTTACATTTGTTTACAGGATAGGGTAACCAGCCCCATGCCCAACCCTCCTAAGTCATTTTCTATGACATGCATGGTAGGGAACAGTGTTTCTAATTTTTGCTCCCCTTTCGGGTCCCGGTAACATATGGGTGTCTCCAACTATGCAGAGCTAATATACCATACTCTGGTTCTGGGCTCTCCCAAGGAATTGTCACATCCTGCACAGAGCCACTTCTCAGCTTCCCCTGCCTATCACTGGGTCCACAGTGAGACCCTTGTGCATGCAGTCAACCAAGTCAAAGCCAAAGAATTACACCTGGGGCTCAAGTGACTTCTCCAAGCTTAGTGTGCAATGCTGGGTTCTCAACATGTTTCACTACGGGGGGAATCCTGGAAGTGTGTGGATGATTTCAAGAGTCAATGAGGACATAGGTTCACTTCCAAGTACATATATTGTAGCACTGTGTATAGCTGGTGGTCATATAAGGATTACTCTAGATATGCCTCTATGCATAATTTTATGGGATATAACACACATTTTAAATGATTATCATTTGCAGTATTTCTAATACATAAAAAGAATAGCACAACACTTTATTAGTTTGTTTTATATCGCACTATTTCAAATGTTAAACTAATTAGTATTAGTTCTGCCTGAGACTACAAAACAAGAAATTAAACCGGAATGTGAGATAATTTATTTAATATCTTTTTAAATTGAAATTATACTGTTCAAAAAAAAAAAAACGCAACAATATTGCAGTGGTAATGGACACCAAATTTCAAACTTGTACCAAAATTTTATTTTACGGAATTAATGTCAATCTTGGCATTAAGACACTTTCAGACTTTAACAATGAAATGATGTTCATTAAATTTGGTTTGGACTTTTATTCTTTGCGACTGAGGCCTCCATTTCAGTAAGGTGTTTAGCCTCCTCTGGCCTCTATCAGAGAACAACATCTCCTTGACATGAATCCGATTAGCCGTTGGATCTGTTGTTGTGGGATGGCTGCCCACTCTTCCCGCAGTGCAAGAGACAACTGACGGAGATTGGCTGGAGCCACGTCTCGCTGGCGGAGTCGTCTGTCGAGTTCATCCCATAAGTGTTCTATGGGGTTCATGTCTGATGACATGGCTGGCCATGGAATGGTCTGGACGTTGTTGTCAGCGAGGAACTGGTTGGTGAGTTGTGCCACATGAGGTCGAGCGTAATCCTGCTGAAAAATCGACCCTCGTGCAGCCAGAAGTGGAAAGACATGAGGACGAAGAATTTCAGCGACGTATCGTTGGGCATTCAGGCGTCCTTCAATTTGCACCAGGTCACTTCTTCCCATGAAGTTGATCGCCACCCCCATCAGTACACCTCCACCACCATCAACGCTGTTTTCGGCGTAGCGCTCATGGACTCTGCGGTAAACTCTTCTCCGTCTATCGCGTCGCTGGAGCACAAAAAATGATTCATCACTAAACCAAACCCGTCTCCAGTCATTCCCAATGGTCCATTGACGATGCTGGTTCGCCCACTGCAGTCGGTTCTGGCGATGCCGGTCTGTAAGAACAGGACCTCTGTAGAGTCTTCTAGCCCAAAGACCACAGTTATGCAGCTATTCCTGACCATTTGATCTGAAATTCGATGAGCTGCTGACATTGATTGGACTGTGGAGGACGCAGATGCAAGTCGATTCCTGAGGTGACGCAGCCGTATGAAGTGGTCTTCGGCAGGAGTTGTGACTCTGGGTCTTCCACTGCACGGCCGGTCTGCCACTGAGCCAGTTTCTTGAAATCGCCTCCAAAGGCGACTAATAGTGCTTCTAACCACATTAAATTGTCTGGCCACTACACTTTGTGACTGTCCAGTCTGTAAACGTCCAATGATGATGAGTCGTTGTTCAGTAGTGAGATGAGCCATACTTGTGCATTGAATTTTCAACTGAATTTATTCGAGGAGCGTCAATCTTTTATAGGCATTTAATAATATGGTCAGAGAGTTTTGTGTTCAGTAAGTTTCACGGGATTCTCATGAACCTGTCACGAGTTATTGTCAAAAATGTTGTTTTGACCTTGACCTCTTTTATGACCTCACGAATCATGAGGTGAGTACAATTCAGGTAACCACGAGAAGTTAATGACCAAGTGGATACAGTCAATAGGTTGACTGATGTCCAATCAGCGAATATCTTTTATAAAAGTAACACCAAAAAAGTTGTGTTTCTTTTTTTGAACAGTATATTAGTTAGCACTTAAAGCATTTGCACAGTTCGTTACTGTGACATATTATGATAATAGCTTTCATATATCTATTTCATTATCTACATTTTTCTTTCACCCGGCTTTCACCTACGCACGTTTTGTTAACATAAAACCCTCCTACATGCAGAGATCTGTCTCTTTTTCTAATTTAGCATGCCTATTTTATTTTCTGTTCTCTATTTCCTTAGGAATGTTTATCAACAGACCTATTTAGCTAACGTTGAGCCGGTTACCTGCAAATATAACACCAGCGATTGGAAATTGCTGTAATAGGATCAGACAGGTAGACGGAACACATAGAAAGGGGCGACTATTTCAAAAGAAGTCGTACTTTTGGCTCAGGGGAAGATAAGCTAATGTAGTTGAAATGTATTTTCGGTAGACAGTGATCAGGGGAAATAATTTAAGTAGGAGGAGTAGATAATTTGGAACTAAGGGGAGACAATTTCTATTACCCCCCCCCCCCCCCCCCCCCCCCCCCACCCCGCCCCCCCCCCCACCATGACCCCCCCCCCCCCCCCCCCCGCCCCCCCCCCCCCCGATCTGGTTGTTCGTGAAACAACGAGATCAAAGACATTGCTCGCTTGATCTTAAGCAGTCCGTACGCTAGCAGAGTCGAGAGGGCTGTGAAATGGTGTGAATATTTCGTTTCAAAATTTGAGCAGAGAAATTCCCATAGGTGTTAAATCTCACAAAGAAGAGCGACTTTCTGTTTAAATCATATATATGTCTCCTCTTGCACACTCATTTTATTCAGTACCCACAGAAGTCCTAGAGACTACTAGCTGTGATTTCTAGATTCAATTTACCATTTGGAATAACTTAGTTTTTTGTTGGAGTAGTCCTACTTCTGTGTTTGCGGTAATTATTATTTCACTAAGATTTTTCTGTGTAGAGTGATTTAATGGTTAAGTCCGTCATTTTTATTCACTAAGATTTTTCTGTGTAGAGTGATTTAATTGTTAAGCCCGTCATTTTATTTCACTAGGAGTTTTGTGCAAAGTGACTAGTGAATTAATATAATCTATAGCTAAATTGCTCCGGCTGTAGCATAAATCTAACTAACTGATAATAACCAGTAAGAGTTATTTTAATCGACTAGAAAACGCACTACTCATTATGAGTACTGACGAAATATATATTTATTTCTAATTCATGATGATTAAAATTATAAATGACTAGCGCTTATTTCACGGAGACTTTTATTAAATGATTCAAGCTAAGAGCTACATGTGTAGTTCTATTCAAAGTTAAATAACTGAGTGTATGATAAAATTATAATTCTGCAGGGTTAAGTAAGATAGAATAGTGATGTAGTGGCTAGTGTGATTATATGGTTGTTTTTCTCTCATATTTCAGTACTGGGTCTCAAACCCAAAATCTACCAGCGGTCTAAGCCTATGCCTAAAACTTGAATCTAAAAATAACGGATTTAAGTCCGACAGTTAAAACAGAACATTCTTATAACAAATAGTGGGTCTTCAAGGTGGACCGGTCTGCAATAAATGTTTACTGGACTTAGAGCTATCCAGAGTTCTTTTTTTCAATTTTCATATACATTCAGCCCGTGGTGGCAACAAAATCAAACATTTGACATAATCAAACTTTTGACATTTCCAGACTATTGACCATTTGTGGTGTGACAAGGCATTTTTATACTGAGAGAAGTTACATTCATGACATTCCGTTATATGCTGGAATCTCAAGCTACTGGCACATGTGAGCATTGTTAATCTTCTTACCTGGACGAAATTCATAGGACATAGACAGAAATCCTAATAAAAGTAACGAATTAAATGTTACCTGAAGAAAGAGGATTTAATCAACCTTTGAGGAGCTGGGGTTTACTTCACCAAGATAACCCTGGATTTGCTGTGTGACCTATGTAACAAAGTTCCAGAGGCTATTAAACACCGGATTCGGTAAGAAAGAATGAACGTGGAAACGGTTGTCTGAGAAGAGAGGAAGGATGAATGAATAATTCTCATATATATCTTGTAGAATCCATGTACTCACGTTGTTTATTTCTTTTAGTAAGTTTTGCTAATACTGTCCCTTTTAGAATAGATTAACGTATAAACTCTGCTCTTTACTGTAGAGGGAAATCCTAGACCATAGCGTAAAATTTTTGACTCTTTGGGGGTTAATAACTTTCTTCTAACGGGATCTTGTCTCAACAGAGGGAGGGAGGATTACACCTATGAGTCTATTTCTTTATTAATTCATTAACCTATGTTTATTTGTATTTGATTGATATTCAAAATATTGCTGTTGTAGAGTTTCTTTATAGCAAATAAAATTAACATAAAAACTTTATTTATATGTGTTGGTCAGCTCATCCCAACATATCCCTATTCCATTGATATAGTTTTCATCTTTGTGCGTTTAACAGTCATCACTTATGTGTGTGTGCATATGTGAGTGGTTTATATATATTAATATATATTTAGGTATACTGTCTGACAAACAAAGTTATGTTGTAGAGATAGGCTGGACTAGAGGATCTTCTCGAGTCCAGGGACAGACTCTACCTATTTTTCCACCATTTCACTTGGGAAAAAAGCTATTTCTTATCTTATCTCTCACTGAGTCACCACCTGTTCTAGTTCTATTCAGAAGGAACCAAACTATGTCTTAATTCCCCTATCAAAAATCTATGACAGTTATCAGGGCCAGAAAGAGGAGCAAAGAATAGTAGCACTGTAACCTACCAAGCATTCCATAAAGGAACCTAAGAAGGGTTTGGCATGAGGTCAGCTAACCTAGCTGTAGAAACTTTAAGCCATAAAAACTTCAGCAAGGCTAGCCAGGTCAGCCAAAGTAAATAATTTCAATTGAACTCAGCCATCCATAATGGAAGAAGTTCTTCTATTGCAGGGTAGTCCTTGTACTGGAGTCCACAGTGCAAGCCAGGTAGAAACACACAGAGACAAGAACAGCAAACAGAATTGAAAGATAAAGAAGATGAAAAGATCTTGAGTGGATGACACAGGACAGGAGGATCTGAAGTGGTTTTTGATGTTATTGTATGGTGGCTATGTTTCCTAGTGTACTGTATGAGGTCAGCTGTGAAGGCTCCTGATGATAAAAGTTATGTGAGTACAGAATGCCTTTCCGCTACCACTTACGACCTCAAACAGAACTATTCTGCTATAATGAATGTTAGCTACGTTAAAAGTCTAGGGTACTGAAATGTAATGTGTAGGTAATAAAACACACACACACACACACACACATATAATTAATAAGTCTAATAATAATAAACTCTGGGATACACTGAACTAACACTGGCTGTTATAGTTTAAGTTAGAAAATTTTTTTTTTTAATTTATTAGTCCTGAACAAATTGTTTCTTTTGGTCAGACCATATGAAATAATATGAATTTTTCAATGAAATGCATATATATATTGCATAATCAAATGAAATTTTTTGGTACATAGGTATATTATTACAATGGTTAATATTAATAATATCTACAATGTCTTGGGAAAAACTAGCACTGGATGTTTAGTTGGGGTGGCGTCATCATTCCAAATCTGTGTTTATACAGTTACTTGTCCTTGACATATGGACTGTTATTAATGTTTATATACACGAATTTTATTCTTTATTGATGGTGGAAATAGTTTATGAATCTCCAGCAGGCCAGGTTTGCACTTATCTGGCCTGTGACGATGTAGTATAGAATTCTTGTGGCCCACTCCTCTCAATAGCTGGAGTAAACTGTTAGGCTGCACAGACACCCGCTTTTGTACTTCTACAAAAGCAATCTGGCACAATTGTAGTGCCAGATCAGAAACTCTGAAACAAAATTTGTGCCATGTGTCAACACTCTATTTACTGCGCCACTCTTACACACAACACCACAAAACAACATTACACAGATTGGGTCAGGTCTCTCTGACCAACTTAGCACATCTCATCCAGTTGTTATCAAATAGTACCAGTTTCCCAAGACTGCATTGCATCCGAATTATGTTCAATAGTTTCCTCTTCCATCCAATAAGGTGGGTGATATGTTCCCACTGATCTCAAGTATAGATCCGCCTTCCATAGTCTTAGATAGGTTTTCATATATTATTTGGTTGTCTCTAGGCCCTGAACTGCTGCTGGAGACCTAGAGTAAGCACTTACTTGTCGTAATCATTTTTCATGACATGGCAGTATCAATCACTCAAAATATTAAAATAACAAGATAAATGCTTTTTTCCTTACCACAATTTCGAATTGAGAACACAGTTACTTAGTACTAGCAAAACTCAGCTGAGCTGCTGGCTATAGTATGGCGTTCCACTAAGAATATATATATATATATCTTCTGGAAAACACTCATTTAGCATACACAAACTGTGTTACAGGACAGTCTTTCAAAAATGGCACAAGCGTGCGTCTCTCATTCAATAATATAAATGTTTGTGTCCAATCAGCGGACTTCCCCTCTAATTTTTTTCAAATATTCAAACCAAAAGTCAAATTTCAGTCAAATCTCAGTCAAGTGTGTATTATTTTCTGTTGGTCCGTCTGTCTCTACTTGGCTTTTCACAAAAATACACTTGTTTCTTGGACTAACTACATGCAAAAACTGCACAAACCTGCCCCCTAAGTTATTTTTAGCTTCTATCCTCCGACTTTCCCCTCTAGTTCATTGCAGTTTGATTTTTGCATTTTAGTCTTCAAGGACGCCTAAAATGTAACTCTAGTGAAAATATGCACAATTAACTGTTTGCTAGTCTGATTGGAACAATACGGTCATTCGTCAATATCTTCCGTGTTATCTGTCCGTCTGTATAATTAAAAGTATATTATTTGTCAGCTTAAGATGGGCTATCAAACTAGCTAGGTTTTATTTTCATAACTTTATTATTAAAGAAAAACCTACTTTTCTCAAGGTTATTTTTTTGAAATTTGTTTTGAACCTTCGGGTATGGCAATGGCCGCTATATTCAAATTAAAACGACCAATTACGGTAAAACGTCTAAGATGCGACTGTTTTGAATAAGAGCTAAGGTCGTTTTTCTACCAATTCCTTACATTGTGTCAACTAGTGGCGTAATTTTTTCCTTTAAACTACAAATTGCGTCTTTTTGCATTTAGATTCAAACACATGTTCAGACCGTCATAATTTTTCCTTTTATCTCTGTTTCTACCCTGTCAAATAAGATAGTTCGTTTAGTTTGCATGTTATAACCAGTTAGTTTGAATGGCGTTAGAAAACGCGGGCATAGGCGACAATGTATCCTCATACCTTACCAATAATTTTATCCCTACATGTTATCTTACTCGTTATCTTTATAAATGGAGATATTTTAACGTTGTATCACTGTATTTTTCACCACAGGATCTGGCATAGATTTGTTAAGACCTAAGCTCCTTGGGAAGTAAATGTGTGATGGTGAAGGTTGTGAGTTAAATGTGAGTTGTGAGTAAATTGAAATATTTGTTAAATGCTTACTGCTCACTAAAATAAATAATACACAAATTAGTTTGTCGCAGGCACTTGTAAGATATAAAGAAATAGAACGGGAAAATTATAGAAGTGATTGTATCTATAATTAGTCCAGGTCGTTCTGTGTCTGAAATTCTGTAGTTACATTGGGCCGTCTTGCTAATGCCCAATGTCCACAAAGCACTATTTCTGTGATGCCTAGTTGGCTGTGGGGTTAGTCACAATTTGCTTTCGTAAGAAGGTCTTGCTGCCTTTTGTAAGATCTTGGGTTTGCATCCCTGATGAGCATATCACTTCTGTTGTGTGTCTGGTTTTCTAGTTTTCTACTTATTTATTTCTTACAAACATATGTAACATACCAATGTATGTGTATTACTTATCTCTTATCGTCTCAATAATATCTTGCCACTGGACCAGATAACTCAGGACGAGAGAGTGAGGATGATGATTAGCGTAACTCTTCCTCACTTAAATCCAATTACAGCGCAAGTCACAGCCTCAGACTGAAGCAGCTTTTGGAAGACTAAGAGTAAATGTCTGGGATTGACAAGGAATTAGTGCCACCACCAAGATAAAAGTATATCATGCAATAGTGCTCACTACCCTCCTGTTTGCCTGTGAAACATGGACAGTGTATAGCAGACACACCAAGAAGCTTAATCATTTCCACAAGAGCTGTCTTCGCAGGATTCTCAGGATCAAGTGGCATGATAGAGTATCTAATTCTGAGGTCTTCAACAGAGCACATATCTCAAGCATCTACACATTGCTGCAGAGGGCCCAAACTAGATGGGCCGGACATGTTCGCATGACCGAAAAATGTATCCCAAAGCAGTTGATGTACAGCGAACTCTCCATGGGTAAGCGAACAGTAGGGGGACAAAAGAAACACTTCAAAGACACACTGAAAGCATTGTTGAGCAGCTTCAAAACTGATGTCTCCTCCTGGGAGACTGTCGCACATGATCGCTGTGCCTGGCGGACAAACATTACTCAAGGCACTCGCATTGCAGAACAGAATTTAGCTGATAAGGCAGAAGGCAAGCGTGCTGCAAGAAAGGCCAGAATGCACAGCAACACTACTATCGACTCTAACCATGTGTGCCCTGTATGTGGCAGGGCCTGTAGGGCCAAAATAGGACTAATTAGCCACATGAGATCACGGCACAGATGTGTCACAACTCAAGTCTGAAGCTGTCGCCATCTTCGCTTGCGATGGGCAACTATTATTATTATTATTTACAGTTCACCAAACTCAGGTTCTCTATTTATTTAACTTATTACAAGCAATGTTTTGTTGTTTTGCTCTGTGTCATAGATGCCTATTGTTTTGTTTTTCACTGGTCAGCAAAAGACCTATTAGAATACCCTGTCAGAAACATATCAAGTAGAATTTCCTGCTGCAGGGAAGAAAACCTCACTGCCAGAAACATTACTTACTTAGTCCTTCCTGTTGAACCTTAAGGTGTAGAGGTTTAGAAGAGAGAGCACCATACTACCATGTCAGCTGTCTTCCTCCAGGACTGGTTCCATTCTAGTCCTCGGTCCTTCAGAGACTGTCTAATGTTGTCCTCCCAGCAGACTCTGGGTCATCCTGGAAGTCTGGATCCCTGGCTCTTAGTTTCCCATATGTGTCGTGGTAGCCGATCTTCTCCCTATTCTGCAGAAATGGCCAAACCATCTAAGTTGGGACTGTTCTATTTCGGTCTGCAGGGGTTGGGTTTTTATGCATTGACATATCGTCTGGTTGCAGACCATGTCTCTTGTCATTATTTCCATATGTCCTGCAGTCTGAAATGATGACTAAAATCATTACAATTTTAATGGAACAAAGCTGTTATATCTCTTAATGTCAAACTCTGCTTTAAAAAACAGATCTTTACCCTTCCTCTCCCCAAGGAGCATAGGCCTTAAAAAACTCATGTCGTGCTCCTGTCCTGTACCATCTGCTCATTTCTATCTCCAGCTTTCTTCTGTCATTTCAGGCCTCCCTCACGGCTGTTTGCCAGCGATCTTTTAGTTGTTTCCCCTTTTTCCCCGACCGCGCTATTTATAGCCCACTTGACAGAGGTCACGTGGTCAACTTCCTAATGGGAAAAACATGTGGCGATGTTTACTTTTGATAGGGCTTAATTAATGCTTTTAGGCTACTTTATTATTATAAATACCGGCTTTAATTTTGCGTAAAGCCAGACTAGAAATGTTAGAGTAAATTTTAGAACAAGAACAAACATTTTATCACAATTAGAACAGAAGATATAATAGTCTGAAATAGTGTAAAATTTACATTTTTTATATATTTTGTTATGGTTTGTTTATAATGCAATTTACACTAAATCGGTCACAATCAACATGCATAACAAATTACAGAAATCAAAAGTAGAAAACCTGCAGAAAATGGATATCAAAGTTTTGTTTTGGTTTCCTGCGTCAAACATTAATTATTGAAACATTAAATTGCAAGTCCACATTTATTACCTTAAAATAACACACCCAATTGTCCCCAAAACATGAGAGCTAACAATTATCTCAATCATACATCACGATGGTCTTGTAAAAATGAGTATGGTCATGAGTAAAACGAAATGTTCAATTTAATAGATAAATAGGTGTATTTAATAAATACATCTATTAAATGACTTCCACACTCTGTCTCCTTATCCTCACAAAGTTCAATACCTGCCTGAAAAAATTCAATTTTAGCTTCTAATTCTTCTGCCTGTTTCCAGTTCCTACCAAATCTCTTCAAGTTCTTAATAGTACTAACGTTTGCATGTATCTCTTGTGGATTCTCAAATATCTTTACGTCTATTGTATCGGCTACCTGATCTAGAAGTCTGTGGTGTTTCAAAACAATGCCTAATAAAATATGAAGGTAAGGAGGTGCTACATTTTCAATTTCAATCTCTAACATTGGTTTGTGTAAACAATTATGGTAACGTGCCACTTGCCTTTTATTCCCTTTCCCATATTTCATATATCTATTGTAATCTCTTATCAACATGGCCAAACTTCTTGGTTTGCAAGATGTATGCTCTCTGGATGTCTTTATTTCCTTGTTTTGCTGGAGACACCACAGACATGGGTATGTTCCTTGAGCTCCAGACAAACCAAACATTTTCATCAAAAAGTCATAATCCCCGAATAAGAAAACAACAACTTTTTTACCATCTCACTCTAAATCTTTTAGTGACTCTATCTGAGCTTTCATGCCATTCATAAATATTTCTAAATTATCATATGTATCTCTGACTCTAGCCATTGATAAAAGGATAATATTAGATTTCGACTTTGGTTTCTCTAAATTTACTACCTGCATTGTAACTTTGATGCTTCCCTTTCCATGATCACCCCCAATCTTCAGCCATACTTCATTTTCTGGAATGGAACCCTTATGCCACGTTAATAAGCCCGCCCTCTTGTAATCTTTAAGAAGCCCATGAAGAAAGCCACATAAATCTTTGATACATGCAAATGGTGTCTCTAGCCTTTGTCCATTATCCCCCACAAACTCTTTCATTTCCACATCCACCCATTCATGCGTAATCTCTCTTGTACATTTTCTTTCTGCCCCTTCATGCTCCATGTCAACACCAACATGTTTCAATAATCTTCTCTGTTTTCTCTCCTGTCCTCACGTAAGACCTATTGTTTCCTTCATGGCTATTGCTAATTCTTTGGATATTCTAACTCTACTTTCAATGCCTGCTTTCCTGCAAATTTCCTGACGTGACGTTTCTGAACAGCATTGTAGTTCATGTGCCTGCTGCAGGTCTAATGAATCAGTTGATGTTCCAGCAATATGTTTTCTAACAGTGTGGAGAAATTGAGATCGCTTACGTTTTGTTGGCGTTCTGGTTGACTGATGTTTCTCTTCTATGTTTAATTAGTTTTTGTAGTACAATAGGCTGTCCTCTGGTTTTGCATTTTATGATATTACTTTTTGCTGTTTCTAGTTTTTTTCTAACAATGGATGTGAATAGGGTTTCTTCCTCTTGTGTTAGTGGTTGTGAAGGTGGCTTAGCAAGTAACTGTTGTACTGTGATGTCGCTTTTGAAGACAGGCGAGGTGGATGTACTTGTCGTATGTATAACTGACTTGGTAGGTGTAGATGTGACAACAAAAACTGGCATGCTAGGGTGAGTAGTGTTATCCACCTCCAAATGAATAATGGCATCGCCTTTGTTGTTGTTGTTGTTCGTCCATCACAGGTGATGAAGACCACTCTGTTCATCCAATTATTAGGATGTTAGGATAGTCTATGAGTACGAAGGTGACTGATGAGCCCGATGCGGGCCTGGAAGAATCTCGGACAGTGTGGGCAGGGAATGTTTGCTTCATGTGAAGGTTTTATTTCACGATCTTTTCTAGCTTGTCTCCGCTGTTCCGCTGCTGCTCTTCTGGAAGATTCGCATGCCACTGCACCTTTACGAAGAGATGTGCGCCAGGCAGTTCGGTCTTGCGCAGCAGCTTCCCATGTGTCAGGACTTATGTCAAAGGTTTTTAATGAAGCCTTAAGCGTGTCTTTGAAGCGCTTTTTCTGGCCACCATGGGAGCATCTACCCTTCTGCATCTCACCATAAAAGAGTATCTTTGGCAGTCGATGGTCTAGCATGCGGACTACATGACCTGCCCAGCGAATCTGTGACTGCATCAGAATAGTATCGATGCTAGGGATACCAGCTCTGTCAAGAACGGCGGTATCTGGGATCTTGTCTTGCCATTTGATGTTCATTATCTTCCTGAGACAGACTGTATGGAAGTGGTTGAGCTTTTTTACGTGGCGCCTGTATACAGTCCATGTTTCACATGCATAAAGCAGCACTGGAAGCACCGCAGCTCTGTATACCTTCAGCTTTGTCTGTAGACTAATGCCACTTCGATGCCAAACGTTGGTGTATAGTCTGCCAAATGTGCTGCTGGCTTTGGAGATCCTGGTGTTCACCTCATCATCAATGACGATGTTCTGGGATAGTGTACTACCAAGGTATGTGAACCTGTTCACAACATTCAGTTTCTCACCATTTACCTTGATGACTGGCTCAGTATAAATTGTGCCAGGAGCTGGTTGGTACATGATTTCTGTTTTCCCCGTGTTGATGGTAAGCCCAAAGTTGGAGCAGGCTTCGGAGAATCTATCAACGCTACGCTGCAGATCAGCCTCTGAGCCAGCACTGAGGGCACAATCGTCAGCCAATGTGAGATGACTCATCAACCTCCAGCTGAACAATATCATCACTAGTGTCAGCAGGCACATCAACCTCCTGCTGTACAGAGCTATCCTGACTACAGCTAACTGACTACAGCTAACTGACTGACTACAGCTAACTGACTGACTAGAACTAACTGACTGACTACAGCTAACTGACTGACTAGACACGGAGGGGTCAGAAAGAACATCACAGGGGATAGAGCAGCTTTTTGTTTTTAAGACACCAAAAGATGTCTTTGCAACATAATTGCACAGTTGACATTCACTTATAGTTAAATTATGGTCATAGTCTTTCCAGATGTGCTGACTGTTTTCCGATAGTAACTTGGCTGTTTCAAGACACTTCTCATTATGCCTCCTTTTTGAGTTTTGTATTCGTAAGTTTACTTAGTCGAATGTTCTGTGGGTTTATCATATGATACGTTAATTCCAAACACAAAGAACAGATCATTAACGTAATTAGAACAGTTCAGTGCTTTCTGATTTGAACGTTTTGTTTTGGAAGTTAATGCTCTCTTGCCACAGGCTCTGCACAGTGCACTGGCACAATTCATATGATGCAAAACACTATGTTCCATTTCGTTGTTATGTAGTATAGTTTACTTGTGTATGTATAAAGATAAAGGAATATTTGGGACTATCAAGTCTAACACCAGGATTTAGAATGCTTTATCTGTGAATGAAAGAAGATATACAAACAGTTACTTAGAATTCTTTGGCAGCCGTCGTGTGCACAGGATTGTCTACCAAAGAACACCAATGGAACAGTCCTTATCTCACACACAATTAAAAAAAAAATTCATATTATAAATACAAGATTAACAAGACTTGAAAGATAGATCAAAGTATGTGGAAGTAATTTTTCTATAGCTTTACATGTTTTCTGACGCTTATATACGTAGCTAAATATCATTATAAATGAATATTTAGGCAAAAACAGATGGTGCTTTACAAAAAGTTATTTTTTTACTACCTTATTTAAGATTTGTGAGTATCAGGAATGCATTTACAGTGATTTAAATGCTATAAAATCTGGTGACAATATGCTTGTTCTTGTAATGCCAAACTCACAAAACTGACTACCACACATTCTCAAGATATGAAACCAAAAAAAAAAGTATGTGGAAATAATCTTTAGCTTCCCTTCGAGAAGTCTTTATAATTATAA